>JAAGEH010000031.1:2120988-2360624 GCA_011751065.1 Lasiurus cinereus | reverse complement strand
TTCTGTCTTTTAGTTGTAGTTTTGAAATTGTTGTGCGAGGCAGCAGTTTAGGTGTTCACCTATGCTGCCATCTTCGCATTTCATTTTTATTATGTAACTAGTTAGAAAAGCTATAAACTTAGTTAATAAAATGTTCTTGCTAAGTAATCTGACAATTAGGAGCACTTATTTTCACCCACAAAATTATCTCTTCGTAAACTTCCACAAAAGCTTCCTAAAGAAAAAATAAAATATAAATGTATTTGAAAGGCAGAAACATAAAATGTGGGAAAATATATCTGCTAAACTGTATATTGGAAACACATATATATTTAGTAAAGTGATTATGTGAACAATTATTGAGACGCTTCTGTGGGCATATTTTCCTTTTTCCTCATTCCATGATTTATGTGCAGTTGTAACATGTCCTATCTTTTCCTACACATTATGCTGGCTTATCCTTGGCAATCTGAGAGAGTATTAGTATTGCAGAATTCTAAAAGTAAATGTGAATTTTTTTTTCTTTTTTCTCAATTCATCTACCACCCTCCTTATCTAGTTCCCTCTCTCAACCCTGATAGCTGTCAGTCTGATGTCTATGGGTCTGTCTCTATTTTTCAATAAAAATCACTATGCTCACTAGATTCCACATATGAGTGAAATCACAGCCATTGACACAGATAACCGTGGAGATTGCTGGGCAATGGGGTGGAGGGGAGGAAAGAAGTGAAGGAAGATATTGGGGGATAAATGGTGATGGCAGGAGACTTGACTTGGAGTAGGGAACACAGTACAGTGTACAGATGATGTGTTGTGGAATTGTGCTCCTGAAACCTATATAATTTGGTTAACCAGTATCATTCTAATTAATAACTTTTTAAAGTGAATTTAGAGATTATCCTGGGAGAAATAACACCCATCTAGAATGTAAGCTTTGCAAAGGTAGAGGCTATTTTATACTTATAGCCATATTCCTAAACATAACAGCTTATAAATAACGCATGGTAGATGTTTATAGAAGAGAATAATGAGCTTCAAAAAGATTAAGGTTTGCTCAAATTTACAAAACTGGCATATAGATCTTCACTCCTAGCTCAGTGCTTTGTCCACCGTGCCACATTGAATCTCCTTAAAAATCTGATGCCTGCATCTCCAAAACAGTAAAATTTAGGTTCTAGAATAATATTTTCTTCGGTTATTAATGTATAACACACTAAGTTTATAACTCTTGGATCAGATTATACTTATATATACTTGTTAAATTACAAACTATACCTACTTCATTTGGCTTTACAATTGCACAATATATTATTACAGTGGTACTTCGAGATATGAATGCCGTAACATACGAGATTTTTGAGATACAAGCCATCGAGTGAGCGATTTTTTGCTTTGAAATATGAGCAACATTTGAGATATGAGTAATTGCATGGATCAGCCAGCTGCACACGACCCACCAGTTTACTGCGACTCGAGCATCTCATAGTTTCCCACGCCTCAGTCAGTGTGCTTGTTTACCTTGTTGTCGAAGCATCTTTTGTGCATTTACATACTTTATTACATTTCTTTTTATAACCATGGGTCCAAAGAAAGCGAGTGGAAAGGTCAGTGCTCAGAAGAGGATGATGTCTATTGAATTAAAGCGTAAAATCATAGAAAAATATGAGCAAGGTGTGCGAGTGGCTGACTTGGCGAGGCAATACAGGCGTAGTATTTCAACGATATGCACTGTGCTTAAACAGAAGGAGTCGATAAAGGGTATAACAACAGCTAAGGGCATTACAATAATTTCTAAGCTCCATAGCTCTCTCCATGAAAATATGGAGAATCTGCTGATGGTGGGGGTGACGGAGAAGCAGCTTAAAGGAGATACATCAACACAGGGCATTATATGCGAGAAGGCGAGAGCGATTTACGGTGATTTGCTGGAGGAGACCCCGTGCACTTCCACGGATGAGGCATCGAAAGACTCATTTAAAGCCAGTAGAGGCTGGTTTGATAACTTCAGGAAAAGATCCGGCATTCACTCCACCGTCAGGCATGGTGAAGCAGCAAGTTCGGATGTGAAGGCAGCTGAGGATTACCTCAAAACTTTTTCCAAACTGATAGAAGCCAAAGGATATATTCCCCAGCAAGTCTTCAACTGTGACGAGACAGGGCTTTTCTGGAAGAAGATGCCGAATAGGACTTATATAACGGCAGAGGAGAAGGTAATGCCAGGCCACAAACCCATGAAGGATAGGCTAACTCTCCAACTGTGCGCCAATGCGAATGGCGACTGAAGATCAAGCCTCTGCTCGTATACCATTCCGAAAACCCCAGAGTCTTTAAGTCACATAAGATTTTAAAAGATAAACTGCAAGTTATGTGGAGGGCAAACCCGAAGGTACGGGTCACCAGGCAGTTCTTTGTGGAGTGGGTAAACCTGGGTTTCGGTCCTTCTGTTAAGAAATATCTACAGGAAAACAACCTAACCATGCAAGCCCTCCTCATCCTCGACTATGCTCCTGCTCACCCACCGAACCTCGAAGATGAACTCCTCGAAGAGTTCAAGTTTATAAAGGTTGTCTACCTACCTCCCAACACCACTCCTATCCTGCAGCCCATGGATCAGGAGGTGATTTCTAATTTTAAAAAGCTGTACATCAAGCACCTGTTCCGGCGCTGCTTTGAGGTGACGGAGAACACAAACCTCACCCTTCGAGAGTTCTGGAAGAACCACTTGAACATCGTGATATGCCTCAGAATTATTGATCAGGCCTAGCTGTGTGTTACAACGAGGACTTTGACCTGTGCATGGAAGAAGCTGTGTCCTGAGGCCATAGCCGAAAGGACCTTCAAAGGATTCGAACCCGAGGTGCCAGTGGAGGAGGAGATAGTGTCTCTGGGAAAATCCATGGGCCTGGAGGTGGATGAGAGAGACGTGAATGAGCTCGTCGAGGAGCACTCTCTGGAACTCACCAAGGAGGAGTTACAAGAGTTGCAGTCTCAGCAACATGCAGAGGTTCTCCAAGAAATTGGTTTCGAGGAGGAGCCAGAGGTGGAGGAGAGCTCTACAAGTGAGCTAAAGGAGATCTTAGGAATGTGGGAGAGGGTGTCACACTTCGTGGAAAAGAAACACCCTGAAAAAGTTGCTACTTGTCATGCATCGGAGCTATTCAATGAAACTTGCCTCACCCATTTCAGAAACATTCTGAAAGGGAGGAAGAGGCAAACCTCGTTGGACACGTTTTTTTTGAAATGGGCCAAAAATGCAAAGACCAGTAGCAATTAAGTTCAGTGAAGATTAGTTAAGTTACATTCAGTTTAGGGAAAAAGTGTAGCATTAAGAGTGTAACGAGTATGTAAATACACTTTATAAAACCAGTTTATTCCTTTACATTCTCTTTTATTATGTTTTTATACAATATTTGTCATTTATAAAGACATTTTCTTATTCAAAAACACCTAACAAGAACAACTGGGGTGGCATTTTGGGGGCTGGAACGGATTAATGGCATTTCAATTGATTTCAATGGGGAAATTTGCTTTGAGATACGAGCAACTTGATATATGTGCAAGGTTACGGAATGAATTAAACTCGTATCTCGAGGTACCACTGTATATCATTTATCTATTTAAATTTGGAATCATGAGAAAAATAAACAAAAATCACATGACCAAAATATCAAAAAGAATTTTGTAGTCATTTTTGAATAGGCAATACTTAATTACCAGATCTAAAATCACTTCTGATTTCCAAGAACTTTCTTACTTATCTTGCTAAGAATGAAAGCTAGAGAAAAAAAGTCTCAAGAAGGAAATTATGCATAAGATTAGTTGATAGGTTGTATTCTGGTGATGACTAAAAGCATTTAATTAAGGGAGTACTATATACAAAAATACATGTGCAGAGACTCTTTGTTTAAAGCAAAGTTTGGTAATTACAAAAGTATTGTATCCTTCTATATCTCATTTTTCAATAAGTTTCAAAAGTTTCATAATTTCAAACTTAAACATTTTTCATAAAAAAGGCTTGTCATTGCCTTCTACTGATACAAATCCTTCCATGTAGCTCATGATGCCCTTTTTTTGAAATTTAGTTAGTTTAGATGTCATAAGGGAAAGTAGTGTATTATACTGGTTAATATTGGTGACAGTCACATGGAAAACTCATTTCATTTGATTATCAGGTTTTTACTCCATTCAGAAACCCACTTCAGTATGGAATATTTTTAGTATCTTTCTCATATCGAAGTTAAATATATTGTGCCAAAAAACTTATCCTCTTTTTCATTCTGTCCCTAAGGAAATTGAGGATAGTCATTTTATTCTAAGTGAAATTACTGTTTATATAAAGATAGCACTATTAAGTCACTCCTTAGGTCACTTTTGACTTTAATAATCCTATATGATAAAAGGCTATTATGCTAATAGGCTGAATGGCAGAATAACTGGAACAGTCAAACAACTGAACAACTGACTGGTCGCTATGATGTGTGCTGACCACCTGGGGGCATGCCTGGAACATGGTGGGTGTTAGCAGCGGCAGGATGGTGGAGCAGGTGAGCAGGGGCACCAGACCAAGACAGGGTGGTGGTCACTGTCATCAGGGGAGCCTCTGGTGGTTTTCTGAAAATTCTTTGCTCCCTTGCACTGTAGTCTGCCCGGCTCTGCTTGCACCCGCAGCCAGCACTGGAGCCATCATTTGCACCCGCTGCCAGCACCCTAGTGCTAGTCCCTATCACCCCTGAGGGTTTCTCCACTTCACCCTGCTCCTGAAGGACAATCAGGCAGCAGCCACCACTTGCACCTGCAGACTGCGCTGGCCCCAGTACTCCATGCTATTAGCAGCTGCGAGTGGAGCTGGCACTGTCAGCACATGGGAGTAGTGGCAGTGGGAGAAGGGCTGCCTGCAGACAGGGGACAAAGGGCCACAGCGGGAGGATCTGGACGAGGGCATGGAGGTTGGGCTAAACCTGCCCCTTTGCCTACCACAGCCTCACAACCCACAGTTTCTTTCAAGGTGCACTGTACCCCTAGTTATTATTATAATTAAGATCTATTGAATACTTACTAGTTACTATGCACCTTCAGAATTTCCTGTTTCCCACATTCTTTGAAGTGGAACTCTATTGTAAAGAGGAAACTGATGTTTTGAGAGAATGGCATACTAAATTAGCTAATTGTCCAGCCAAGCTTTAATAATGAGTAACACTGTAAGAAACAAAAAATGATAAAGGGGTCACAAATATGACCTGCAGTTGAGTTTTTTTAGCCTCTAGAATCAGAGAGAGGGAAATAAAATAAAAGTTGATGCTGTCATTAGTAAGTTTCATTCAGACTTGAATGAAGTGATCACCTGGTTTGTCTTGGATCTTTCAGATTAAAATGAAAAACACTCTTTTGCAAAGTCTCAGGTATTTTAGTAATCTAATTTCTAGAGGTAATCATGACAGTCAGCTCTTCTATCTCTAGTTTCAACTATTCTTACTGTTAAAATATATAACAGCCTGCTACTGTCAAAATATGTTCCACTCTTCCTGCCTGCTTTCTGTTAAACCATATTTCCCTTTCCATAAATGTGAGGCTTCAAATACACATTTGAATGGCTTGTAATGTCACAAAATAAGAAACATGAATTTCTTATATTTTAATTTATTGAAGTTTTTCCTATCTTTAGTATCTGAACAATTTAAATTAAGACAGTTATAGTTGAGTTTTGCCACCTATAAAAATGCACTTGCTTAGAATGTATACATGCCACATTGCCTTACATTCAAAGAAAAGATTTATAAGAAATTCATTTCACAGGCTAACAATTTTTCTATAGAAAAGGAAATGAATACATATATACAGTAATATATATCATAAGCATTAGTGATATTTAATTGGCAGAGACTGAAATTAACATTGATTTCAAAGGAAGAGGAAGAGAGAGAGAGAGAGAGAGAGAGAGAGAGACATCAATGATGAGAGTGAATCATTGACTGGTTGCCTCCTGCACGCCCCTTTACTCACCCTTCCCTTCACCCCCAACACACACTGAGGATCTTGACCACAACCCAGGCATGTGCCCTGTCCAGAATGTCCAGAATTCAACCCCGAAATCTTGGTTCATAGGTTGATGTTCAACCATTGAGCCACGTCAGCCAGCCTCATTTCACAGTCTTAAAATTTGTAAAAGTTAACTTTTATTTGGTAGTTATCCTGGTTCTCTCAGTTATTTCTTGGAAGGGGGAGATATTTTCTGAATCAAATAATTTCCACTTTCATAAGACGAAAAACAATAATAATAAGTGTAAAACCTTTTTTTGGCATATAAAATACTGCAGCTTTTTTTTGCAAAATACCAAACTTATGAGAATGGTAGTAGAAGATGGTATTTCTCCTTACCATGGTGTTTTAAAAATATGTATTTATAGGGAAGGAATTAAAACGAGATATTTTTTTTAAAAAAAGTTGCCATGATATAAATGAATTTTCTATTTTAAAAGTTTAAAATAACATTTTAATTAAAAAACCTCTAGTGTTAAAACTTTTATCTCCAAGTCTAGACCAGTGAAAAGTTTATATAAATACTTAAATTGATACTACAGATTAAAAGGCTAAAATATTTCAATGAATGAGATGTAGTTTGTCCCCTAGAAAGAAAACTAGAAGAATAATAGTAGAATGTATATACTGCCATCAAAACATTTCAGTAACCTAAAATTTGATGGCCTGGAGCCTGGGAGCTCCCAGAATGCACTGCAGGAGAGATGGCCTGGAGTCTGGGAGCTTAATAACAGCTTTAAGATTAATTGGTATTTAAACTTTTAATAGTTTATAAATGGCCTAAACTAATTAAATCTTCTTATCCCACAAGAATAATATTTTAAAATTCTTATACATTTATTTTTTATATTCTTTATTTTATTTTTCCACAAGAACAATGTTATCTTGACTATATACCATATAAGTAACATATTAATATTAAAATACCACATCTTCAATATTTTCAAAAGTCATGAGTTAAATGTAGCAAAGTTCTTTATCTGTCAATCATGAATAACATAAAAACTCAATAAACTATCTCTTTGAATTGGTCACACATCATTGGACTGATTATATAATTATGAATTTATCATTAAGTATTAACTACTACTGGAACTGTTAAAAAAATTTTATTACTATGTGTGTCTATATGTGCTGATACAGCTTTCAGAAGTTGAATTCTATGACAAAAACAAATAAAACTAAAATTAGAGGAACCCGCCACCAGGATTGTCAATCCTGGATTGTTTTTCAGATACCTTTCTAGTGCCATACATTTATCTGAGACTGGTTATGCCAGTAGATTATCATAGAGTCATAGGACTTCAGAACAAGAAGGAATCTAGTCCAATTAGATTATTTGAGAGAAGCAAAAAAAAAAAAAAAAAAAAAAAAGAGGATCATATTATGTTTCTAAGTAGCCCCTACATTTTCCCTTTTAAAAATGTTACTATTCAAGTTCATGAAGTTTAACAATGTCAAGCCTTCAATAAACAGCAGTTAATATAGAATAAAACCTTTAAAAATCAATAATATAAATTAAGGTCATTTCAGTAACTTTTGTGACAGTCCCTATCTGTTAGCATTCACCACTTACTCTAAATATCTTATTATCTTTAGGCATGATTGAAATATATATTACATGAAAATAACTTTACTATATAAAACTTTTGGCCAGATTAGGGGATGAGAATTCTGTAACAGAAAGAAGAATTTTTAATTGCTCTAATTCACAGCATGTTCTATAAATAATTCTCCATGGGTTCTGCATTCTCCAGAGCTCATCTTCAATGGGCAAATAGAAAGAGAAACAAGAAATTGGGATATTTTGATGCTACTGAGCATGCACAAACTTTAAACTGTTTTTTCTTCCAGTCAGAACGTACCAACTTTATACTCTTGCTTTGAAAAGACGTTTGCATGGTAACTCTTTACTATTGCTAGAATATTCATATTCAGTATAGGCTCAAGTTTCAATGTGAGAATGTTTTAGGGATTTATTTCTGGATGGACCACAGGTTTATTGAAGGAAGGGATAGTTCTAATTAAAGTAACATTTTGTAAATTATTTTAAAATATAAGTTTTTAAGTGTTCATAATTAAAATATTTTATTCAATTTGGAAAGTAGGTAAAGGTAGAAAGGCAGGGAAAATGTACCCATATTACTTTCATCCAATATATTTATATTTTTAAGTAAAACCATTTTTTAAAATAACATTTAAAGGACATTTAAAAAACTGATTTGTGATACATATCAAGGAATATAACTATAAAATGCATAACCTAAATAGCCAATGTGCAATTACATTATGCTTTAGATAAGAACAAAACAAATTAAATTTTAAAACCTCATGAATTTTATTTTATTTTTTAAAGAACAGTGAAAGAGTAGCTGGCGTGGCTCGGTGATTGAAAGTCAACCTATGAACCAGGAGGTCAAGATTTGATTCCTGGTCAGGGTACATGCCCTGGTTGCAGGCTTATTTGATGTAACTTACATAGATGAAACTTTTCTTAGGATAAACACAATTTGTATGTAAAGTCAGTTACTGAAAGATCATTTTGAAAATTATAGCTATGGTGAAATTCATGGCATTGACTATTATTGTGAGATTCAGAAGAGATTTTGTGAATTATAAAAGATTATTTCTGTCATTTACCCCAATTATATTTGCTTCCACTAAGAGTTCAAAACTTGCTTTGGAGAATATTACGCATAATAGTTACTTGGCATGTATTAGAAGAGATAAAATGGAAAAATACAGATGAAAAACAATATTCTGAAAACTTAAATTGTTCAGAATAAAACTAGGGATAGTGCTGGTCCGTGAGCATGATTATATTTGTGCTTTCACAATACATTTTGTACAGTTTCATCATTTCAATATTTTTTGAAATCACTTCAAGATATATTGTACCTTAGCAATTAGTAATACAATGTCACAACTTTGTATCATTTATTTAAAATATTTATAATTCCTTTACAAGACAATAGGCAAATGCTTAAATTTGTTTTTACTTTATGAATTTTATATTAAAACAATTAAGATTATTCCTAATATAAAATTCATAATAAAGTAATGAACATGGTGTAATCTGTAAGGTTTAGCAGTATAATTTTAGAGTAATTTAAGTTTTGAAAGATATTGCTTTTACTCAATTAAAAAATGAGATAGACAATTCATATATAATATAAAGTACATTGGAGATTTTTAACCTTATAATCTCTTAATACAAAATAGATTTTATACACATTACTTTATAAATATCAATTCCATTCTCTCAGTTTTTTTATTTCAGACTATTTTTAAATTTTTATACATATTTTTATTGTTTAAAATATTGTATATATTAGTACATATATCTCCTTTTTTTCTCCATTGACCTTCCCCCAACCTTCCCTAACCCCTGTTGCATGCCCTCATCCTACCCCACCAGTTTCTTGTGTCCATTGGTGTGCTTATATGCATGCATACAAGTCCTTTGGTTGATCTATTTCCCTCCAACCCCAACACTCCCCAGCCTTCCCACTGTAATTTCACAGTCTGTTCAGTGTCTCTGTCAGTTTTTTTAAAAATATGTTTTTATTATTTTTTTACAGAGAGGGAAGGAGAGGGATAGAGATCTAGAAACATTGAAGAGAGAGAAACATCAATCAGCTGCCTCTTGCACACCCCGTACTGGGGATATGCCAGCAATCAATGTAGATACCCTTGACCAGAATCAAATCTAGGACCCTTTAGTCCACAGGCCGACACTCTAGCCACTGAGCCAAACGGGTTAGGGTTCTCTGTCAGTTTTTAATGTCTCAATTTCTTCCATTTAATCTTCAGTAAAGTTATCTTAGGATTGTTCTAAATGTTAAACTCTGTTATAATTATTTCATAAAGTACAACACTATTGTTTTAATCTGGAAATAAACTTCACATTAGCATCTGAGGAAAATGCTATATCAATGTTGAAATAATTGGCTACAGTACACACAGCTGGCTAGAAAATCAATTATAAATACAAATTAATGATAAATATACATAATGTACTGTGGCATAATAACAAAGTTAGGTTTAATAAGTAGTACATTTAATTCAGCTGTTTCTATCTGGAATTAGAAAACTACTCTATCAGAGAGAGAGGTTTCCTTGGCTCAGGCCCCACCTAAAAGGGTGTCTGCCCTCTGATGGAAATCAATGAGAACTTGCCAGCCAGGAAACACACACACACACACACACACACACACACACACACACACGAAGAAATCCCAGGAAATTAAAAAGGGAAAAAGAAAAGGGTACAGCTTGACTACCCACACCCTAAAAACAATAATAACAAAAAACAAAACAAACAAAAAACAAAAAAACAGGTCTCTGAGATCATACAACAAAAGCAGAAAGCAGCTAATGAGAGGAAGTCTGTGCAGACAAGAGAACAATGGTGACTGACTATTTATAAAGTCTAGGTGCTACTGCCTATTAGGGTCACTGAAGGAGGAACACACAAGGCCAAAAAAGGTGAAGAATAATGAATTTATTAGGTCATCTGGATACCTAAACAGGCTGAGCCCCATAATGATACCAGCCCCCAAAGATGGGGACTCAGAGCTTTTTAAAGGACACTAGGTAGACTTTTTCTGGGTGGAAAATTCTCTCTGCATGTCCAGATTCTGGGAAAGCCCAGAGGGGAGAGAAAATGGTCTTAGCAAGTGGAATGTGGTCTATGTGAAAGGAAATATCCTCTGTAAAGTGGCCTAAAGGTTAGTTCCCAGGGGAGGGGGTATCAATTCAATTATTTGATCAGACCTAACACTGCTAACTAGGTATATGATAAGTTCTGTGATTGACATTTTGTAGAGTGAACAGTTATTACCTATTTTATAACACCTATATATATAAAAGCCTAAGAGACTGTTTGACAGTTCTACTGGTAGCTATGACATGCACTGACCACCAGGGAGCAGGCACTCAATGAATAGGCATGAAAGCATAAAATAGACTAATGAATCTCAGAGGGAAGGGGGCAGGGGAAAGAGGAGAGGAAAAAGGGTGGGAAGAGATTAACCAAAGACCTTGTATGCTACCTAGAGGCCTGGTGCACAGATTCATGCACCAGTGGGGTCCCTCAGCCTGCCTGCAGGGATTAGCTAATACTGGCAGTCTGACATCCCTCAACTGGTCCCAGATTGAGAGAGGGTGCACAGGAGGCCGAGGGACCCCACTGGTGCACAATCTGTGCACCAGGCTTCTAGTGCCCTTATAAAAACTATTTGAGCCGAGACTGGTTTGGCTCAGTGGATAGAGCATAGGCTTGCAGACTGAAAGGTCCCAAGTTCGATTCCGGTCGAGGGCATGTACCTTGCTTGCGGGCACATCTCCACTGTGGGGCGTGCAGGAGGCGGCTGATCAATGTCTCTCTCTCATCGATGTTTCTGACTTTCTATCTCTCTCCCTTTCTCTCTAAGAAATCAATAAAATATATTTTAAAAAAACTATTTGAAACTTGACCTTTCAGCCTTAATTAGTGTAATATTTCAGAACCATTCTTCAAAGAATAAAATGCTAATGATAAATGGGGGTGCTATTTTATTTTATTAAAAAAGTTTTTTTTAATATATTTTTATTAATTTCAGAGAAGAAGGGAGGAGAGAGAGATAGAAACATCAATGATAAGAGAGAATCATTGATTGGCTGCCTCCTGCACACCCTCTACTGGGGATTGAGTCCACAACTCAGGCATGTGCCCTTGACCAGAATTGAACCCGGGACCCTTCAGACCCCAAGTTGATTCTCTATCAACTGAGCCAAACTAGCTAAGGCAAAAATAAACCACACTATTTTATCACTTACTCTTAGATGAAAGTATCACTCACTGAAATAGGAAAATTGAGTATTAGATAGATGAAGAGAATCCCAATTTTAGCAGGTTTTTATTTCTAGTTAGAAAAGTGTGAGGATTTCATCTTTAGATCTACCTATTATATGGAAAGATTCAGTACTAAAAGGGCAGAAGAAAAAAAAGAACCAAATTTTCAGATAACACTTCTCACTCCATCTTAAGTCTCTTCTTCTAACCAATTTTTATTTATCTCTCAAAACTCACTTACTATAAGGAAGCTTTTTAAAATTCTTATGCCTTAATGAGTTGTGTTTCCTTTTGGATTTCATATTATCTTGAATGTACCTCCATCATAGCATATAAGTCACTGACTTGCAATTTCCCACTTATTTTTCTATTTCTCATATTAGACACTTCTCTAAAACAGGTTTATTTCATTTTGTATTCCCAGAAGTTACTACTTAGAAAGCATTTACAAAAATGGTAAATAACTATTAATTTACATTAACAAAATTTTATTGTACAAAGCTATAAAACAATACAAGGCTTAAACGATAACCTTTAGTAATATGTTGTGGGACACCATACAGTTCTCACAAACCATGACTTGTGAAATTTCCTAATTTCTACTATGTTAGGGAGATGGTGCTTCTTGGTAAGATAGTGTAGTCATTAGGTCTTTAATCAGTTCTATTTCTGAAGCAGTGAATGCTTTACTTAAGTAATTGAAAATATTAAAATATTATGCATTTGTCTTCTGTAATTATAAAAATTTTCATCAAGATAAGAAAACAAGATATTGAAGAGGGAAAGGATAACAGCCTTGCAGAATCAGAGCAAACCTAGTAACATTTTGTTTGAAGCAGGTCCACTTTGCATTATAATAGTTCAGTCTCTTTGAAACTAGAGGCAACTATTTATTTTTAAATACAACTATGTATTTTTAAAAAATTTTTATTGATTTTTATAGAAAAAGGAAGGGAAAGGGAGAGAGAGATACCAACATCAATAGTCTGTCTCCTGTATGCCCCTACAGGGGATTGAGCCTGTAACATTGACATGTGCCCTGACCAGGAATCAAACTGGCAACCTTATGGTGCACAGGATGACACTCAACCAACAAAGCCGCATGAGCTAGAGCTACAACTATTTTTTAAATAATTTATTTAGAAGGGGGAAATCTGAACAAATGCTTACTTTCTAAAATGTTTTGACAATTCAGACGAGCTCTTTTAAAAATATTGAGAGAGAAGAGAGAGAGATTTGGTGGCAAATGTCATATATTATTTAACTTTTCCTTGTCATGCAAATTTACCTTCTAGGGTATGTTTGTGATCCAGGAAAGCTCTGCCTAATATGGAAAGTTCACTTTGTTATTCTGGTTTATGTTACATCTATTTGGCTTCCATATATACGTGAACTCAATTCCTTGAAATGAGGAGATATGAGTACATTTTCTTACTTTAAATTAGTAGATAAAACGCCTTTTGGTTTAACAAATAAGATCCAGTGAATTTTGTTATAAGTAAAGGGAATATTGGGAACACCTGCGTGATTACCATTTCTGTATGACTACAAAGACAATATCATTTCCCTCAAATGGAGGCATGCATGGGATTTATAAAGCATCAAATGTTGCATTATAACCAAATCAATGCAAAGGAATTAGACCATAAACTAGTACTTACTGCAATTTTAATACAACATCAGTCTTGCTGTTCATAAGTAACATAATAGTTTGAGTGGAACTGCAAACTGGTAGGTTAAGTTTGGGTTGTGATGCAGTAATTTTTTAAAATAAAATTTTGTAGTTATAGCTGGGGAAAATTCCTATTATTTATAAGATAACATCTCATTTTTCTAAAAACCAGTATTTGTAAACAATATCCATTTGATAGCCCTGGACACATACTTTATATTTTTTATTCAAACAATAGAGACAGAAGCACTACAACTTTGCATGTAATTTCCAACCGAAGCATCTGTGATGTCTATCACTATCTGAAAAGTCTGTTTCCTGGGTGAGGAATTATTTTGGCCAACATATCTTAGCAGCGCCCTGGAAAGACTGCATTTTTCTTCAGAGAACTAAAGATGATCATGACAATTTTTTACTCTTCTGAGATGCAAATGTTAATCTGGTTAAGAATTTCCCATTAGCAATCCAGCCATTTCTTCCTTTAAAAATTGAGGGCAAGAATTAAATATCTTAACATGTGGATGTTCCTAGCATAGTGCCTCATGTTCAACACATGAGAGCTTTCCTTTCCATTTTTTCTTTTCCCCTACAAAATATACTAAAAGATACTAAAACTAGCACTATATGAGTTTGGCTGTCTGACTGTTTTCCATCCGATTCAGGATGTTTTTCTGTATATAATTTTCATCTACTCCAACAAAAAATGTTTCAAATCTAACAAAGCTAGTTCTATATAAAAATAGAATAAGATGAAAAAAACTTTAAAAGATTATGATCTAAGAAATTAGTCACAAACAAAAATAGACGAATCATAAACCATTCTTTCACTGAATATTGAATAAATTAGCAACTAAATAGTCAATTATTGATTCTTGGATAATAGAGCAAGTGCTCTGTTGTATATTATTTTGTGGTTAGTTTGAGATAATCATCATAAAAATAGAACTCAGCTAATACAGATTTAAAACAAGAAGCATTTAATGTGTTATTTGATTCACTTTCTGTAATGAAAACATTAATACTTTAACACAATACTAGAAAAATGTAAAGAATCATGTAATACTTCTGTTGTATATTGAAAAATACAACCAACACCCTACACTGCATCCTATATATGAACAGGAGTTTGCTCATTAAACAGGTATCTAATCAATGGGTAACACTTTTTATTTTATCATCATGTTGAATGCATTAAAAAAGAGCCTGGAGCCCTGACTAGTGTTCTTAGTGGTTAGAGTATTGGCTTGCGAAATGAAGGGTTGAGGGTTTGATTCTTGGTCAAAGGCACATACCTGGATTGCATTCAGGGTGTGTGTGTCGGGGGGGGCAACGAATTGATATGTCTTTCACATCAATGTTTTTCTCCTCTCTCCAGCCCCCTCTCCTTTCCATTCTCTTTGAAAATCAATGGACAAAATATCCTCAGGTGAGGATTTAAAAAGAAAAAAAGGGCCTGGAGGCTTTGTCTAGAAATAAATGACAAAGATTTATTTAACAGTCTTAAGGGTTTGCAAACCAGAAACACAACTAGACACTACCCAGAGTTTCCCAACAGAGAAAGAAAATTTAAGAGTTTATATAATAAAAAGCACATTCTTGAGAAGTTATCAGTCTTGTATCCTTAGCCTCTGGATCACTGTGAAATGGTAATCCTCTAGGACCAGTGGTCTAGATAATGAATGTCAGGATACATTATTTCCTTAGTCCTTCAGGAGGTAATCAGAAGGTTATATGTAGGTTTGATGCATATCTAGGCATTGACATAGGACTGCAAAATTAAAAAATTCCCAGGCTAGTTAAAATAAGAATAGAATAATTTCCTCATGTCCCAATGTACTTGATTTTAGTAATTTAACATCTTGACAATAGTGACTCCATTTTGTTTCTTGACTCTAATCCTCATTCATAATAATATTCATAACAATAATAACCTTAATTTCTATCATTCTCAATCCTCATAATAACTCTATGAAATTGGCACTGTTATTAATTCCATATTATGGAAAAGGAAATTGAGGCTAAAATTGATTGAGTAGTGTGTAGAACAGGTCACACAATGAGGAAGATTCTTTAAAAGATATATTAGAATGCTTTCTTCTTTGGTTCCCTTGGAAATTTTTACATAGGTAAAGAGGAAAGATTAACCAAAGGACTTGCATGCATGCATATAAGCATAACCAATGGACACAGACACCAGGGGGGTGAGGGCTTGGGTTGAGGGTGGGGTGGGGGGGGGCAAAGGGGATGGAGACACAAGTAATACCTTAATATAAAATAAAATACTAATTATATGCAAATCAATGGCAAACAAATATGTGTCATCTAGAAATGGGCATATGCTCTTCCATCTTATATGCAGGACTGTGCTAACATAGAAATCACACTGGCAAATTCCTGATACTGAATGTCAGAAGTGACAAAATAATAGTGGTGATGTAGCCTACTTAGTATTTAAATTAGATTTACTTTGCTTTGTCATAGACTGATAAAAATGTTAATTACAAAGAATTTCTGTATAAAACTAAAGCTTTCATGTTTATCATATCTCTCTTTGATTCTTTGTTAGCTCTGTACCTTTAGAAAGGCAAGTTTTTGAATAATTACTTAAAGTTTCTCTTTTACTTTCTCTATCTTACATCCTCCTTAATTTTGTATAAATTTTTGACAAAATCTCAACTAGTTTGAGAAACTCCAGTGATTTCTTGTTTGAACAAATATTTACTAAACTCTTATTGTATTCCAGGTTATGTCTTAAGGAATTTTATTTCAATTATCTTGATAGATATATAGTTTGGATTCAGTTTAGTATTTTTACATGTTTAAAACAAATTACTTCCCAATATATTGGTATAAATAAATACATTGTTTCATAAAATGTATTTTTCCAAGATGACTACAACTTGGTAGGAAAACCTAATATCACTACTAGCTTGGAATTTTTGAAACCTTAAGACAGAAAGTACAACAAAATAATGTTGAGACTTTATTTTCTTGCTAAAAAAAAATATGAATCTTCCTTAAAAAAGAGCTATTACATTCTTCTAGGTTATTGTCTTTGCTTTCAAAGAGAAATAATTCCTTCAGAAGAAGTGACTATCAATTTTTTCAGTATTTATCTCTTTCATGTAGAAGAAATAAGCCAGAAATTAAGAACTTTTGTTCCCGTTGCTGGTTCTATAGGCAGTATATGGTATTGTTAGACAAGCAGAAGCTGGAAGAGGAAGAGTTGGACAGAGTGGCAAATCAGAATTTTATATCCCATATAGTGCCAGAGGTCAAGAGCTTGTCAAGTATTTGAGAACCAAGAAATCAAATGTGCCTATGCAGCTAATGGATCTGTAGTGCCAATCTGTACAAATGAGAAAATCCATTGAAATCCTTCAAGCTGAGAGATTCAGGTGGTGTTCAAGAGTTGAAAGCATTCATTGACAGGAGCCAATCAGGTTGTCGGCCCTTGGATAAAAGTAGAAGTAGATGGGAGCAGGCTGACTCCAATATTCAGCAGAAATAAGGCTGCAGAATCTCAGAATGTCAGCTTAGAAAACAGATCTCTGAGTGTAACGGGCTGCTTTCTGGTCTCTTTTCCTGCTGAGAGCAGGGATGCCTGCTGTTGCAGGTGCATAGATGAGCTAGTTGGAAACTAGATGGAGGAAAAGAACTGGAGGACTGAAAGTGTACACTAGTTAGAACTATAGGGGCGGTAGGAGTTTTTAGAAAAGGTCCAGGAATGACCCATTAATGTATAGAGTAACTCTGTGCTGTCATATTTAAAATCTCTTAATTGAATTTCCAAGCCTGTTTAATTCTTTCATGGAAATGATGGCAAAAATTAGCTTAAAAGGTTTAGATTTCCTTAGGTGAAAAGATTCCTCATGAGTTCAAAATGTGTAGGTTAACCAGAAAGTGTTTTTTTAAAAAAGTGAATAACTGATTTTAAAACAGAAAAATTAGTTAAGGTAACTGGACTGTGATTTTTTTAAATTGTATCATTTGGCCTGGTCTTTTTACTCATTTTACCATCTCTCTTATTAGAGCATAAAATGAAAGAAAACATCAACATACATTTTCAGATTGTTAAGCTCAAATATTTGATTTGAAGGAATAATTGATTGGCAATAATTGTTTCCTGTTATTGGCATTATTAATATGATAGCATTTTGCTTTTTATTATTTTTTATTGTGTTACATGTATACATATCTCCCCATTGACCCTCCTCCCTCCCAGGCATACCCCAACTCCCCAGTGTCTATGTTCATTGGTTATGCTTATATGCATAGATACAAGTCCTTTGCTTGATCTCTTATCTACTCCACCTCTCCTTAATCTTCCTGCTATAATTTGACAGTCTGTTTGCTTTTTAGATATATGAATGCAATTGAAAGGAGAGACTTCATTAAAGTTTCTGAGAGTCTTTTTTTAAGTCAATGGTTTATTTAAAACTTATTAAACAAATATTTCTTGAGTGGCTACCATGTACAAAGCACTGTGCTAGGCCTCTGGAGCATAAACATAATATAATACAATGGACAATATGAAAAGAACCATGTGAATGGAGCCGAGTGAAAGGAGTTCAGAGGTAGGAGAGACATTTCTTGCTATCAAAGATCACATAAGTAGAGAGCAACATGTTGTTTTTACAGATAAATAATACAATATTCATTCACCCTTTAAATTAAAAATAAGAATATAGAAATTTTACTATATATGCCAAATAAAGCAAAATACATGTTTTGATGTTTTATATTTGTTAGGTAAGAAATAGGGATAGCCGAAACCAGTTTGGCTCCGTGGATAGAGCGTCCCTGGGGACTGAAAGGTTCCAGGTTCGATTCCGGTTAAGGGCATGTATCTTGGTTGTGGGCACATCCCCAGTGGGGAGCATGCAGGAGGCCGATGGTCAATGTCTCCCATCGATATTTCTAACTCTCTCTGTCCCTCTCCCTTCCTCTCTGTAAAAAATCAATAAAATATATTTTTTAAAAATAGGGATAAAGGGAGGAATGAAAAAAGTAAGTGAAAAGGACTGACAAAAAGAAGTGATATGTAAGAGGATAAAAGAAGTATACAAAGCAAACAAAGAAACTGAAAATATGATATTCACTGTGACCAAAATTTGTTTCTTTATCCTGTCAATTGTTAGCTGTGTGGCTTTGGGAAAGACTCATAACCTCGCTAGGCCTAAATTTCTTCATCTGTAAGATAAACATAATACTAATCCCAAAGAGTGTTTTGTAATTATAAAATGTAGAGCATATTCATGAAGGAGAATACAAATAAAATCTTATTTTAATATAGTAGAGTTTTGTGAAGTAATATCACTAATATGATCATTTACCAGTAAGCTATTACTGGTAAAACTTTTTACAGTGTAAAATTTTATACCTACAATTAAGCAACTGAACTCAGTTTATATTATCCCAATTTTGTTGGTAACATCCAAAGCACCAGAGTCAGGAGCCAGTTGAACATTTGCTTTCTTCTCTCTATCAGGCCTGATCAGGGGGTTGACCTTGGCCACATCAATGGCATAGATCTTTCTCACAGCCTGTTTGATCTGGTGCTTGTTGGCCTTGACATCCATAATGAACACAAGTGTATTGTCTTCTATCTTCTTCATGACTGAGTTGGTAGTCAGGAGAAAATTGATGATGGCATAGTTGTCAAGCTTATTTCCTGGGTATGCTCTTCTGAAGATATTTAAGCGTCGTTTGGAGCTTCTGGCCATTGGAAGGTGGGTGACGTGCGGATCTTCTTTTGTGTCACTCCAATAAAATGTAATTAAAAATAAAATAAAATAAAATAAAAAGAGTTCATATATGTGTAATAAATATAATTGAATACAGAACCCTAAAATCTCTTATTAAAGAATTACTATAAATAAAAAGGGATTAAGTGACCGACAAATTATAGCTAGGCATCAGCACTAATAATTTACTGATATTTTGGACCAAATAATTTTTTGTTGTGTGGGACTATTCTATGAATTGCAGATTGTTTCACAGCATTCCTAGCCTTCATCCACTATATGCCAAAAGGAACATTGTTTCAATCATCAGCATAAAAAATGATTCTAGACATTGCCAAGTATTTCCTAACGGGCAAGATCATTTCCAGTTGACAACTGCTGACCAAGAGCCTAAATATTTCAGCTGAGATTAAGAAAAGGAAGAGCAATTACAATACCAAAAGATCTCCACAAAATAAATGCTATGGGAAGGACAGAAATTATTACTTAATCTAGAGATAGGCAGCTCTCCTATATTCGAGACAACATCCAGGATCATTTTTAAATATCTCTGTTAGACTTGCTTGATCCTCCTTTAAAAAAAGAAAAGAAAAGAAAATGACAGCTTTTGTTGTCTATGACTAAATAATAAAGAAAAAGAGAAGCCTGCTTAGCCAGAAACTTTCCATTCGTTGTAGCCTCAAGTTTTTTGTTAGTGTCAACCTGACTTTAATCAGGGTGAAGTTTCAGAAGAAATTGAGATTTCATCAAAATATTTAGGTATAATTTGACAAACTAAAATATTGTAAGAGTGGGTGTTATCATTCAAAAGAAAAACAAGGAGAAAAATAACCATAATGAGAACACTTTATTCTTTTGTACAGTTTGCAACATCTTATGTTTAAAGCTTAGTCATTTTTCTACCTATGGAAAAAATAAGCAAATAATGGTATGACCAAGCAAAACACTAGGGGGAAATGTCATTTTGTGTTAAAACATAATTATAATTAGCAATCAAATTTTACTATATTTTTAAAGGAAAGTTTTAACAAGGAATATCATTAGTTCTTTCTGTCTCAGATTTTGGAATTATTCCACCTACCTTTTCCTTGGCAAGATCACATTGATCATTTTAAAAAAGAAAGGATAATTAATGAAATTGTTTCTTTTCCTTCACACTTGAAAGCCTAAAGAAGAATTCTTTTTTTTTTCTTGGCTTCCATGTACTAGCAATTTCCACATGATGAAACCCAAGCATTCTATAATAGAAATGTTTTTATTATGAACATCCAAGATAAACTCCATATGTGTTCCAAGCCCTGTTCATTTTATTCAACAACTAATTATTTATTGGACAGTTTTAGGGTAGAAATGTCCAACAAAAAATATACAGACACATCAGAGGAACATACTGTTTCCCAAAATTTTGAGTGCTTACCTATCTCATCTATTTTGTTTTTTCATAAATGTAATATATCCCAGTCATTTTAAACTTATTTTCATCCCCCTTTCACTCTTTTTAAGCAATCTTCTACATTAATCACTTTAGAAATCATAGCCAACTCAATATAATTTATGAGAAATACACAGATAGGGAATAATGTAATCACAAGGTGATTAATTTTTATATTTAAGAATTTACTACTTAAAATCATTTTATAAAAAATATAGTGTGTTTTTTCTGTCAGCTTTGACTGGATTCAATCTCTCTCTCTTACAGTATTTAATCTAATGTTTTTTAAATATATTTTATTGATTTTTTACAGAGAGGAAGGGAGAGGGATAGAAAGTCAGAAACATCGATGAGAGAGAGACATCCATCAGCCGCCTCCTGCACGCCCCACACTGGAGATGTGCCTGCAAGCAAGGTACATGTCCCCGACCGGAATCGAACCTGGGACCCTTCAGTCCGCAGGCCGATGCTCTATCCGCTGAGCCAAACCGGTTTTGGCTAATCTAATTTTTTTATCATGAAATAAAATCATAGTTATTTGTATTGTACATGCTACTTTGGGAGATTTTTCTTTTTATTAAATGAAATATAGGTCTGATGCACGGAAATTCATGCAAGAGTAGACCTTCCTTCCCCCACAGGCTTCCCTCTGGCACCTGGGATCAGAGCTTCCTTCCCTCCTCTGGTCACCTAGGACCCGGGCTGGCTTCCCTCCAACCCCAGATTCATCAAGAAGGATGTCTGAAATGATGCCTGGTCTAATTAGCATATTACCCTTTTATTATTACAGATTGTATTCTGCATTGCTAGAACATTTATTTAGCACACTAAAATTTCTTGAAATTATCCAAATATATCTCTAGATATATGTATGTAATTCATATTTTCAGATTTTTGCATTATTTTGAAATTTATAAAATCTTAATTTCCAAAAATATCCCTTTTACAAGTGACAATATTTTTCCAGTAGTCTTCTAATTGCTCCTGGATAGAATGCTGTGAGATTATTTTATGATGAAATCAAGAGCATATGTGATAAGATGTTCAATGTTTTAATTCAGGATCTAGATTAATGGTATATTTTAGATTTTTTCCAGAATATAGTTAAGATTTTTCTTTTCTTCATAAAATAAGTATTGAACCCTAGTAGTTTTTCCAAAAAAGGATACTAAAATCTTGGTTGAGCTAAAAATATGTGTCTGCTTTGAAAAATAATTAAGAATATATATCATAATAATTCCAATGTCAGCATTGACTACTGAAAGATGTTGGAGGCGAGCAAACAAATAAATTAATATTATTATAGCAGAACATTTCTTTTCTTCATATAAGATTATTTTGCAAAATGTTATGTGTTTTTATGAGACTAATATTCAGTAATAATCACATTTTTTCCTTTTCTAATCTCCTTGAGCAGCCTCCTGGGAAGTAATACATTAGAAATTATAATATCTATGATTTATGTGCATAATTGTTAATTTTCTGATATATTGGTGTATTCAGTTGACTGCAGGTTTCATTTAAAAAAACATACATTTTTATTGATTTTTGAGAGGAAAGGAGAAGGGGAGAGAGATAGAAACACCAATGAAAGGGAGATCATTGATTGGCTGCCCCTGCATGCTCAATGGGGATTGAGCCACAACCTGAGCATATGCCCTGACCAGGAATCAAACTGTGACCTCCTGGTTCATAAGTTGATATTTAACCATTGAGCCAAATAGGCAAGGCATATAGGTTTCATTTTAAGCTATTAAGATAATTTTCTTTATGGAGAATTATTTTTTTGTAGAAACAAATGAAAAAATAATACAAATATTTAATTGTATGTTTTAAAAGTACTTTTATGTCTCTGTAACTTGAGTTTTTAGATTATTTACAAAGCCTTAATGAATGGCATATTTGGAGTTGAGGAAAAATCTTAGGTTGTTCTTGACCCTCCGTTTTTATTCAACCAACAGTATAGTTTTCTACAATTGTCCCCTTACACTGAATATTTTGAGAACCGTATCTGGGGTAGGGATTCTGACAGTTGCTTTATCTATTATTTCATACTAGAGTCCTGGTGCATGAAATTCGTGTACTGAGGGAGGTAAAGAGGGGATGTCCCTCAGCTTAGCCTGTGCCCTCTTGCAGTCCAGTACCTCTCACTCTTTACCACCCACCTGCTCGTTGCTCCTTAACCACTCGGCTTGCTGCTCCTTAGTGCTGCGGCGGAGATGGGAGAGGCTCTCACCACTACCTCTGTGCTCACCAACTGTGAGCCTGGCTTCTGGCTGAGCAGCAATCCCCCCTGTGGGAGAGAACTGAGCACCAGGTGAGCAGCTCCTGTGTTGAGAATCTGCCCCCTGTTTATCAGTGCACATCATGGCTACCAGTCATTCTGGTTGTTCTGCCATAACTATCACTTAGGCTTTTATTATGTAGATCTTTACTTTCTCAGCCACATTCTAATTTGCTTAGCTATGATGAATAACTTGAATATTAATATTAATATTTTGAACTAAGCACATCTTGGTGGCTGTCTAGTGACTTCTTCTTCTCAGGTTATTTGTCCTAAGTCTATTCAATACCCACTCTTGTGAGCTGTGCATTTTCTGAGGACACTCAAAAAGCCCTTAATGTGTGGAGAAAATAATTCAGGTAAGCAAATGGATAGCAATATTTGTTATGAGTTTTTCAAAGAAGATTGTGAACTTCTTGATAAGGACTATGTTTTATTTATATGTTGATCTCCAGAAGTCTTCCATTATGTGTCTGGCACATAGTGAACAATGAATAAGACAGCTTGTAAATATGGACATTTTTGTGAATAATTTGTCTCCTCTATGAGGTTATATTAATTACTAGATGTCTGGTTCATGAAATTTGTGCATGGGAGAGGGGTCCCTCAGCCTGGCCTGCACCCTCTCCAATCTGGGACCCCTTGAGGAATGTCTAACTTCTGGTTTAGGTCCATTCCCACAATCATACATTCCTCTCACAATCCGAGACTGCTGGCTCCTAACAGCTCACATGCCTGCCTGCCTGATCACCCACTAACTGCTCCCCTGTTGGCCTGATTGATGCCTAACTCCTCCCCTGCCAGTCTGATTGCCCCCTAAATGCCCTCCCTTGCCAACCTCATTGCTCCTAACTGCCCTCCCCTGCCAGTCTGATCACCCCTAACCACCTCTGCCTTTGGCTTCCCACCACCACCTTGGCTTCCCACCACCGTGGCTTTGTCTAGAAGGACTTCCAAAAGATGTTTGGTCTAATTAGCATATTACCCTTTTATTACTATAGATTTTCTATAATGTCAAGCATCAGTATTTGTAATATTATAAATGGATTCATGAAATTATTTTTACAGCTTTATATCTTTGGACAAACTAGGCATTATACATATTTTATATATTGGGTAAATTAAGAGTCTTGCCAGAGGGTACACTGTAGAACAATCAGATCACTTTGAGTCAGTTAAAGCTTCATTGTATTGAATGCTAACATGATATTCTTCTCTAAGCATCATTTTAAACTTGACATTATTATTTTGAAAACTTACTTTTGAAAAGTGATCCTGGAAAATAGGTACAGAGAGGATTATTAGATATTGTTGTCTGTGTGCTTTTATGAGTACTATTTTATATAGACTCATGTTTAAGCAAGCCTATTTTCTTTAGTCTACCTAAAGTTGGCATTATAGTGCAAGGTCAATATTATTTACCAAACATATTCTGTTAAATTACATATTTAAATAAGTGTGCAGCTAAAATTCTTGCACGTGTTCTTCAGATCACTTAAAATGTCACCAGGTAATTTAATCTTATCAGGGTGGTTTGTATTAGTAAGATCATAAGTAATTTTAAAGAAGAACAATGCTGCTTCCAAAACTCATCTTTTATTCATATTTGGACTTCTCTTTCTTAAATCAATATAATATATTAACACAGTAATCAATACAGCTTCTTCAAGAACGACTGCTCATTCATTTGGTGAGAAATCTGGCAAACAGACAAATTCTACCTCTCTTGTCATAATCATGATTTTAAATAAAAACTTTATGTTCAGTACAGGTGGGGAAGATAGGATGGTTATAAATTTGTCTGATAATATATTGTATCCCTAGTAGTCAATAACATTTTAGGAGGAGGAGGCATAATATTTATATTACTCTGTATTTATTCCCATGGTGTATTTAAAATCAATAACTACTTGGATTACATTGTCCCATCTTTGTAATAAAAGTTGACTGAATGGAAGGTTACACACACACACACACACACACACACACACACACACACAAAACCAAAGAGAAAACTCACCAAAAATTCAGACAGGAATCTTCCAAAGAAATCTAAGGGAATTGGATGAGCGTTACTTTTTTAATTTTTTAATATATTTTATTGATTTTTTACAGAGAGGAAGGGAGAGGGATAGAGAGTTAGAAACATCGATGAGAGAGAGACATCGATCAGCTCCCTCTTGTACTTCCCCAACTGGGGATGTGCCCACAACCAAGGTACATGCCCTTGACTGGAATAGAACCTGGGACCTTTCAGTCCGCAGACTGATGCTCTATCCACTGAGCCAAATCGGTTTCGGCAATTTTTTAAATATTGTCTCATGTCACTAGCAATTTTCATGCCACACATGCTTATTTTTTATTCTCCTCATACTTTTTAATGAAATAACCATAAAATCCACATGAAAAGTGACCCTGTGTTTGCCACCACAAACGATCATTAAGAAAATTATTGCTAAATTACTTGTGGGACTCTCTAAATTCTTGTTACCAACAGTAGACCTAAATGTCTTCTGCATTTGTGGCTACATTTGGGTCAAGTCAAAGTAAGCTTGTAGACTCTAAGCACTGAAAAGATGATAGTGCCTTCCAAGGTGACACCTAGACCACCAGAAAGACAAAATAAAAAGTTAAAACTAATTAAGGCAATGCCTGGCCTCAGTGGTTGAGCATCCACTTAGGGTGTAGACTCCATCCCCCATGGGGGGCGTGCAGGAGGCAGCTGATCAATGATTCTCATTATTGATGTTTCTATCACTCTTGACCTCTCTCTTCCTCTCTGAAATCAATAAAAATATATTTTTTAAAATACTTTAAAAAAACTAATAAGGCAATATAACTTAAGATTATTTTTAATGACCTATCAAATGTTGAATACTCTGTTTAAGACAAATGTTCATTTATTGGAGACCTTAGGGCCTATGGTTGAGGGCTTCATTTAACATTAAGACAAGGAAGACTTCTAGATAGGAATACCTATTAATTTGCTTTTTCTCATATTCTTCAATACCCATTATACTTTTGCTTTCTTAGATGACTAAGATAATATGGCATTCACAGAAAACTTTTTACTCTCTTTCACTTTAAAGATCCCTTTTAAAACTCACTGGTAGCAAAATGTACTCTATTTCAAACCAATAATCTAGAAATTAATGCTGAATTCTGGATTGTGTGTTTGCAAGGGACAGAAGAACTTTGAGCATTTTTAACTTTACTATTTCAGTTAATTTTACAGTTTCCTATTGAAGTTTTAAAGTTAAGGAGCAAGGGTTTTTGGCCCCTTGCCTCTCTTTTAGGCTTGTTGACTAGATTATAGCTTCTGGCATTTTAAAAGTGACAGTTTGCTGACTACATTATCATCTGCTGAGGGAAATTTGTCATACAAAGAGATTATCTGATTATTTAAACATATATATATATATATATATATATATATATATATGGTATGTTTTTAAGAAGTAAGAGATTATTTAATGGGAGCATTTTTTAGTTATATTAGAAATTTCAAAAATGAAACTTAAAAAATAAGATATGCCAATTATTGTATGATGAGAACATAGGCTTAGTTCTGGGTTTTGTTTTGGTTTTGATACTATAGATTCAGACTAGTATTTAGAGATTAGCATTGGGAGTTCTAAAATATGTTTGTTTGTGTGTGAGTGGAGCCAAGAGACAGCAAAGAGGAAGAAAGCTTTGTGACTTTCCTGATGCTGAATATTTGCATTTCCTAAACAATCAGCTGTTCTATCTCAAAATCAATTATTTCCAACCTCATCACGTTTGTCTTCCATTACAAGCTCATTGCAATAAACAAAAGGAAGATATTTTAAAATATTATATTAGATAACCCTGGCTTCTAGGCTATACCATCCTTCTTTTCACCCTTACTTGGAAATAAATCTGTATCCAATCAATAGCTAGGTGCTTCAGTTGGTTGGAGCATTATCCCATACACTGAAGGGTTGAGAATTCAATACCCGGTCAAGGGCACTAACCAGGTTGCAGGTTTGATTCCTGGTCCTGGTCAAGGCATGTGCAGGAGGCATCTGATCAGTGTTTATCTCACTTTCTCTCTCTCTCTCTCTCTCTCTCTCTCTCTCTCTCTCTTTCTCTCTCTCTCTCTTTCCCTCTCTCTCTAAAAAAAAATAAAACATATCCTTGCATGAGAATAAAATTATATATATAATTTCTAGCACCATAATCTTTATTCACTGAAATAGTTTAAAGAGCTGTGTAAACTCTAGTTGGGAACTACTAGTGCCATGCAAATAGTAGCTACTGTGAAAAACAGTCTTATGAATATTTGTAAGATTTTCACTTGGTTAATTGAACAATAGAGTTATGTGCTCAGCTTGACCCCCCAAACTCAGTAGTAGAGTTAATGAGGTCATTTATCTTATACATGGTAAATATAAAATGTCATATAAATGCACCACAATAATAATAGTGAGTTACAGTGAAGCTAAACTTCATACTTCCCATTTAATTATATCTTAAAATTTGATTTAACAAAGTTTTCTCTATTTAACAGCATGAATCATATATTCATACTAGGCAACAAATGAATTTCATTAATGAAACTGTTTTGTTTAAGTATATGGGCCAACTCTTCAAAATCATGTAAATGAGCCTGATTTATACAGTGTTGAACAGGTATATAGGTATTAGTTTCCCCTGACTTAAAATAAGACCACTCCCTAAGCATCATATAAGATAAAGATATAATATGCAAATTGACCATCACTCCAACACACAAGATGGCCACTCCTATATGGTCAAAGATGGCTGCCCCCATGTGGACACACGATGGCCATCACAAGATGGCAGGCAAGGGAGGGTAGTTAGGGGCAATTGGGCCAGCCAGGGAGCAGTTAGGCATTGATCAAGTTAGAAGGGGGTGGTTAGGGGGGGTGATGAGGCTGGCAGGCAGAAGTGGTTAGGGGCAATCAAGCAAACAGGGAGGCAAGTGTCTGGGAGTCAGTAGTCCTGGATTATAATAGGGTTGGCTGACTGCCCATTTAGGCCTGATCCCACCGGGACCACCAGGATTGGACCTAAATGGGCAGCCAGGCATCCCTCAAAGGGTCACAGATTGGAGAGGCTGAGGGATACACCCCACCCCAGCCATGCACAAATTTTGTGCAATAGGCCTTTAGTCAATTATAATAAAAGTGTAATGTGCTAATTAGACCTGACAGCCGAATGACTTTCCGGACGTCATTCCAAACGTCCTTCTGGATGAAGCCATTCAATGGGGCCCAAGGAAGAGTTGGTTAGGGGCAATCAGTCAGGCAGGTGAGCAATTAGGAGAAATAAAGCATGTAGGCAGATACTTATTGGTTACTCAGTAAACCAATAAGGGTGATCAGGCAGGCAGGTAAGCATTTAGGAGCATCAGGCAGGCAGGCAGAGTGGTTACAGGTGATCAGGCAGATGGATTAGGGGTGATCAGCAGGCAGGGGAGTGGTTTGGGGCAATGAGGCAGGCAAGCAAAGCGGTTCAGGGCGATCAAGCAGGCAGGCCAGCGATTAGGAGCCAGTGGTTCTGGATTGCAAGAGAAATGTTCAACTGCCTGTTTAGGGATCCCTGCAGGATTGGGATTAAATCAGCAGTCAGACATCCTCTGAGGGGTCCCAGATTGCGAGAGGGTGCAGATTGGGCTGAGGGAACCCTCGTGCAGTGCACAAATTTCATGCACCAGGCTTCTAGTACTAGAATAAGTGAAAATATATCCCTTCTCTAAAGGTTGAGGTAAAACTTGATTCATTGGTGTTTCGCATTAACTATAACAGTGGTGTCACCCATTATCCCTTGCAATATAGTGACTTCTCAGCTATACCTGAATGTGCTTTATCATTCTTCTTTTCATCCTTACTTGGAAATAAATCTATATTCAATCAATAGCACCTACTGACATGATGCTTCAAATTTACTGAGTAACCAATAAGGTTTTGACTTTTAATGTACTCATCAGACAACTGTTGCACTATGCTTTGGATCTGTCAGATATGAGACTGAAATACATTTTTTTAAAATATCCTTATAGCCTGATGAAAAATTGGCATAGCATGGATTCTTCAGATCTAAACTAATTATTATTCTTTATAAAGCCATATTTGACCAATCAACTTAATTAAACTCCTTAATAGCACTCTATCCTTCCTTCTTAACACTGATCACAACCTCCAAAGATAAGGAATTGGTTCATTCATATAAGGCCTGTTACATACAATAGAGTTCCTTCTCCATAAAAAATAAAAGACTATGTCTATTTTGCCTATTATCATGTCATCAGCACCTAGCACAGTACCTGACCCATAAAAAGCCCTCAATTAATGCTTATTCAATAAATTAAGAGTGAATATCAGCATGGATTCTTTTCCTTTTTCCTCATGAATTGTTTTTTTGTCAGAGACCCAATAACACTTAGGTAAATATATATTTTTTAAATATATTTTATTGATGTTTTTTTTACAGAGAGGAAGGGAGAGGGATAGAAAGTCAGAAACATCGATGAGAGACATCGATCAGTTGCCTCCTGCACGCCCCCCACTGGAGATGTGCCCGCAACCAAGGTACATGCCCCTGACCGGAATGGAACCTGAGACCTTTCAGTCCGCATCCAACGCTCTACCCACTGAGCCAAACTGGTCTCGGCACACTTAGGTACATATTAACAGTTTCTCAGGGAGTACCAAGGCTAAATGAATTACCTTTACTGCCATTACAAAAGGATGCAACCACTGTTCAACTTATTAATGAAAATATTAATATTGAAAAGTCATTATGCTAAACTTATCATGAAAGAAGAGAAGAAATACCATGACAATGCATATTTCTTTCAACTGTATATTCTCTGATCCATCTGATTTTACATGTCTGCCAGGTTCCCTGTTAGCATAAAAGGTTGTTGCTGCAGATATTGATTTATTGCATTTCTTATGGTTGAATTCTGAATTTCTTGGCAAGAAAAGCATGAGTCTATAGATTTGAAATAATATATAATATGAGCAGTTTATATTGGCAGGTAATTTTGTACTCATTCATATACTTTTCCTTTTATAATAACACTAGAGGCCAGGTGCACAAAATTCGTATATGGGGGGGGGCACGGGGGGAGGTGTATGCTTCAACACAGCCTACTCCCTCTCTAATCTGAAACCCTTTGTGGGATGTCTGACTGCCCTTTTAGGCCCGATCCAGGTAGGATCAAGCTTAAACGGGCAGTTGGACATCCCTCTCACAATCTTGGGCTGCTAGTTCCCAACTGCTCACCTGGCTGCCTTTCTGATTGCCCCTAACTGCTTCTACTTGCCAGCCTGATCACCCCCTAACCATTCCTCTACGAGCCTGATTGATGCCTAACTGCTCCCCTGCCAGCCTATTTGCCCCTAACTGCCCTCCCCTGTGGGCCTGGTCACCCCTAACTGCCCTCCCCTGCAGGATTGATCACCTCCAACTGCCCTCCCCTGTTGGCCTTCTTGTGGTGACCATTTGTGTCCACATGGGGGTAGGATCTTTTGACCACATGGGGGCAGTCATCTTGGGTGTTGGAGTGATGGTCAATCTGCATATTACTCTTTTATTAGAGGCCTGGTACATTGGTACCAGGTGGGGGCCAGCTGGTTTGACCTGAAGGGTGTCCTGGATCAGGGTGGGTGTTCCTTTAGGGTATGGAGTGGCCTAAGCAAGGGGCCTATGGTTGTTTGCAGACTGGCCATGCCCCCTGGCGACCCAAGCTGAGGTCCTGGTAGCTGGAATTTATTTATCTTCTACAATTGAAACTTTGTAGCCTGAAGTGGAGCCAAACCTTCTGTTGGCACAGCCAATGAAACTTTGTTGTCTTAAGTGCCAGCCAGGGTGTGTGCAAAGCTTGGCTTCCTCCATCACCAGGGACAGCCCAAGTCTCCCTTCTGCTCTCTCTGTGACCGTAGCCATCTTGGTTGGGTTAATTTGCATACTTGCTCTGATTGGATGGTGGGCGTGGCTGGTGGGTGTAATGAAGGTATGAGCAATTTGCATATTACTCTTTTATTAGATAGGACTAGAGGCCTGATGCATGAAATTTGTGCGCAGGTATGGTCCCTAGGTTTGGCTGGTGATCCAGGCCTATTAGGGCCTTCCAGCTGCCAGCAGGGCCTTCCTTCATTCTATGCCACACTCTGGTGGTCAGTGCATGTCATAGCGAGTGATCAAACTCCTGGTCTCTCAGTCAAACTCCTGAGGGGATACTTTGCATATTAGCCTTTTGTATATATACTGTAGATAACTAATATAATGAAGCATTGACTTACTAGTACTACTTGAAGTGCAATATAAATTTTACTTAAGTGGAAATAGAACTGACATACTACTCTATGTCATTATGAATAGATAAGAAGGTGTGTGATTCATCAATAAAAAAGCATTCTATCATGTTCTAAGTTTTATGAACATAATACATCTTCCTTAATTTACCAGCTCTTCATTTTATGGTTGTTGTTTTATTTGAATAACAAAATGTTCTGCTGAAATAGAAGCTTCAAGAATCTTTTGCTGAAATGGCTTTGAATCAATATAAAGACTCCAAATAGATTGCATATACTTATTTTTTTCCACACCTGCTTGTCCTACCTGTTTTCAACCTAAAAGTGAAAATAACCCAGGTAGTTGACATTTTTATTCTCATCTTAAGATTTAAGAACAAAACAAATTATAATCTAAAATTGCAGATAAACACTGTTAAATTAGTTTTATCCTTTTTATAATATGCTGAATTTTAATACCATCATAATCCGAAATCTATTGCTTCTGGCAATTTAGTCAAAAGAAAAAAGCAAACAAACAATCACATGTAATTGACAAATAATTTTAAAAAATAAAAAATTAGAGGGTAATAAGTTAAAATGTAATCAATAAGGATTTTTTGTTGATTAAGGTATTACACATGTGTCCTTATCCTCCCATTGCCCCCCCACCCCACTGCTGTTCATCCCCTCACCCCCTTGGTGTCTATGTTCATTGGTTATGCTTATAAGTATGCATACAAGCCCTTATATTGACCCCTATCCCTTACCCTACCCTGCCCTAATCAATAAGTATTTTTTGGGGGGGGCGTTGTTTTTTTTCATTTAAAATATATATATATATATATATATTATTTTTTTATTAATGTATTGCATGTATACATATCTTGCTATTACCCGCCTCACTCCCATGCATATCCCAACCCCCCAGTGTCTATGTTCATTGGTTATGCTTATATGCATGCATACAAGTCTTTTTGTTTTATTTGAATAAAAGGCTCTCCCTAATCTTCCCGCTGTAATTTGACAGTCTGTTTGATGCTTTACTGCCTCTGTATCTATCTTTTTGCTCATCAGTTTACAATGTTCTTTATTATCCACAAATGAATGAGACCATGTGGTGTTTTTCTTTCATTGACTGACTTATTTCACTTAACATAATGCTCTCCAGTTCCATCCAGGTTGCTGCAAATGGTAAGAATTCCTTCTTTTTAATGGCAGCATAGAATTCCATTGTGTAGATATACCATAGTTTTCTGATCCATTCATCTGCTGATGGGCACCTAGGCTGTTTCTAAATTGTAGCTATTATAAATTGTGCTGCTATGAACATAGGGGTGCATAAATCCTTTCTGATTGGTTTTTCTAGTTACTTAGGATATATTCCTAAGAGTGGGATTGCTGTTCTCCACAGTGACTGCACCAGTCTGCATTCCCACCAGCAATTCACGATGGTTCCTTTTTCTCCGAATCCTCGGCAACACTTGTCATTTGTTGATTTGTTGATGATTGCCATACTGACAGGTGTGAGATGATATCGCATTGTCCTTTTGATTTGCATCTCTCGGATAATTAGTGACTTTGAGCATGTTTTCATATGTCTCTTGTCCTTCTTTTTGTCTCCTTTCGAAAAGATTCTATTTAGGTCCATTGCCCATTTTTTTATTGGATGATTTATCTTTCTTTTATTAAATAGCATAAGTTGGCTGTAGATATTGGAGATTAAAACTTTATCAGTGATAACATTTGCAAATATGTTCTCCCATACAGGGGGCTTACTTGTTGTTTTGTTTATGGTTTCCTTTGCTGTGCAAAAGCTTTTTATTTTGATGTAGTCCTATTTGTTTATTTTCTCTTTAGCTTCCATTGCCCCTGGAGCAGTATCAGTGAAGAAGTTCTTTCAGCATATGTCTTATTGATTTTTTACAGAGAGGAAGGGAGAAGGATAGAGAATTAGAAACATTGACCAGCTGCTTCCTGCCCATCTCCTACTGGGGATGTGTCCACAACCAAGATACATGCCCTTGACTGGAATCAAACCTGGGACTCTATAGTCCACATGCCAAAGCTCTATCAACTGAGCAAAACTGATTAGGGCTTTTTCACTTGTTTGGTAATGTATTTTTGTCACACAGATTTTTAAATTATCAGAAATTCTAATTTCTCTATTTTTTTCTCTTTCTGCTTGTACTTTGGTGTCATCCAAGATTTCATCCATGAATCCAAGGTCATGAAGATTTCTTCCTTTGTTTTCATTTAAAGTTTTGTAGTTTTAAGCCTTGAATAAATTTTGAGCTAATTTTTGTATATGGTGTGAAGTAGGAATACAAATTATTTATTTTGCATGCAGATATCCAATGGTCCCTGCACCATTTATTGAAAAGGCTTCAATAAGTATTTTTAAAAATTAATATTTTATTATTTGTCCAGGCTGTACTCTCTAAAGTTTATTGAAAACAACCAAACAAGACAAAAATAAAAAAAAGATTTCAATTATTGTATGTTGAAAGCAAACACAAAGTGTCAATGACAACCAGACAGCCATCTTAACTCAGAAAAATCCTCTAAGGACTCTTTATTCTCAAAACTTTAATTCAAATAACTCAAAACAATTTTTGTGTCTGCTATATTTATGCTTAAAGTATAATTTAATATTTTAAAAATTATTTAGTGAGAGGGTCTTTTTAAGCAAATTCTTACTCAAAATTCCATTAAGGACACTTACATTAAAACCATATACTCATATACTCATAAAGACTGGTGCAAGTATAGTCAAATTCCAAAAAATTTAAACCTATTCAGATAAATGTATTATGACCATTTCTAACTGGTTTGCTTCCCAATATTAATGGGATATTGTTTCAATGAAACTATAGAACCTAAAGATGTAAACATCACTTTAAAAAACTAATGAAAGAAGCCCTGGCCCCACATATCTCAGTTGGTTGAAGCATCACTCCTATATGCCAAGGTTTCCTGTTGCAGATTCAATACTTAGTTAGGGAACATACAGAGTTTCAACCAGTGAATGCATAGATAACTAGAACAGATCTCTCTCTCTCTCTCTCTCTCTCTCTCTCTCTCTCTCTCTCTCTCTCTCATTTCTTAAAAAGAAAAAAATAACCTGCAGAAAAATGCCTATCGAATTATAACCATTTTAACTGGTTTACTCCACAATCTTTGAAAACAAACTTAAAGAAAAAAACTAGATTAAATAATTTTTATTATGAGTTGTTTCATTAAGATTTCATCAAAGTTGAATATTAGGAAAGTAATTAATATTAATTAAATCATTTGTAACTAATTATATTACTCTGAACATGATTTTAAAATACTCAGATAATTCTATTGACTAATTTTTGAAAATGCATTTAATCATAAATAAAAATACCTCATTATTTTAGTATCTGTCAACCATTTAGTTTTTCGCAGAGAAATTTACATTGATCCCCTTTTTGGCAACTTGCTAGATTAAATAAAGGCACAGAAAGTTTCAATGAATTGCCTAAATTTATAAAGTTAAGAAGCTCAAGTTGGACTCAACTTTCCACCCTTGGACCCCAAAACTCCATGCTCATTCAAAAGCAGCATACTTATATCTTCTTTTAACAATAATTAAAGTCAGCTTACCCCAGTATTGTATATACCTTATCCTAAAGGTTTAGACACATAATACCCTCAAAAAAAGTTTACTTGACTAAAAGAATTTAGTATTCTTCAGCTTCATGTGATAATGGACAAGACACTTTCTTTTTTAAAATTTCTTTTTAAGATATTACATATGTGTACTCATCCCTCCATCAACTCCCCTATATATACTTAAATATGTGACTCAGAGGGAGAAGGAATTATTTGACAACTCTTAACCTATAATTTAATACTTTATTGCTTCAAAGAAATCTGATTTCAAAACAACTGGCACAATCATATACCTTGTAAAGTGTTCTATCACTCCATATCACAAGTAAAACTTTTAAAGAGTTTTTAATTTTAAAAAATACTGGCACAATTTAACAATTGTAGGAAGATCAAAGGAAATATCATTTTGTGAATTACTGGCTTTAACTTTAGTGAACCAAAGGTAAAAGCCATCTTCCATTGTCATTTAAAACCTCCCAAGTATAGTTTTGTTTTGTCTACAATTGTGCCAATTATGTCCAATTTACAAACTATTAAAAGAATAATTTAAGAATAAACTAGTGTGTTTTTCATCACAACAAAATTGCCTTCTTACATTTTTGCTCTAGTCCTGGAAGTGTTTATTATATCTAAAAATCACTTTGTTCCTCTGCTATTATTGGAGTGAACCAAATGAGCAAGAAAGCAGCTGTGAGACTTAACAAAGTTTTGCATAAATAACTTATGTTGAAAAATAGTTCCACCAGCTCTTCCTGCCAGAGTTAGTCCCAGGAACAGTATGCAGAACACAACCATGTGAGGCTTCCCGACATCTAGGAATTAATACAGGTTTGAGCAAACCAATTTTCTTTCCTTTTCTTCTTTCTCCCCCATCCCTACCTCCAAGGCTCCTTTCCTTCTTTCTCTTCCTCTTCTCCTTCCTTCCTTTTTCTTCCTTCCTTTCTGCCTGACTTCTGTTTGTGAATATTTGAAGAGCCAAGTATTTTGGAGTGCATTGCAAAATACTTTCCTACTGCATTTAATTGTGTGGTTTATGACATTGCCTTCATTAATTCCATTTAAAAGGAGGGTATGAGATCTGCATTGAAAATTATATATAAACTAGAGGGCCAGTGCATGAAATTCATGTACTGGGTGGGGGGAGGATGTCCCTCAGCCCAGATAGTGAAAAGGTGTAGACTAGACCAAAGGACCCCACCAGTGCATGATCAGAGCTGGGGAGGGATGAGGGAGGTTGGCCAGCTAGGGAGGGACAGAGTGAGGGCCCCAGGGCATGTCTGGCCCATCTCACTCAGTCCCTATCTGCCGGACCTCCTGGTGGTCAGTGCACATCATAGCAAGTAATTGAGTGCCTTAGCATGTCATTAGCATATTACACTTTGATTGGTTGAATGACCAACCAGACTACTGGATACTTACATATTAGGCTTTTATTATATAGGATTAGTGAGACTATAATCATGCATGACTTAGAGGCCATTTGCTCTTGATAAGGCTCAGCATCAAAGGACTGGAAAGAGAATAGGAGACTTGGTTATAATCTTGGTATTGAAAAGAACAAACATAAATACATTAGATAAGTCATTTATCTCTTCTGGGTTCATTTCCTCAACTATCAAAACAGGAAGCTGGATGGTCTTCAAGTGCCTCCTTTCAACAGCTTCCCTGAGAGTATTCTTATTAGAAATTGAGATTGACAGGTACAATGTTCAATCTGGAGAATTTTAAAGTTTCTGATAAGGATCAGAGAATGACTGTAAGCATTGTGGACAAAAAAGAGCCACATCCTAAACCTGACAAGCTCAGGGGAGGCCTGCATGAAGGCCTTACAGACTCAGAGACCTCAAGTAACCACATAGGATGGTCTGAAATGCAAACTTGTTAACTAAAACATGTTATGGCAGGTATTCAAGTCCAAGGCTAGAATCTTTTCTCACAAAAGCACATCTTTACCTTAACTGAGTCTGACTATTATCTTTTTACATCTACAATAACATATCTCTGGACTATCAAAGTATTTCCCTTTCTCTGGACTGCTCAAAGCACAGGCAGTGCACTAGAGTGAAGACCACAAATTCCCTCATTTTTATTGCTACCATGTTAATTGTTGACTGTTAACTATCCTATATCCAACTGAGTAAAATAAATGTGTCTATCATTTTACTTTTCATCCAATCCCAGAAGTTTCCATATTTTGCTTGCTCCCACTTCCCTAATTTATCACCAATGCATGTAATGTAATCCACTTACATCTTCTCTTTTCATCCTGATGTATAAAATAAGGTGTAAAATTGCCATTTTGCCCAGAGCATTTTCTCAATCTGATGAGATGTTGCTTCCAAGGCAACTGTCATCAGTTTGGCTAAAATAAACTTACCAAAATTCTCTACAGGTTTGAATGTTTCTTACATTGACAGGGTTACTGGTAAAGAGGAAAAGAGTGTACACGTTGGAGTGAACTATTCTGAAATTGAATCCTGCTCTATCACTTACTACCCTCTATGTGGTATTTTAACATCTCAGTGTATTTTTTATTCTGGTATTGTATGGTCATGATAAAGATTAAGTGAAAAAAAAATCTGAGGGCTTGGAAGATGGCGACTGGCAGGAAGGTAGGGAAGGAGAGAGTATGAGTCAGGGAGCCATAGAGGATAATGTAGATATGTATGGTGTGTCTGTGATTGAACTAGGGGAAGTTAGATTCTGCAGGTCATCCAAGGGGCTCACAAACCAGGCAGTCTTAGACGGTGGAGCCCTATGCACGAAGTGGACACTTTAGACAGCCAGTGCGGGCACAGAGATTACACCATTTTGTGATACAGAGCTTCTTGAGACTAGGATCCTGGTCAGCACCACCCAGTCTGGTCTCAGACACAAACCAGGATCCTGCAGCCACTGAGGATAGAGAACTGCGACCACAGCTTCAGACCAACAGACACCAAGAACCCAGACATCCTGGCCACAGATTTCTGTAAGTCAAAGAGCCTATCCCCTTTCCCACAGGCTTGTTGATAGTGCCATAGTAACTGGTAAACCTGCCTCTCAATTGGGCCTCAGTGCCCCTACAAGAGTTTGAGTTTGGGAGTGCACACATGGGCTGCAGCACTGCTACAGTGGAATCTGCTCCTCGCAACACATTCTGGCCACCAAACCCAAAGCCCACACAGGGCAGCAGGGCAAACTGACTTTGATTCTGGGCAAGTGCACATGGCAGTCTATTATCTGCAGCACACACTGAAGTCTTTTTTCCACAGCGCACGTGGAAGTCTGTTTTCCACAGTGCATGCACACCACAGTGTTACTGTGCAACCCAGTGCCCCATGGTGACTGGGAGCAAGATTCTCCCTGCAAGAAGTAGCACTGAGCAACACTGACTTGACCCTGTTTCTTACCATGTGTGCCTGGGACCCCTGACTCACAGTGCATTCACACTAAAAGCCAGTGACTCCAATTCTTGATGCATGTGAACACGGGGATCCTGATTCTCAGCGAGAAGCTGCATGATGCAACAGAGACCCTGATACTCAAATCTTGGTGCAGCCACAGGGAAACTTTGACTCCTGGCATGCACTAGGGGGGTCCTTACTGGCACACGTCAACAGTGTGATGCAGGCCTGGTCCCTGTTTCCAGGTGTGCAAACAAGACCACACTGAATGCTGGTAACATTGACCCTGGGCAGGCCTGGTTCCCCACATCCCATGGCAGCCACATATCCCATTGTCAGAGCACTTTAGTGACACGCGGGTGGTGCAAATCTCCCACAACACATGGCCCAGGTCCATGCAACTCAAAGTTTGAACATTCTGGTGATAGTCAGAATGGGGAGAAGACACAATCCCCAGAGGAAAGAAAATGAGGAGTCGCCAAGAAAGGAAATTAGTGAAATTGAAGCATGCAACATGACAAAAAGAATTCAGAGTAATAGTCATGGAATTCATACATCGGATGGATTAGAAAATCAACAAACTATGCAAGAATCAGGAAGAAATGAAAAGTGATGTAACTACAAACAAAAACACAATGGAAAGCTTCAACAGTAGATTAGAAGAAGCAGAGGACCGAATTAGTGAGTTAGAAGATCAGGTACAGAAACAAGCTCAATCTGAACAGCAACTAGAGAAAAAAATAAAAAAGCAGGAGGAAAGCCTAAGGGAACTTTGGGACAACATGAAACAAAGTAACATATGTATAATAGGGCTGCAAGAAGGACAAGAAGAGCAGCAAGGATTAGAAAATATATTTGAAGATATAATGACAGAAAACTTCCCAGATATGGGGAAGAAAAAAGTTACACAAGTACAGAGATTCCCAAGCAGGATCAATCCCTAAAGACCCCTACCAAGACACTTCATAATTTCAATGGAAAATCTTAATGACAAAGAGAGAATCTTAAAGGTGGCAGGAGAGAGACAGAGGGTTACCTACAAAGGATCCCCCATCAGACTATCAAATGGTATCTCAATAAAAACACATCAAACTAGAAGGGAATGGAATAAGATATACAAAGTGTTGCAAAGCAAAGTACTGAATCCACAAATATTCTAAGAAGCAGGGCAATCAATTAAAATTGAAGGGGAAATCAGAAGCTTCACAGACAAAGAAGGGCTAAGGGCGTTTATCACCACCAAATCAGCAATGCAAGAAATGCTAAAGGGAATACTGTAAAAAGAAGAAATAAAAGATAAGAAGGAACACAGTCACAAAAATAGATATCACTACAAATAAGTACCTTTCAGTAATAACTTTAAACATAAATGGATTAAATGCTCTAATCAAAAGACATCAAGCAGCTGAATGGATAAAAATAACATGAGCCATATATATGCTGTCTACAAGAGACCCACCTCAGAAAAGGGACTCACACAGATTGAAAGTGAAAGGATGGAAAGATAAAAATACATTTCAGGAAAATGGAAATGAAAAAAAAAAAGCTGGGGTGGCAATATTTATAGCTGAGAAAATAGACCTCAAAGTGAAGGCCATAACAAGAGATAAGGAAGGCCACTTCATAATACTAAATGGATTGATACAAGAACAGGATATAAACCTGATAAACATATATGCACCAAATGCAGGAGCACCCAAATATATATATAAAAAAAAAACTCTTGGAAGATATCAAGGGAGAGATCAACAACAATATAATCATAGTAGGGGACTTTAATACACCATGACATCAGTGGATAAATTCTCTGGACAAAAAATCAGCAAAAGAACAGCAATCTTAAGTGATTCACTAGATCAGATGGACTTAACTGACATCTTCAGAACAATACACCCCAATGCCAAAGAATATACATTATTCTCAAGTGCATATGGGACATTTTCAAAAATAGACCAAATATTGGGTCACAAGCAAAGTCTCCCCAAATTCAAGAAAATTGAAATCATACCAAGCACCTTCTCATACCACAATGGCATAATATTATACATAAACTACAATAAAAACAATCCAAAAAAACTGAAACACTTGGAAACTGAATAGCATGCTATTAAATAATTATTAGATTACCAATGAGATCAAAGAAGAAATTAAAAACATCCTGGAGACTAATGACAATAAACACAACAATCCAAAATCTATGGGACACAATGAAAGCATTCCTGAGAGAGAATATTATAGCTCCACAGGCCTACCTCAAAAAAGCAAGAAAAAAAATGGTAGTAAATCATTTAACTCTACAACTCAAAGAATTGGAAAGAGAGCAACAAGGAAAGCCTAGAGTGAGCAGAAGGAAATAAATGACATAGAGAGCAAAATAAATAAATAAATAAATAAATAAATAAATAAATAAATAAATAAAACAAAAGAAAACAACATTACAAAAAATCAATGAAAGCAAGAGCTGGTTCTTTGAAAGGTTAAACAAAATTGTTGAACCTCTAGCCAAGCTCACAAAGAAGGAAAGAAAGAGAACCCAAATAAGCAAAACCTGAAATGAAAGAGGTGAAATAACAACAGACCCCATATAAATACAAAGGATTGCTAAAAAATATTATGAACAAGTCTACTCCAACAAAGTAGAAAACCTGTAGGAAATAGACATATACCTAGAAATATACAACCTTCCTAAACTCAATCAGGAAGATTCTAAACATCTCAATAGGCCAATAAGGAAGAAATTGAAGCAGTCATCAAAAAGCTTCCAGCAAACAAAAGCACTGAGCTAGATGGCTTCACAGGGGAGTTATACCAAACATTCAAGGAAGAACTAAAACCCATCCTCCTAAGACTATTCTAAAAAATTCAAGAGGAAGGCAAGCTCATTCTATGAAGCCAGCATTAAACTAATACCAAAGCCAGATAAAGACAGCACAATAAAAAAGAAGTATAGGCCAATATCCCTCATGAACATAGATGCGAAAATCCTCAACAAAATTTTAGCAAATCAGATCCAGCAATACATCAGAAAGATCATACACCATAACCAAGTAGGATTTATCCCAGGGATGCAAGGATGGTACAATATCTGCAATTCAATAAATATGATATATCACATAAACAAATTGAGAGATAAAAATCACATAATAATATCAATTGATGTTGACAAAATCCAAGACCGCTTCTTGATAAAAACTCTCAGTAAAGTGAGAATGGAAGGATCTTACCTCAACATAATAAATGTCATATATAAAAAACCCACAGCCAACACCATACTCAATGGACAAAAACTAAAACCATTTCCCCTAAGAACAGGAGCAAGGCAGGGATGCTGCCTCTCAGCACTCCTGTTCAACATAGCCATTGCGATCAGAGAAGAAGAAGAAATAAAAGGCATCCAAATTGGAAAAGAAGTAAAACTCTTCTTATTCATAGATGACATAATATTGTACATAGAGAACCCTAAAGATTCCATCCAAAAATTATTAGACTTAATAAATGAATTTGACAATGTAGCAAGATACAAAATTAATGTCAAGAAATCTATGGCATTTCCTTATACCAATAGTGAACTTATTTATAGAAAGGGAGGCTTAAAAAGTAATCCCATTTACCATTGCACCAAAAAAAAAATTAAGCTACCTCCGAATAAACCTAACAATGGAGGTAAAAGTCCTATATGCGAAAAAACTATAGGAAAGTGAAAAAAGAGATACAGGAAGATATAAACGGATGGAAGAACATACCGTGTTCATCGATTGGTAGAATCAACAGCATCAAAATGTCCATACTAAGCAAAGCAATCTATAGATTCAATGCAATCCCCATTAACATACAAATGGCATATTTCACAGACCTATAACGAATTTTCCAAAAATTCATCTGGAATAAAAAATGACCCTGAATAGCTGCAGCAATCTTGAGAAAGAAGAACAAAGTAGGTAGGAATCTCAATACTAAATATCAAGCTCTATTACAAAGCCACTGTTCTTAAAACAGCCTGGTACTGGCACAAGAACAGACATACAGATCAATGGAATAGAATAGAGAATCCAGAAATTGACCCAAACCACTATGCTCAATTAATATTTGACAAAGCATGCATGAACATACAATGGAGCCAAGTAGTCTCTTCAACAAATGGTGTTGGGAAAATTGGACAGATACATGGAACAAAATGACACTAGACCACCAAGTTACACCATACACAAAAATAAACTCAAAATGGATAAAGGACTTAAACATAAGACCCGAAACCATAAAAATACTAGAGGAATCCACAGGCAGCAAAATCTCAGACATATGCCAAAGGAACTTCTTCACTGATACTGCTCCTAGGGCAATGGAAAATAGAGAAAATAAACAAATGGGACTACATCAAAATTAAAAGCTTTTTCTCAGCAAAAGAAACCATCACCAAAATAACAAGAAAGCCTACTGCATGGGAGAACATATTTGCCAATGTCATCACTGATAAGGGTTTAATCTCCAACATTTACAGGGAACTCATACAACTTAACAAAAGGAAGATAAACAATCCAATCAAGAAATGGGCAACAGACCTAACTAGACACTTTTCAAAGGACAGAAGGAAGGCCAAGAGACACATGAAAACATGCTCAAAGTCACTAATCATCAGAGAGATGCAAATCACAACAACAATGTTGTATCATCTCACACCTGTCAGAATGGCTATCATCAACAAATCAACAAAGAACAAGTGCTGGCAAGGATGCGGAGTAAAAGGAACTCTTTATCACTGCTGGTGGGAATGCAGACTGGTGCAGCCACTGTAGAGAATATTATGGAGTTTCCTCAAAAAACTAAAAATGGATCTCCAATTTGACACAGTGATCCCACTTCTAGGAATATATCCCGAGGAACTAGAAACACCAATCAGAAAGGATATATACACTCCTATGTTCATAGCAGCACAATTCACCATAGCTAAGATTTGGAAGCAGCCGAAGTGCCCATCAGCAGATGATTGGATTAAAAAACTGAGATACATCTACAGAATGGAATACTATGCTGCTGTAAAAAAGGATTTCTTACCCATTTACAACAGCATGGATGGAACTGGAAAGCATTATGCTAAGTGAAATAAGCCAGTCAGAGAAAAATAAATACCACAGGATCTCACTCATTTGTGGAATATAATGAACAACATAAACTGATTAACAAGGACAGATCAAGAGACAGAGAAGCATCAATCAGACTGCCAAACCTCAGAGAGAAGGTAAGGGAGGGTGGGGGAAAGGAGAAGAGATCAACCAAAGGACTTATATGCATGAATATAAGCCTAACCAACACCAGGAGGGTGGAAGCATGAGAGGGGGACGGTTTGGGGGATAATGGAGAGATGAGGACACATATGTAATACCTTAATCAATAAAGACATTAAAGTAATATCTGAAGTACTTCTCACAGTACTTGACATATAATAATAAATTAGTAATATAAACAATTATTATGCATCCCATTTTCATACTCTTTTCATGTTGAGAAATTTCTATAGAGATTGCTTAATCAAGAAATTTTTTATTCTTCTCTCAACTTACTTTAAGTTGACAGACAGTGACTTAGTAACACTTCCCAGGGTATATAACACAATGATAGATTCAGTGGCATGATCTTATATAAAGTCCTATACTAATAGATTCTCTACTGCCAGATTCAAAGAATCTAGCCAAAATGCATGTGGGAAGCTGATGAATAAGTTTCCACAAATATTTTCACTAGCTGGGTCCTTGTTTTATAAATGTAACTTCTAAGTTTTTGCCAAGTTAATTTCAATGACCATTTAGAATAAATTCTGAATTTCTCTGAGTAGCAGGTGTTTTGGGAAATCTGTAGAATTTTTTAAACCTATTTATATGTAATATAATACAATCAGCTATGAAGATACTATATTGCCAACTCTTCTATCTTTGCCTTTCATTTTTTAGTTGCTTCTCTATATAGATGGCTTTAATTTGTGTAAAAACATTTTAGATGTTTAAAATAAGGTTTTAAAACTCAATGAATCCTTTTTACAACAAATGACACAGTAAAAACTGATTTTATTTCTGAACTCCAATACCAACAGGTGGTTAGACAAAATAAACTTGAATAGAGAACAGTACTGATTATATAATTACAAATGTTAGTTAGTTAGCAACCTTAAGGATAAAGGTAAATTGTCAAATGTAGCTTGCATAAGTTTTGTTCCTTTACCTATAGAAGAGATGAAAACATTTAGAAATTATACAATTTTTTATCATAAATTCTCAACTAAGAAATAATTGGTAATCAATGGAAAGAATAAGAATGCAATCTCTAGATAGGCAGGGATCTTAGCTTTAGTTAATAGTGTATCCCATGTGTTTAGAATATTGTCAATCACATAGTAGGCATTAAAATGTATTGAATAAATGAATAATGCATTGATTAGACACATAAACTTTTTACTTATATAATCTTACTAAATGTGCTGAGGGGGATTAAGCCCCAGATATTATTTTAGAATCTTGAACTTACAATTTACTAATAAACTGTTTAACTTTTTTAAGCCTAGTAGTTTCCTTTTCTATAAAATGAGTCGTGGAACTTAAATTATGTGAAACTAATTATCAGAATGCCTGGCACATAGTAGGTGGTCATTTAATGTTTGTGTATTTTATTTTATTAGCACTGTACCTGAATTTTGAAAAATTATGGCTTATAACTTTAATTTAGAAATATTATTTATAAAATATGAAAATAGAACTCCTAGTGACAATTTTTAAATGTAACAATAGAAGTAGCAAGACTGCCTATGATTTACTACTTAAAGGAGAACAAATGTTCAGGTTGATGCATACAATATATTTTTGTTAAACAAATGCATAATTTAATGTGCTATTTGGAAAAGTAAAGTATTATTTACATGGCCATTGCTATGTTATCATAAAGGATTGAGTCCCTGAAATGAAAGAAAAAGATGACTGTATTTAATACTACAGCGACCTTGATTTAGATAAAGGTAGATCTGTCTTATTTTTTCAGGCTTTTGTCTTTTAGTCCTTTTCTTCAAGTACTTTTTTTTGTGCCAGAAATGTGGTCCCTCAAAGGGAGACTTATTGGAGAAAAGCTGGATTTCTTCAAGTTTATTCACAATTTAATGGAAAGTCTCTGCCCAGGAGAACAACCCGTGGTGTTTGCTTAACAAAAATTCAGTATGTCTTCAAAGGAGGCTTTCTTATATTTAAAAAAAGAAGAAAAATACTCTCTTATTTCCCAGCATAATTTATAAAGTATATATAATCACATGTGAGACAAAGTTTCACACCATACCTCAGTGGTGATTTGCACTGAACACATTTTCTTCTAAAAATTTGCTGAGTAAACAGATTTTCCATGAGAAACGAATACATGTAATCAATGCAAATCTTCAGTCACTGACAGTGTAAATGATGCCTTATGAAATCAATGTTGAATTTCACAGCTACTAAAGAATTCATATCAGATTTAAATATTATAACATGCATACTGCATGTGTAGCTGTCCGAAAACCTTATTTACAGTTATCTTCTTTTAATTGATCACATTGTTGTCCTACAAGATTTTTAAGATCTTTACCAAATTAGAGATGTACTTTGTATTTAGTAAATCACCATTATTACACCTACCTTAATAGCTTAGCTGAGCAAACTCAAGGTGTTGTAAGCTGTGGTTAAGTGGACAATGTGGCACTAATGAAAGTGCTTTAGTAAATCGATATTGGAAATATGGTTTGCCCAAGGACTACTTTTATCAAAATCCAGTATCATAACATCTATTGGAAAGAAAATAATCAAAGAAAGATGCTTATATAATTTTAGTATCTAGAAAAAACATTTTTTTCCTGAAGAAAATGAATCAGCCTCATCATTTTAGGAGATGGTTAAAATAATGTTTTGTGTTTCGTCTGGTTTTGTTTATTTTTTATTTAATAAACCTTTATATGTCAGATTATTATATTTGTTTCTCCTTTTTCCCCCCATAGCTCCCCTCCACCAGGCTCCCACCCCTCCCTCTACCTTGACCTCCCCTCACATTGTCCTCATCCATAGGTGTATTATTTTTATCCAGTCTCTCCCTGCACCCCCTTACCCCTTTACCCTGAGAATCGTCAGTCCACTCCCTTTCTATGCTATTGATTCTATTATATTCACCAGTTTATTCTGTTCATCAGATTTTAAATTCACTTGATTTTTAGATTCACTTGTTGATAGATATGTATTTGTTGTTCATAATTTTTATCTTTACCTGTTTCTTCTTCATCCTCTTCTTAAAGAGTACCTTTCAGCATTTCATATAATACTGGTTTTGTGCTGATGAACTCCTTTAGTTTTTTTTCTTATCTGTGAAAGTCTTTATCTACCCTTCAATTCCGAATGATAACTTTGCTGGGTAAAATAATCTTGGTTGTAAGTTCTTGCTATTCATCATCTGGTCTGCATAATTTCTTTAGAGAAATCAGCTGACAATCATATGGGTGCTCCCTTGTAGGTAATTAAATATTTTTCTCCTGTTGCTTTTAATATTCTCTCTGTCTTTTGCTCTTGGTATTTTAATTATGATATGTCTTGGTGTGGTCCTCTTTGGATTCCTTTTTTTGGGGGTTCTGTGTGCTTCCTGGACTTGTAAGTCTGTTTCTTTCACCAGATGTGGGAAGTTTTCAGTCATTATTTCTTCTAACATGATTTCAGTATATTGCTCTCTCTCTTCTTCTGGCACCCCTATAAGTCTGATGTTTCTACGCTTGAAGTCGTCCCAGAGGCTCCTTACACTATCTTCACATTTTTGAATTCTTTTTTCATCTTGCTTTTCCAGTCGAGTTTTTTCTGCTTCTTTGTATTTCAAATATTTGACTTGATTATTGCCTTCCTCTAGTCTGCTGTTTGGTCACTGTATAATATTTTTTATTTCAGTCAGTGTATGTTTAATTTCTAATTGGTCCTTTTTCATCTCCTCTTGGGACTCACTAAATTTACCCATCTTTTCTAGGAAATTATTGAAAAACCTTATAACCATGGTTTTGAACTCTATATCCAGTCGTTTGTTTTCCTCCATTTCTTTTGTTTGTGATCTGTTCCTTTGTCTCCACATTTTCACTATGCCAGGAGAACTTCTGTGTTGGAATCAGCCTTATGATACAAGACTTGTAAAACTGCAAAAGCCTCTCTGTTGAGCTTGGATGGAGTGGAGTATCAGGGCTTAGCAGACTGCCTTGGCTTTCAGTCAGCTCTGCCCTACGTGGCCCCTGGGTCTCAAGTGTCTCTCAGTAATAGCTGGAGCCATCTCTGTGCACATGTGCACATGCCTCTAGACCTCTATCTTTCCCATTCCCTTGTGCTCTGGGACCTGTATGAATCTGGGTCCCCAGGGTTAGAAGTGGCACAGTTGGGAGGCTCTGTCTCCCGCCCACTAGAGAAATCCAGTAGCACAATCAGTAGTCTGTCTTCTGCATGCAGTGGTGTGCATGTCCCAAGACCGCTGCTCTTTTGTGGCTCCCCTAAATTTTCATGCACTCCTCCATTTTCACAGTCCAGACTCCCCCCATATGAGTCTCACTATGAAGTGGGGTTCAGTGCCATAGGATAAGGGGTTCAGTGTAGTTGGGAGTCTCCTTCACCCTCCCGCCAGAGGAAGCCAGCCAGCCACTCTACCACCCACTCTGTCCATGTGCATGTCTCAGTACCTCAGCTTTTTGCAGCTCTGCTGAGTCTCCATGAGCCCCTCTCTTTCCTTATCATTGTAGAATTTCTACTCAGCCAACTTTCCTGTGGTTCTGGATGATGTCTGATCTGCCTTTTAGTTGTAGTTTTGAAATTGTTGTGCAAGGCAGCAGTTTAGGTGTTCACCTATGCCGCCATCTTGGTTTCTCTTCTGGTTTTGTTTCTAACAACTGAATTGGTGACATATTAAGTTGCTAAAAATCAAAACTAGATTGGGTATAACATTACAAAGTCTGCCATCTTTGATAAAACTAAATATTTTTAATGCTGTGTAACCTCAGAACATATCTCATTTGCAGTCATAACTTCTTTTGATGCTTGGCTCATCTATCTCTTTCTCTTTCTCTCTCCCACTCTCTTTATTGAATTACTTTAAATCATTTTGCTTGACTGCACTATGCATTTTAAAAATTTTGGGCCTAATGTGTGACCTAAAAATAAAAAGCCAAAGTGAGAATCAACAAGATTTTGACATCAAAGAATAGATGTTTAAGAAACAGTGATTAAAGTAGAAACTCAAATAGTATTCAAAATATGAGGCAAGGGCAAGAGATTCTATCCAAAAAAGAAAGGGAAATAATTACATGAACAGAAGGAAAGAATATCTATCAGTGCTTGTAAGCTAAGTTTTTCTTTAGCTATACATGTGGTGCTAAAACTAAGCAATTTTTATAATCAATGGTCAGGATGTCTGCTTTCCTGTTAGTTTTACAAACAGGTTTTAAAATACAATGTTGACTCAGTCCAAAGGTTATTTTGCCCAGTTCAAACATTCCAAAGGTTTGAGGAATAAGACATACAAAGCAGTTACTCTGGAATGGTTGTCAAAGCTCTGTTTTTAAATAGTTCTAAATTCAATTTTTTGAGGTAACTCCATACTATTTTCCACAGTGACTGCACCAATCTGCATTCCCATCAACAGTGTATGAGGTTATGATTTCACTCATATGTGGAACATAATGAACAATATAGACTTACAAACAAAATAGAGACAGACTCATAGCGATCAGACTGCCAGTTGTCATAGGGAAAGGGGGTTGTTGGGCTGGGTGAAAAATGTGAAGGGGTTAGGCAAAAAACAAACAAACAAAAAACAACAACAAATAAACAAACATAGACACAGACTTCAGTATGGTGATTACTGGAGGGAAAAGGGGATGGGGAGTGATAGAAGGGGGTATAGAGTGAATAAATGGTGATGAAAGGAGATTTGACTTTGGGTGGTGAACACACAATACAATACACAGATGATGTATTATAGAATGGTACTCCTGAAACCTACGTAATTGTATTAACTAATGTTACCCTAATAAATTCAAAAAAAATAAATGGCTCCACTTACCCCAAATTTTTACAATTCTTACATAACTATGATGCAATTACCACACCTAACAATTTTAAAAATAATTCCTTGATACCATTTAATATCCCAATCCATATTAAAATTTTCTCAATTGTTTTATTTTTTTCTTTTCAAATTTATTTTAACTCTGGATGAAACTATGGAATAACATGTTGATATTTTAGCAAAATTGGCTACAATTTATCTATATTATAGCCAGAGTCTGTGATAGAAAGCTGTTGTTGCAACTGCACACGAGTGAGTAGAACAGTGGTGATTGGCTATGGCTATATGTATAATGATCTTCAGTGAGATGTAAAAATAGGTGTGGTAGTCATGAAGCATCTGCTATTTCACAAATGGCTTCTTTTATTCAACTGTGCAGTGATCAATATTTTGGAATTTTAATATTAGGTAACTTAATTTTCCTTCCCAAAAATTGTGAGTGAAAGGGCTTTGAATCATCATGAAATGACTTCAATTTATGAAATTATGATGCTTTTGAGGATGATAATAATATATCTCCATATTCATAGCACCTTCCAATACACCCAAACACACACACACACACACACACACACACACACACACACACACACACACTTTGGAATCATGAGCAATAGGATTTAAGGATTTATATTGGCTTGAACTTCTTGACAGATTTTATTTTGTAAATTGAGTTGTACAGGAGGTCCTCTGGGAGCTTAATTAGCATAATTATCGCATCTAGCTAGAAAAACATGTGAAACATATTATATGTCCCTTGTGATCTGATATTTTAGCTTTAATCTTACTGAGAGGAGTTATAAAAGAGGCAGATAGGTTTTTCTACATGTTGACACAATCTGATATGAAATTCACAGAAGTAGTGCAAGAAACAGAGTTTGCCTAACAGGTGTGACTCAGTGGTTGAGTCAAGAGGTTCAATTCCCTGTCAGGGCACATGTCTGAGTTGTGGGTTGTGATCCCCAGTGGCGGGGGGAGTGTGCAAGAGGCAGCCAATCAATGAGTTTCTCTCATCATTGATGTTTCTATCTCTCTCTCTCCTTTCCTTTCTGAAATAAATAAAATTATATTTTAAAGCAGTATTTTTGAAGTCCCAAAATTGAAGTACTTTTTTTTATCAATAAATTTAAAAAGAGAAGCACACAAAGCAATAAATAGGTTTTAGTTAACCTCTAAAGTTAAATAAATAAATAAATAAATGTCAAATTTTAGATAGTCACAAATCTGGTCATTCCTTTGAATAGTTCACTTTTTCTATAAAGTATCCTACAAGTGAGATTTAAAAAAAAAAATCAGGAAATTATAATGAAATAATTCTGTTTTAAATTTTTTTGTGAGTCTGTGTGGTCTCCTAACTCTTTAAGAATGAGACATGTATTTAAGATTAATTTGAGGAAGTAGAGGAGGTAGGACAGAATACATGCACATTAATTTGTAAGATATAGGATATGCAAGCTGAATTATGAGAATACTCAAGTTAAAAATTACTTTCAGCCCTAGCTGGGTGGCTCAGTTGGTTAGAGCATCTTCTCATACACCAAAAGGTTGGTGGTTAGATCCCAGGTCAGGGCACATATTTAGGTTACAGGTTTGATCCACGATCAGGGTGCTTATGGGAAGTAACTGAACGATGCTTCTCTCGCATTGATGTTCCTCTCCCTTCCCCTATCTCTAAAAATCAATAAAAATATATCCTCAGGTGAGGATTTAAACAATGATCAAATAAAATACATAAAAATAAAATACATCAAATGAAAAATCAAAAGAAAAATAAAAAAATTGCTTTCACATTCTTGAAATTGAGAGGCTTTCTCGAATGAATGTTACGTTTCACATTTAATTGACAATAACAAGAAGTAGAATGTAATTATAACCAAACTTACTTATTTAGAAGCATCTTATTTATAAAATAACATAGAATAAAAGAAAACATTTATGAAAATACCTGCAACACAGCATTTCAGAACCAGAAGGGATAGATATCACAAACCCTTCATGTCATGGATGAAAAAACTGAGGCCAAAATTGCTTTAGTGACTTATACTAAGTCACACATCAACTAATTGATGAGTCAGAACTAGAATCTATGTCTCCTACCACCCAACCTAGTGTTTTTTCTGCTATTGAACATCTAGAGTACTGACTGTACTAGAATTATACATTATGTAAGTTATTTATTATTAAATCAGTTTTCATTTAACTTTTTATTTGTGATATATTTTAGTTTCTCATTTTTAATCTGATATTTATAGATATTGCTGAATGTGATTTATATGCACTGTTTAGTAATGTAAAACAGCAGTAGGAATTGCTTTGTGTTTTTTTTTTTAGATGGGCTAGAAGAACCAGGAATAGATTGACCCTTTCACTCCAAAGTGGATTTTTGTTTGTTGGTTTCTTTTCCTTTAATACAGGTGATTCTAAAGCTGTGAAGTGAAGACGTATTGGTAAAATGAGGAGTTAAGAGTTCATTCGGATGTCCAGATGTATCCAAGTACTCAGTTATTTGGCAATAAATACATCTGGGCAACTGATTGAACTTTTCGCTTTTCAAGATTCTACAGGAACTCTCTACATGGCCTGATTTGTGATCTCTTAACCTAATGAAATGGGAAGTTGCTTATGGGGGAGAAGATAGCAATGTAAATGTGAAAACACATTTTAGTTCATAGCTAACCTGAATTTTAATTATCTTAACAAATGATGAATTGGGAATTTCTCCCTCAGTTTGCAAAATGTAAATCAAACTAACAGAAATTTTTGAACTATTCCCACCAATGACACCCATGTGCTTAACTCACCAGTGTAAAAGAATTGTATTTTTTATTGTGATTGAGAATAAACATCAAATACTGGCTAATATTATTAATATATTATAATATTTTTAAAATATGTAAGCTCACATACATAGGTATATCTAAAATATTTCTCCCAGTTACTCTTTATCCCATATGCCATTTCATTTGATTTATAGCAATTCTTACTATTTAAAATTATTCTACTTATTTGTTTAAATGTTACTGTCTATATATCCTGCTGTACTGAGAGCAGAGGTCTTGTCTACATGCCCAGCACCTAGGGAAGTGCCAAACACACAACAGGCAAGCCATAAACATTTGAATACATGAAAGTGCTATTATGGTGATCAAAGTTTTCAATTTTCCGTCCTGTAAATCAATAGGAATTGGTCTCCAAGACAGAGATATAGCATATGGTTTGCTCTGTGAGCTCTGCTATTTAAAAGCCTCCAGTTTACTCTGCTGTGGGGATGCTAATGCTGAGATGATTCAGGGATAGTTCTTCTACCACATGTGGAGAAAGCATCTTCAAATTGTGGGGCACTGTACCCACTAAAACAGATTCTCTCTGTGTCTGTTATACTATCATGAAGTGATTTGGGTAACTCTTTTAACTCTATCAATTTTGAAGCTGTTTTGTTTTAAGTATTTTATGAAAACGGAGTGTGTCTTGCTGTGAAAAACTCAGGGTCATATATGCTGTAGATTTTAGTAGTTAACAATCTTTAAAGCCTCACTAAATTTAGCAGTCATCACTCATGAAACATGTAAAGCACAAACAGAAAGATTTAGTAAATACAAATAAGGATAAAATACTTTTTAGCTTGAGGTTTTTTGCCTAATATAAATAAACAGATTGCTAAACAGTTAAAGGTTATGAAATTGGCACTCATGGAATTTGTTCTAAAGAGTATCAATTATTAAGTTTATTGAAGTGGGTTAAATATAGACCTGTATGAAGACAAAGGACTGGATTATTTGATTACTCATAATTTTTCCTGCCTAGGAGTTCTATGAATTTGTAATTGTAGGAAAAATTAGGACTTGACATTTGAAGATTTGAATTTATTTAACTTCATCGAATAAATTCCTAAATAAGCTTTATTTACATCCTTGCAGATCTTCTGTCAACCGGTCAAAGAGAAGTATTTAATTGCATTGAGTGTAATAAATGGATAACTTAGTAACTTTCTGTAAAAAATCATAGTTATTATTTTATTTGATTATAATTAAAATTAAGTTTAGTATAATTGTTTATTTTATTAGAAATTATTACAATGCATTTGAAGTTAAAGGAAAATTTCTACAATACTCATTAGCCCTGAGGATAATTTTTGAATTATATATTCTCCCCAATGTTATAAATTGTGCCACATTAACACAATCTTCCCAGGACTAATCTGAACATTTGTGACTAATTCACATTTGATGGAGCCATCTGCTGAAAACTCAGTGACTCTAGTAACCAGAGGGATAATTTTTGACTTATGAGTCCATAATTTCTGAACAGTGACAGTAAAAACTGACAAAAACAAAACTTCTGAATATATTATTTATTCAATTCTTAAATACTTTATTATAAAAATCAGACAAGAATTATCTCATTTAACTGTCTATTCTATTATTTAAAAAAATATTCAGTATCAGATTTATTCTCTTCAGTATCAGAGAAAATAATCTGCAGCATAACCATGATGAGCTCATAGAATTTCTAGAAATCTAATATAAACTATATCTTTTTATGGGTTAATCTATACTCCCCAAATGTTGTAAAAAGATGAAGGGTTTAAGCAAAGAAAAGAAAAGCTCATAGACACATAAAGGTATGATGATTACTAGAGGGAAAAGGGGTAGGGTAAATAGAAGAAGGTAATGGGGGTGAGGGGTTAAAGGGTGATAAAAGGAGACTTGACTTTGGGTGGTGAACACACAATATAATATAGAAATGATGTATTATAGAATTATATACCTGAAACCTATGTAAGAGTATTAACCAATGTCACACCAATAAATTCAATAACAATTAAAAAAATATCAAGTGAAAATGCTGGCATTTCACTGATAATCACATTTTACCAGGTCTGGGAAAGAAAGAATAAGAAACTGTTTGATGATAGAAAATGTGGTTGAAACATGACCAATCTTCCTTCAGTGTCAAAGGGTGGAAAAGGTAACAGTAAACATAAGTGATAAATGCTTTGTTTTAAAAGATGCAAAGAAATGTCCAGGTTTTCAATAAAGTTGTAGACTTCTATAATCTCCAAGCACAACTTGGACAAAACCACAACTTGTCCTTCATTCTTAAATAGAATCTTTTGTCTTTACATCTTAAATTTCTTGAAGTTTTTCCTTTCCCTTCCTTTCTATTAAACAATTACCTTGTACCCAGCATGTGGCTAAGGAATATGGGAGTTATGTGGAAAGCATAGCTATATGTCTCATTCTCTCAATAATTTGTCTTTAGTACATGTTTATTACACATCTGTTTCTGCTGCATTGGACAAAACCTTTTAAAAATTTTCCATTTCCTCACCAACCACCTCCTTAATCAGCCAAGTTATCCTCTCTTCCCCTCTATCCAACTACATTCAATAAAATGGTGCTAAGAACAGCGGCCATTGCCATTTAGACAAATTACACAGTATAAACTCTGTTCCTTCTCAAAACATTCTCCCTTGACATTTTCCTTTTGCTTATCTTTTCCACTTTATTTGTTGCCATCCCCCTTACTTTTCTCCTTTTCTCTAATTTAATATTTACTCTCCACTTGTTTAACAGTTCCTTTGTAAACTTTACTTGAATCCAAACTCTGTGTGTTTTTCCCCCTTGTCGTTTTATGTTTTTGCCTTCATATTTCCCAATAAATAATAATGTAGGAGCTTTTTCATAGCTAAATTTAATGTGTAAAACTGACATGATGTGCAAAACTGATTTCCCTTTATCATTCTTATAGTTTCCACAAAGAATTCAACATACAATATTTTATAGACAACAAAGATGGCCACACATCTCTCACCACTTGGTTGGCAAACTGACATGGAAAACTAGGTATCCTATAGAGCGAGCATAACCCTAAGTGAGTAATCACATTATTGTCCAAAAGGTGTAGCATGTTTAAACTCATGCCCATGTAAAACCCATAAAAGAACACTGCAAGAAGTCAAAATAGAAATTGTGTAATTAAAAAGCTTTGCTTCCCATCATAACTATGTTTAATTTAGACCTAAGAAGAAATCACTCCAATTAGCTGTGAAATGAAAAAAAATTCCCCAGCCTAGCCTGAGGGCATGGTCTTTTAAACTCATGCCAGCCTTTCTTCACCAAGATGTTTTTGCTTTTTAGAATTGTTTTCAACTCCAGAATGATTACTGTAATGACTTTTAAGTATTTATGTGAGTGACACTGATAATGATAGTTTGACATTTATTTCTGAATATACAATGAAGAACCTATTTTTGTTCAATTTTTTTCAAATGTTCTCACTGTGATGATATATGCTTTATGACACATGACATATGTTGATATTATATAAGCATAGACTAATAGGCCTCAATTAAATATACTGTTCAAGGTATAAGTTTTGCTTATTTAAAATTTCATATTAATTGAGGTTACTCTGCAACAAATTTATGTAAAATTGCGTAATTGAGAAATATATGAAAACTAATGTTTGTCCCCCTTTTTGCCTTAGCAAATGTAGTTACTGTTATGGATGCCTGAAGATCTTATAGTGCTTTAGAGAGATCATGAAAAGGTTTGTAATTTATGCTGCAGAAAGAAATGGGATTGGTTTAAATGTATACTGATTTTAAACTTATTCAGAGTTACTTTATTTTGTGATTTTCTTTTCATGTTTGAGACAGCTAATTGATTTCAGGTTAATCAATAATTCTCTGTACACAGAATTATTATTATTATATATATGTATATATATACACACACACACACATACATATATATGTATATGCACATGTATTCTTATAACATTTTATATTATTAAACAATCATAGTTCCTATGATAATCATATATATTCTCATTACAATTTAATTAATTACTTTGTCCATTATCCCACAAATGTTTTTTTCTTTGTTTTATAAAACAAAATTATTTTCCAAATTTGAATACTTTAATTCACAGATATTCTTCTCATGTTCACACAACCATGAGAATTCCATTATGAAATATTGGTGGAATCAGAGGGCATGCAGATAAGAGCATTTAATTAGAGTTGTCTTATTATTTTTTGTTTCCCTTAATTTATCTTATCCAAGATTTTAAGAGCTTTTGTAAAATTATAAACATTTCTTATTGCAAAATGTCATCACAGTGATCTGACCTTTTGGTAAACCATGTAATGTAACATTACTTACTTTACATAATTTGTATAATTTATGCCCGTGTAGCATATCATATTGCTAACCTTACCACTAATCCAGGGACATTTTCTATCAAGTTTACTCAACTTTAAAAGGGTATAAATTTTAACAGCACAGAAAAATATTATTTTGCTCTCAAGGTATTTTACTTAATAAATTAGAGAAATAGCTATATATTCTCATATAGATATATAGTACTTTTTGATAATTACTTGGCTCTTCTCAGTTAATGAGAATAGAACTTTGAAAATAAATATTTGTTGTTTTTCTATTTATATTTATCAGAAAAACATAAATGTAAAAATGATGACACAGTTGATTAACTTTTAATGGAATATAACATTTTGAGAAACAACAATGGGATTCCAGCATGGCTGCAAATATGGATAATAGTCTTTATAACATGATTATATGTTGAGCTATGGCAAAAACAATTTCAATAGAGTTGCCATCTATTAGAATGAAACATATATTACTTTGAAACTGTTAAATTATATTACTGTTTGGACACCTGAAAAATAAAAATTGAAAATAATCTGTGTTTTATTATTAAAAACAAGTATTTTCATATTTACTGAGGGCTAAGAAGCAAAATATGACCACTTTATTTCACTTTACAATTTTTTTCTGTCACTTATTTTCAGACCTCCTAGAAAAAAAGGATTTATGCATGTCTGGCAAAATTTTAGGGACAGAAATGGTCTGGTTAATGATGATCTGACTAATGTCACTCTATCTTTCCAACAGGATATTTAGGGTTCCTGGATACTGGAGGACATATTTTAAGTATTATTATATTATAGTTAAATTATATATAATTTTGAGATAGATTTTTGTGTTAGGAGTACTGTTAGAACTTACAAGTGAAAGATGAGAAATAAGTGAAAATAAAGAAGACAAATAATACTGCCCTTAAATGAGATGGAAAATATAGGTAGGTGGATATTGTTCTAGTAAAATTTTATTTCCAAATTTCTAAGAAACACTAGAAAACATTTCAAACATTTACCAACATATTTTATCATATTTCTTAAAAATATTTACAAATTAGACAATATATATATTTCATGTTATTCCATGTTTTCAAGCTATTCCATTCTTTTTGCACGCTCTTCCTCCCTCCCCCCATCTCTCTCTCTCTCTCTCTCTCTCTCTCTCTCTCTCTCTCACACACACACACACACACACACACACACACACACACAATTTTTTCTCAATGACAGCCCACTGTTGACAAGGTTAATATCACAATCCTGACTCATAATAGTTTGCAATCCCAGAAATGAATACAGTTGGATGTTTGATGTGGGATGAGAGTATAATCAAAATCATAAAGTAGTGTTATAGAAAAAACAAGATAGAGAACAGAGGTGTTTACGAATTCTACTCCTAGTTAGGAATCACTGAACAAAAAAACTAAAGGGTTCTCTTTGATAATCATTAGAACTCACACTGAGTGTTTCTTCAATGTTAATGTAAAGGTTGAGAGTGACATGTTCTATTTGGTAATGTGTTTTTCCCACAAGTAGTGCAGCAGAGATTCTCAGCAAATTTGGCCAACATTTTAGCATACTGAGTATAGTGCATGCTAAGTGGTAAATAATCTGCTATGTAAATATTTAGGGATTTTCAATGAAGGAAATAACTACTTTTATTTATTTTATTTTTATTAATGTGTTACATGTATACATATCTTCCCATTGTCCCCCCCTTCCAAGCGTACCCTAACCTCCCCCCAGTGTCTTGTGTTCATTGGTTATGCTTATATGCATGCATACAAGTCCTTTGGTAGATAAGAGATCAAATAACTCCTTTTAAAAATAGCCTACAGAAATTGAAGCTGCTCACTCTGAAATTCTTTAATAAGTTGTTTGGAGAGTTTTCATGTTTTGTTCCTAGTACCTTTGAAGATTCATAGTCACCTCCTAATAAAAGAAACTACAAATGTTTGTTTCAGTCACCTAATGCAACTCAACTTTTGTTTGCATTATTTGAATAATTTTCAGTATTACTCCATCAGTCTGACTATAACATTACTGTCTGTTGTATACTAATTAGTTGACCAATGAGGGTGGTTGTTATATATAATACAATAAACATGACCAAGTTATTTATTTTGGTATAAACCTTTTTCTGTACTTTAGAGAATATTGTTGGTTAAAACAAAAGTATAGGTAAAGCTATCTATGTAAATACAGATGGCTTCACTCTGAAACAAAAAAGTTAGAAAAGTTGTACAAAATATGTTCACTTTATAAAAACACTTAAAACTTGTTTTACTTTTCTATTTCTTATCAGATGAAAACTTTTTACTTTATAGATATTACATAATTATTAGATCACAAACTTTGTCCTAATGATTTGCAAATTAAAGAAACATGTATTGTTCATTTCTTTCTCAAAACACGGATTTGAAGCTCTCTGTCCTCTAACGAGGAGATTTAGTGAAGTCCCCATATAAATAAAGTGTGTACAGGAATGTTTAGAAAAATTATGATAGTTGTATATTGGTAAATAATGAAAAATCTATTCTCTGTCATTTTTAACACTTATATGATATAACATGCTGACCTATTTGCAATAAATTTAGTATTGATTATTTTTTATCCCTAAATAAGTATATTTAAGTTTTTTTAATTTGTTGTTATGTAAATTATTTGAACCTTTAACCAATTTTCTTTTTCTTTTCTTCCTCAGAAAGGATGGTATTATGAACCCAATCCAAACTTTCTTTCTTCCGTTTAAAACTTTGGTTGCTTAACACTGAAACAATCATGGTGAACTTAAGGAAAGCGGTGCACTCGTTCCTGTAAGTACGCTATTATTTTTTTTTCAAAAGATAACTTTTTTATGGTATCTGGCTTAAAAATGTTAAACAGGCCATATTTACCTCAATCTTCATAAATGACTTTCATTTCAATAGACTAATTACATATGTGTTTCCTATTCAAAAGCAATAAATGGAGAAAAACCCTGTAATTTGAACTCCAATTAAACACAACCACTCATACATTCAAACAAGTAATATGGTGATTATATCTTAAATTCAAAAATAATCCCAATGCTCATAATTGCCTTCTCCATGATTAAAACATAGAAGTGAGAAGATACTTTCCTTTTTCTTCCATCATGAACTGAACCAAGAAAAGAAAATGTCTTTATAAGTCTCTGGTTTTATAAAGAATATTTCAGGTTGCAAAAGAATGGATTAGAAGTTAGGGAATTGGGGTAGGAGGATGTAGCTAGACAGAGGAAAACAATGCCAATTTTGGAAGTCTTGATGCAATGACCCAGTAGTTAAAACTAATACAATATAACATAAAAAGTATAAGTAAAGAGTTCCATTCAAATACTGGGCAATTCTAAACATAATGTAACACAGTCATATCTTCTTTTTAACTTAACAAAATGTAGGGTTTGTTTCTTCTAAACCTACTCTTTGAGGAATGGGGCATTAGGAAAAAAAAAAAGATCCAGGGTTCTGTAAACTGACTGGTACAGTGGAGAAGCCTTGATTAGCCTTGCTTTATACAGTGTCTTCTATAATTTTTGTAAAAGAGCTCATTCAGGGACAAAGTTTACAGAGCAGTGTAGGTATAAAGTACATCAACATTAGATCATCTCCAATATGCACCATTATAGCCCATCTTAGATGTCACTGCTTGTAAATCTCAAGGATATGTGGCTCCAAGAGAATTAGAGCAGACAGGAAAAGGAAGTGGGTAGGTAGTGATAACAGAGTCAGATCAGACACATAAGCAGAGTCAGGTGTAAGAAAATGAAAGGACAAATTTTCCATGTGCCTGTGCCAACTCTATTTGGCCATTGGTCTGTATACAAGAATGTAGGGCTACTTTAAAGTGTGCCGAATTATTCTGGTATGAAATGAAGAAATTCATATCACCCTTTTTCCATATTAAGAGAAACAGGGAGCATTCATCTCTTCTAATTATGTTCATTGTCATATACCATGGAAAATCTCAGTAGGTTTAAAATATACTCAGACTTTTAAGTTAAATTATCATTTTGTTTAGCTACTGTGCATGTAAATTATATTTCATTAAAAATTTAGTAGCAATTAATAAGTTATTTGCACTGTTCCAAGAGAACTTGTGATTTTTGTGCATCTATTTTATGAGACTTCTGTGGCTTCATGGCAATTCATATAAGCTTTAGGAGCAAGACCTAAATTACTCCTCTTTTGTAAAAAGACTGTATATATTTCACTGAGGATGTAAATATTTTAAATTAGATTTAATTATAATACAGCCAATTTTTTATTATAAAACTATAGAAAATAGTATTGGACTACAATAAAACTCATAATATTTTGCCCATAAATAGTACTCACTAATAATTTATTAAACTGAATTGAAACCAGGAAATTAAAGTAAATATTCTTTCAGGATCTTTCCCAGAACCCTTACTTTATTTTATAATTCACAATAGATTTCTTTATTTATTTTCACAATAAATATATTTACATTCTACAATGTTCCTTAGTAATTCAGTATTTTTATTTAATAAATTTTTTATTGTTCAGATTATTACGATTGTTCCCATCCCCCCCCCAATAGTTCCCCTCTACCCGGCTACCATCCTACCTTCTCCCCTTACTGCCTCCCATTGTCCCCATCCATAGGTGTATGATTTGTGTCCAGCCTCCCCCTGAACCCTCCTCACCTCTTTTCCCCTGAGAATTGTCAGTCCACTCCCTTTCTATTCCCCTGATTCTATTATATTCACCAGTTTATGTTGTTCATCAGATGTTTAATTCACTTGTTTTTTAGATTCACTTATTGATAGATATGTATTTGTTGTTCATAATTTTTATCTTTATGTTTTTCTTCTTCCTCTTCTTAAAGAGTACCTTTCAGTATTTCATATAATACTGGTTTTGTGCTGATGAACTCTTTTAGTTTTTTCTTATCTGGGAAGTTCTTTATCTGACCTTCAATTCTGAATGATAGCTTTGCTGGGTAGAGTAATCTTGGTTGTAGGTTCTTACTATTCATCACTTTGAATATTTCTTGCCATTCCGGTCTGGCCTGCATAGTTTCCTTTGAGAAATCAGCTGACAAAAATATGGGTGCTCCCTTGTAGGTAATTAACTGTTTTTCTCTTGCTGCTTTTAATATTCTCTCTTTGTCTTTTGCTCTTGGTATTTTCATTATGATGTGTCTTGGTGTGGTCCTCTTTGGATTCCTTTTGTTTGAGGTTCTGCATGCTTCCTGGACTTGTAAGTCTATTTCTTTCACCAGGTAGTGGAAGTTTTCAGTCATTATTTTTTCAAATAGATTTTCAGTATCTTGCTCTCTCTCTTCTTCTGGCACCCCTATAAAGTCTGATGTTGGTACACTTGAAGTTGTCCCAGAGGCTCCTTACACTATCTTCACATTTTTTAATTCTTTTTTCTTCTTGCTTTTCCAGTTGAGTGTTTTCTGCTTCTTTGTATTTCAATCTGTGACTCGATTCTTGCAATCTTCTAGTCTGCTGTTTGGTCTCTGTATAATATATATATTTTTTTATTTCAGTCAGTGTATGTTTAATTTCAAGTTGGTCCTTTTTCATCTCCTTTTGGGTCTTGCTAAATTTATTCCTCTTTTCTAGAAATTATTGAAAAACCTTATAACCATGATTTTGAACTCTGTATCCAATCGTTTGTTTTCTGCCATTTCTTTTGTTTGTGATCTTTTCCTTTGTCTCTGCATATGTGCTGCTTCCCTGAGTTGGTAAAGTAGCTTTGTGTGCTAGGTGTCCTATATGGCCTAGTAACTTTGCCTCCCCAGTTAACTGAAGGGGACTCTCTTGGTGCACTCCTTTGTGGACTGTGTGTACAGGCTTGTTGTCATTAAGTCTTGATTGCTATTGGTATCACTGGGTGTAATTGACCTCCAAGCCAATTGGTTGTGAGGATCAGCTGTGTCAACTTATGTGCTGGGCCCTGCCTTAAGACTTGCAAGATTGCAAAAGCCTCTGTGCTAGGCTTGGATGGGACGGAGTCTCAGGGCTGAACAGGCAGCCTTGGCTTCCTGTCAGCCCCTCCATCTCAGTGTCCCTCGGTAATCGCTGCAGCACTCTCTGCACACAGTCACATTCGCATGCCTACAGATTTCTGCCTTTCTGACTCCCCTGAATTTCTGTGCACTCTGGGGATCCGTATGAGTCTGGGTCCCCAGGGTCTCTCCCAAAATTGGAGTTCAGTACAGTCCGACCTGGATTTCAGTACAGTTGGGAAGTTCTGTCTGCCTCCCATTAGAGAGAGCCATCAGCACAATCAGCAATCAGCCGTCTGTGTGCACACTTTCCCAAGCACTTCCAGACTTCTGTGTTTCACAGCTCCCCAAAGTTTCATTACATGCCTCCCTTTTCATAACAGTCCAGACTTCCCCGTATGAGGCTCGCCCAGAACTGGGGTTCAGTGCAGTCAGAAGTGGGGTTCAGTGCAGTTGGGAGTTTCCATCTCCCTCCCGGGTAGAGGAAGCCAGCCAGGCCCCCTCCACCTGTCCTCTCCACGCACACGGCTCTGTACCTCAGCCTTTTAAAGCTTCTCTGCGTCTTCGTGAGCCCCTCTCTTTGTTTCTAGTTGTAGAATTTCCATTCAGCCAGCTTTCCTGTGGTTCTGGATGATGTCCGTTCTGTCTTTTAGTTGTAGTTTTGAAATTGTTGTGCGAGGCAGCAGCTTAGGTTTTCACCTATGCTGCCATCTTGGTTTCTACTCCGTAATTCAGTATTTTTAAAATATATTTTATTGGTTTCAGAGAGGAAGTAAGAGGGAGAGAGAGATTACTTCTCATTATTTAATAAAAATCACTATGTATGTTTCTCCCCACCATGTTGTTTAGAATGTGTTACTTTTGATTAATAAGAAGCTTATTTTTTAAGAGAGATGTCTGAAGTATTAGTTTCCTATCCTTTATAGAATGATAGATCAAATTTTTTTACTCTTTCATTATCTTAAAATACATATTATAGTATTTTAAGATAATGAGAAATAATTATTTGAGAAATAATTTTTAAATGTGCTATAAAATGATTATAATATTTTTCTTACTTTAAATAATGCCAATAGTTTTTCAGACTACTACAGTTTTGGTTCACAAAGTATGGTGTGTGTGTGTGTGTGTGTGTGTGTGTGTATGTGTTTGTGTGTGTATAAATAATGGTATGGATATGATATGATTATTATAATAATAAAATAATAGCAACCACTACATATAATCTAATAGCTGCTTAATATTCATTAAATAGCTGTTATTGAACATAAAACACATGTAAGACAGTCATGTACAGATAACTCTTGAAAAATAAATGTTTTATTAGACATATTAAGAACTTACACTTTGAGAGTATACTTAATGAATGTAATTTGAATAAATCATTACAGCAAATAAAGTAATACCATGGTTTCAGATTACTTGAATAGAGTAAAAGTTTAAAACACAGACTTTGAAATCTGTGAAACCTGATTGTGGACCTTTCTCTGCCACTTACTGGCTATATTGCCTTGATAAAGTTACTTAACCTCTCTGAACCTCAGTCTCCTCATCTATATAATGGATATAAATCAGTACTGACCTCATGAGGTTGTTTTATGAGATAAAATGAGATTATAGATATGCTAGAGGCTTGGTGCACAAAATTTTTTGCAAGGGGTTTGGCCTTTGAAGCCCCAGTTTTGTCGGGAAGGTCATCCGGACAGTTGTTTGGCCTAATTAGCATATTTGCTCTTTTTTTATATAGGATATTTCAGTAAGCTAAGAGCCTAATTCATAATAAACACTCAATACAGAGTATTCTTTAAATAGAAAATATACTGAGTTTTAATTAAAAGAGTAGGTATGATAATGATGATGATGACTGTTAAAGGAAAAGCAATTGTTCTGTATAAGCCACTTATTGTGGTTAAGCAAAATAGGGTGGGCAAAAGTAAGTTTACAGTTATTTGTATGGAAAATGATAAATAATAATATAAGAACTCTTGAATGTGCTTTGCATATTCACAACTATAAATCTACTTTTGACCTACCCACCTTATGTAATAAGTATCTGATTTTGTTTTCTTAATTTTCAGTGTGCACCTAATCGGCCTATTGGTTTGGCAATGCGATATTTCTGTGAGCCCAGTTGCAGCCATAGTAACTGACATTTTTAATGCCTCCGATGATGGACGCTTCAGAGTTCCAGATGGGGTACAAAACTGGCCAGCACTTGCAATCATCATAATAATAATGTTGACAATAGGTGGCAACATTCTCGTCATCATGGCAGTAAGCTTGGAAAAGAAATTGCACAATGCCACCAATTACTTCTTAATGTCCCTAGCCATTGCTGATATGCTAGTGGGACTATTTGTCATGCCAACTTCTCTGCTGGCAATCCTTTATGGTAAGTACAATTTTATTAGTTTTTCAATCTCAGATTATGTTATGAATTTGTGTCAGATATCACAGTAAACATTCATAAAGTTAATTATTTTGCTAGTATCATTTGAAAAGTGAAGAAAAAACAAATTGTGTGGCATATGAAATTGGATGTGTATATAATATTTATTAAATAAATCAGTAACAGTCTTCAAAAAGCAAAACAGACATTTTATAATATACTAAGATCATAGACAGATACCCTATTGTTCAGTGTTATCTACAATGACAGTTGCCTTACAATGGGACAGAGTCAGAAACACACTACCACCCCTATATTGTGTTTTATATACATAGTACCATCTCTTATACAAAGACGGTAAAAGATGCTCACATTTTTAATAAATGTATTTTCTTAATGTTGGCAAACAAAGTGATTTGCACATAATAAGCTCTCAATAATAGCTATTCTTCATGGAGTCTACATTTTATGTTTTTATGAAGAGACAGGAATAACAAACAAATGAGTAATATATAACTGCAAGGTCACATTACCACAACAAAAATTCAGGCAATGAAATTTTTTATATATTTATTTATTGATATGTGGAAGATAGTTTTTACTTATTTACTTTAATTTTATTTTTTCCATCACCATTTATCCCCCCTCTACTGCCCTCTTCTCCCTTATCCTTCTCTCCTCGCACAATAACCGCACTGTTGTTCATGTCCCTGAGTTCTCTCTCCCCCCCACCAATCTCTCCACACCCCCTGAGCGTCGATAACTTTGTTTTAGAGAGGTTTTTTTTAAAATATATTTTATTGATTTTTTACAGAGAGGAAGAGAGTGGGATAGAGAGTTAGAAACATCGATGAAAGAGAAACATCGATCAGCTGCCTCCTGCACACCCCCTACTGGGGATGTATGTGCCCGCAACCAAGGTACATGCCCCTGACCGGAATCAAACCTGGGACCTTTCAGTCCGCAGGCTGACGCTCTATCCACTGATCCAAACCGGTTCTGGCTAGAGAGGTTTTTAATTTTTATTTTTTTCTGTCATCTCTATGTCCTATTTATTTTAACCATAATTTTGTGTCTAGCTAATATTATAATGATCAATCAAAATTACTTCTAGAAAACTATAAAGAACCTGTACTAGGAAACTGGAGAACCCAGTTTGGATTTAATTGCTGATATGCTCATCTCACAAAGGAATGAACTACACTCCTAGTCCCTGAAGTGTATAATGGAATTAGACTAGAAGGAATGATACTGAAAGTATACCTTAAGTTCTCAAAGCCTAAAAGAATATAATCTCTCATAGAACATAAAAATTATTTACTCTCTTCTAAATACAGTGATAATAGATTAACTTAAAAGACATTTTATAAATAGTATTCTCTGAAAATCTGCTTTTCTTATCTTTATTGTTTTAATGGCACATTAACCTCAAAGCCTAAGTACTTTCCCAGCTCGTGTGAGCATTTTTCTACTCCACGGCTCCAAAATTATGTAAGAAAAGGTTATCAGAATTAATGTGCAACATATGGTATACTTTGTCTTTTACTATCTGTTTCATTTTGCCAGTTTTACCCTTAAAAATATGTGGGTGATCAAAAAATGGCATTATCCTAAATCCAAATCTTATAACACTTCTATACCCCCACCCAACAGGAAAGAACAAGAACAAATAAAATTACACAATTCCACCACTAAATTTAGAGAAAAATTAATTCCAAGTTATCTGTAAGCAGAAAAATAAACAGGAGATCACAATGAGCAATCAGGCTCCTACAACATGCTGGTGTGTAGAGGAAGAGCAGTCCAGGAAATGCTGCATGAAAGAGAGAGGAGGAAAGTTAGCAGAAAGCTTAAGATTGATGCAAAATCATGCAGAAAAGAAAGTTTACCCTCTGGAGACTAAAAATAAAATACTTTTCCTCCAACTTTCTAAGTTCTTCTGGCTGGGCTAATAATCACATTAACAATGACAGATTAGCAGGAGTAAATAAAAATTTTAATATATGCATGCAAAGAGTTCACATAACCATGAAAATTCCAAAAACAGTGAGGCAAAATTGGACATACATATATGTCATTTGGATAAAGGAGAAAAGGAGGACAATGAGATCTTAGATTTCAAAAATAAGAATAGGCAATTTGCAAGTAGTTAAGGAAGAGCAGAACACACATGGCAGGCAAACTCTTACTTCAGTGGGACACAGGGGGTGATCTAGTTACCAGGTTCCTACTTGGACCACTTTCATCTACCATACTAAATTCAGTTAGGCTAAGGCAAACATCCTAAGATTTCCTTCCTGAAGCAGGCCTTCACATCTGAATTTCTTAGGCAAGAAAGCAGGGGGTAGGGAGCAAAGGTTCTTCCTGAGTCATTTATTTCTTAATAATCCGAAAGCATAGCTTTCGGAGTGGCAAAACCTTTGCACCCTTCAACCTCAAGTATGAAAATTCTCAAGTGTTTCTGGAAGTTCAGTCTTTAGGGAAGTGTTTTACAAGTGTGCATTAAGACTCAAGAAAGTAGTCTTGGAAAAAGAAGTGCTCAATAAATATATACTGAATAAATAAATAAAAATTAATCAAAATCAAAATAAAGCAAAACATGAAAATTTCAAAAAGGCATTTGATAAAAATTTTCACTAGTAAAAAAATAACCAAGAAAAAAGAGATGATCACAAAATACTTCAAAATTAAATTTCCTCAAACAGGTCCTTGAAGATATGAAAAAACAAAACAAAACAAAACAAAAAAAACCTTGAAGTAGAAATCTAAAAGCTAAGAAATGAAACAGACAAAAAAATTGGTCAAGTAAAAGTTGATGAACCCAAGACAATAAAATAAAAGAAAAAGAATAAAATGACAACATAAATGAACATTAAATTAAAGTACCTAAAGAACAATAAATTCATATCAAAACTGAATAAGAAGCACTGAAGCAAAATGAAACAACAGAGAATGAAAGTGAGATAAAGAAAAAGTAAAAGTGGTCAGAATGAAAGTGTTTGAGAAGAAAGACCAGCAAGAAATCCAATGTGGATATAATGAGAAATCTTAAAAAGGAAAAAAATAGTAATGGAATAAATTAATATTTGAAACTATAATTTAAGAAAGATTTTCAGAAATAAAAGAAAATCTGAATCTATATATTAATAGGACTGACCCAGTAGCAGAAATTTGACCTGAATAAACTCTGAAATATATTTAGACATTAGATTTTAAATATAAAGGAAAAATCCTCAGGGATTCCAGGCAAAAATAAGGAATAATTTAGAAGAATGATAGAATTATACTAGCCTCACAATGAAAAATATAATAATGAAGCAAAGCAACAGAGAAGCGATATTTTTTAAAAGGCAAAATTGTTTTTGAAAGATATTTAAAAAAAAATCTATAAAGACAGAAAAAAGACCATTAGTATCCAAAGGCTAAAGAATGACTCTAAAGAAGCATTTACTTTGATAATATGGAACTCTTCTATATCTTGATTATGATGTTATGATGCTGATATATATATTGGCAAGATTATTATGACCTCTGAACACATAATAATCTGGACACTCAGTGTGTATATACTGTATATATATATTTTTCAAAATGTGAACAATTATAAATTCTATTATGCAGATTTAAAAGGGTGAATTTTACTGTAAATTAAATTTTAAATTAAATTAAAATATAGAAAAATTTTCAAAATTTGAAAGAAACATTTTACATCTAAACAAGTTTGCCATCTAGATTAAAAACTTAAACTTTTTTTAACTTAAAATTTTTAAACTTAGAGGATTCTGAAGCCATAAGCTCTTCTTAAAAAATTGAATAGTGAATGGATTCATTGAAAAGAGAGATTATTGGGTAATCATTAAAAAGGTTGATGATGAATATTTAATATATTTAATTTTAGAGCCAAGACAAAAAAAAATTGTTATAAAGGCAGAAGATCACTATTATATAATATATATTATTTGTTACGTACTCCATAAAATTAGAAGCAATGTAATTAAAAATTGGCAGAAGAGAAAAGAAGGAGGAAAAAATAAGTATAATAATCAAAGGGTGGGAGTTAAATAACATCAAAAAACCTGACAAACCAGAAAGTAACATCTTATCTAATAATAGAGTAATATGCAAATTTACCTTCACTACAACACACAAGATGGCCACCCCATGTGGTCAAAGATGGCCACCACATGATGGCTGGCAGGGGAAGACAGGTGTGGGTGATCAGACCAGCAGGGGAAGGCAGTTAGGGGCAACTAGGCCTGTGGGGGAGGGCAGTTGGGAGTGACCAGGCTGGCAGGGGAGGGCAGTTAAGGGTGACTAGGCCTGGAGGAGAGGGCAGTTGGGGGTGACCAGACCTGGAAGGAAAGACAGTTTGAGGTGACCTAAGCCTTCAGGGGAGGGCAGTTAGGGGTAACCAGGCCAGCAGGGGAGGGCAGTTAGGGGCAATTGGGTCAGCAGGGGAGCAGTTAGTTGTGCATCAGAAGTGGTTAGGGGGTTATCAGGCTGGCACGCAGAAATGGTTAGGGGCAATCAGGCAGGCAGACAGACGACCAATTTTGAGTCAGCAGCCCTGGATTGTGAGAGGGATGTCCAATTGCCTAAACAAGCAGTCAGACATCCTTCAAGGGGTCTCAGATTGGAGAGGATGCAGGCTGGCCTGAGGGACACCCACTCCGCCATGCACAAATTTTATGCACCAGATATCCAATATATATATCTCCCCTCAGGAGTACGACCAGGAGACTGGGAGTTTGATCACTCTCTATGACGTGTGCTGACCAACAGGGGACAGCATGGAATAAAAGAAGGCCCTGGCAAATGGGAAAGGAAGGCCCCAGCTGGCAGCCAGAAGCCCCAATTGGCCCTGATAGTCAGCCAGGCCTAGGAACCCTACCCGTACACAATTTTTATGCACTGGGCCTCTAGTAGATTTAATAAGAAAACATGGGTCTAAGAATATTAAACATTATATAAATAAAATTTAGAGATGGAAAAGGATATAGGGGGATAAATGGTGATGGGAAAATTTAAATGAAAAGAAAATGAAAAAACAAATTAAATAAAAATGAAATGAAGTTAACTACTATAGCAAAATTACAAATCTTCCTAAAATCAAAAGATATGTAATTAACAGGAGACAAAAAAATTATTTCTTCACACAGACCCTCTATTCATTGCTCAGCTTCCTCTCCTTCTGGTACCCCTATTATGCAGATGTTCTTTCATTTCAAGTTGTCCCAAAGCTCCCTTAGACTCTCCTCCTGTTTTTTTAATTTTTTTTCTAGTGGCTGCTCTGTTTGGGTATTATTTTTCTACTTTGTTTTCTAACTTGCTGATTTGGTCCTCAGCTTCTTTAAGTCCAGTAGTCGCCAACCTTTCAGACCTCATGGACAACCAGTGGTCCATGGATCACTGGTTGGTGACTGCTGCTCCAAATGTTTCCTTAAACTAGCAGGCACTAATCTTTCAGACCTCAAGGACAACCAGTTGTCTGCAGACCACCAGTTAGGGACCCCTGTTCTAGTCTACTGTTGAAACATTCTATTGAATGTTTCCTCTAGATTCTTATTTATGTTGGTGACATTCTCATTCACCTTCTCATAATTCTCATTGAATTCTGTGTATTTGTCATCCAGAAGTTTATAACCATTACTCTGAATTCTTTCTCTGACAAATTACTTGCCTCTATTTCATTTAATTACTTGTCGGGCAATTACTTTTTCTTTCCTTTGGGATTGTTTCTTTTTATCCCCAATTGCTGTCCCATTGTAATAGTTTCTATGCCTTAGATCCAACTGTTATGCTAACCAAGTACTTTTGGGGGTGGTCTTATATAGTTAGTAATGTGTGGGACTCAGTGGAGCAGTCTCTCATATCTCCTAAGCAAGGTATTGAAGTGGAGTTCACTATTTGAGTTATTTGGGTTCTCCTGATATAGTTGGGTTTTGAATGTTAGTTGCTCATTTGTGAATGAAGTCTCCTCACAGGTAGTCTGACAATGTGAACAAACCCCAGCCTCATTGTGCAAGCTGTTATGGATGAGCTCAAAGTTCCAGTTCTTGGGGAAAGTGTTGCCTGCTGTCTCATTGGCATGGAACTCACTGTGGGGTCCCAGAGTCCACAGACAGGGTGGTGGGGGTGCCAGGGCTGTGGCTGTGGTAGTGTAACCCTGCCTGGTGTGGTTTGACTATTGGTGGGGTGATGTCACTATGTGAAATGCTACAAGGGTCCCAGAGCCTGGAATGAGGCACAGAGACACAAGTGTCTGCAGGTGAGGTAGTAGAATTCCAGCCAGTGAGGCTTCACTCAAAAGCCCAGGAGCTGGCAACTAGGGGGAGAAGTGGGAGTCTGAGGTCTTCTGTTAAAACAGCATGCCCTTGGCTGGAGAGGCAGAAACTCAGCAACTCACAAAGGGGCTAAGGATCCAGCAGCCAGTGAGGTGCTAGTTGCGGGGTCTGAAGCTGAGCAGTGTGCTATTGACTAGAGAGGCCAGGAGGTGGGAATGCAGACTAGTGCAGCCTCTGCGGAAAACAGTTTGGAGTTTCTTCAAAAAATTAAAAATGGAGCTCCCACTTGACCAAGTGATCCCACTTCTAAGAATATATCCCAAGAATTCAGAAACACCCATCAGAAAGAATGTATGAAACCCTATGTTCATAGAAACAGAATTTACAATACCTAAGATCTTGAAATAATCTATGTGCCCATCAGCAGGTGAATAGATTGAAAAGCTGAGGTACATATATACAATGGAATACTATGCAGCTGTAACAAATAAGGAACTCTTACCATTTCCAACAGCATGATGGATCAAGAGAGCATTATGCTCAGCAAAATGAGCCACTCAGAAAAAGATATGGATCACATAATTTCACTCATATGTGCAATCTAATAAACAACATAGAACGTGGAGACCATGCCATCTTTAAGGGGGAAGTGGATGTCAACGGCGGTCTGAAAAGCTACAGCTGCAGCACCCACCAAACAGCCAGGGGACCCAGAACACCGCTCTCCAATCAGTGCACACAATCAGACTCAGAGGAGCTCCAAACGCCACACGGAAAGGTCAGATATCGCATGGAATAAGGAGAAAGAACTACATAACCAGACACCCGGAGAACAAAGACCATAGGCAGATGAAGAAACAGCCTGCATATGACAGAAAAGCAGGTATCACCAGAAAAGGAAGTAAACAAAATAGAAGAAATAAACCTGCCAGAGAAAGAGTTCAGAAAAATGATCATAAGGTGGCTGAAAAGAATGGAAGACAAAATCAACAATGTGAGTAAGAGCCAAGAAGAAATGAAAAATAATCAAGAAGAAATGAAAAATGACATCACTGCTATAAAGAACTCAATAGAAAGCATCACAAGTAGACTAGAAGAAGCAGCGGACCAAATCAGTGAGCTAGAAGATAAGGTAGGAAAAAATAACCAAATACAGCAGCTTCTAGAAAAAAAACATTAAAAAAAAAGAGGAGAGCCTGAGTGAACAATGGGATAACAAGAAACAAAACAACATCCACATAACTGGGGTTCAGAAAGACTGGAAACTGAGCAGGGAATAGAAAACCTGGTTGAAGAAATAATGACAGAAAACTTCCCCAATACAGGAAAGAAGAAACTCACAATAATCCAAGAAATTCACAGAGTCCCAAGCAAAATGAACCCTAAAAAAACGACACCAAGGCACATTATGATTAAATTGGCAAACACCAATGACAAAGTAAGAATCTTAAAAGCAGCCAGAGAGAAACAGAAAGTTACCTACAAAAGAACCCCCATAAGAGTAGCTACTGATTTCTCAAAAGAAACTCATCAGGCCAGAAGAGAATGAAATGACATATACAAAGTCATGCAAAGGAAGGGTCTGAATCCAAGAATACTGTACCCAGAAAGGCTGTCAATCAAAATTGAAGGTGAAATCAGGAGCTTCACACACAAAAAAGGACTAAGGGAATATATTACCACCAAACCAGCAATGCAAGAAATGTTAAAAGGTCTGCTGTAATAAAAAGAAATAAAAAGCAAAGAAGGAACCTCGGGGGTAAGGACTAAAATTGGCGACAGATAAGTACATATCAATAATAACTTTAAATGTAAATGCATTAAATGATCCAATAAAAAGACATAGGGTAACGGATTGGATGCGTAAACATGATCTATATATCTGCTGTCTACAACAAACCCACCTCAGAAAAAGAGATGCACACAGATTGAGGGTGAAGGGATGGAAGATGGTATTTCAGGCAAATAGAAATGAAAAAAAAAGCTGGGGTTGCAATATTATATCTAACAAATTAGATCTCTAAGTGAAGGACATAATAAGAGATAAAGAGACCACTTTATAATACTAAAGGGAACAACCCAACAAGAAGAAATAAATCTGGTAAACATATACGCACCCAATATAGGAGTACCTACATAAAAAAAACTCCTGGAAGATATTAAGGAAGAGATTGACAGCAATACAATCATACTAGGAGATTTTAATACCCCACTATCTCCATTGGACAAATCCTCTAAACAAAAAATCAGCACAGAAACATCAATCTTAAATGACTCACAAGACCAGATGTAATTAATTGATATCTTCAGAACATTTCACCCCAAAGCCACAGAATATACATTCTTCTCCAGTGCACAAGGGTCATTTTCAAAGATAGATCATATGTTGGGTCATAAGAAAACTCTCTTCAAATTCAAGAAGATAGAAATCATATCAAGCATTTTCTCAGACCACAGTGGCATTAAACTGGAAATCAACTATAATAAAAACAATAGAAAGAGATCAAACACATGCAGACTAAACAGCATGCTATTAAACAACGACTGGGTAACCAGAGAGATCAAAGAAGAAATAAAAGACAACATGGCAACAAATGACAATGACAACACAACAATACAAAATTTATGGGACACAGTGAAAGCAGTATTGAGAGGGAAGTTCATAACACTACAAGGCTACTGCAAAAAATAGGAAACAATGGTAATAAATTACCTAAACCTACAACTCAAAGAGCTAGAACGAGAGCAACAAGAAAAACCCAGTGTACTCAGAAGGAAGGAAATAGTGAAGATCAGAGCAGAGATAAACAACTTGGAGACCAAAGAAACAATTCAAAAGATCAACAAAACAAAGAGCTGGTTCTTTGAAAGGATAAACAAGATTGATGGACCTCTAGCGAGGCTCACCAAGAAGCAAAGAGAGAAGACCCAAATAAACAAAATCAGAAATGAAAGAGGAGAAATAACAACAGACCCTGTGGAAATACAAAGGATTGTTAAAAAATACTATGAACAACTCTATTCCAAAAAATTGGACAACCTGCAAGAAATGGACATTTTCCTAGAAAAATATAACCTTCCAAAACTTAATGAGGAGAAAGCCAAACATCTCAATAGTCCAATAACTATGGAAGAAATTGAAGCAGTCATCAAAAAGCTACCAGCAAATAAAAGCCTGGGAACAGATGGCTACAAAGGAGAGTTTTACCAAACATTTAAGGAAGAATTAAAACCTATGTTCCTCAGACTATTCAAAAACATTCAAGAAGAAAGAACACTTCCAAACACCTTCTATGAAGCCAGCATCACCCTAATACCAAAACCAGATAAAGACAACACAAGGAAAGAGAATTATAGGACAATATCTCTCATGAACATAGATGCCAAAATCCTCAAAAAAATTCTAGCAAATCGGATCCAACAGTACATAAAAAGATCGTACACCATGACCAAGCAGGATTCATCCCAGGAATGCAGGGATGGTACAATATCTGCAAATCAATAAATGTGATACATTACATAAACAAATTGAGAGATAAAATCACATAGTCATATCAATTAATGCAGAAAAAGCATTTGACAAAATCCAACACCCTTTCTTGGTAAAAACTCTCAGCAAAGTGGGAATAGAAAGAGCATACCTCAACATCATAAAAGCCATATATTATAAACCCACAGCTAACATCATACTCAATGGGCAAAAACTAAAACCATTTCCCCTAAGAACAGGAACAAGACAAGGATTCCCACTCTCACCTCTCCTGTTTGACATAGTACTGGAAGTATTAGCCACTGCAATTAGACAAGAAGAAGAAATAAAAGGCATCCAAATTGAAAAAGAAGAAGTAAAGTTGTCCTTATTTGCAGATGACATGATATTGTACATAAAAAACCCAAAGGATTCCATTCCAAAGCTAATTGACTTAATGAATTCGGCAATGTAGCAGAATACAAAATTAATGCTAAGAAGTCTGTGGCATTTCTATGTACTAATAGTGAAATTACAGAAAGAGAAACTAAAAAAGCAATCCCATTTACCATCACACCAAAAAAATTAAGATACCTGGGAATAAACCTAACTAAAGAGATAAAAGACCTATATGCAGAAAACTACAGGACACTGAAAAAAGAGATAGAGGAAGATGTTAACAGATGGAAGAGCATACCATGCTCATGGATCGGGAGAATCAATGTCATTAAAATGTCCATACTACCCAAATCTATCTACAGATTCAACGCACTACCCATTAAAATACCAACAACATATTTCACAGACCTAGAAAGAATTCTTCATAGATTCATCTGGAACAAAAAAAGACCAAGAATAGCTACAGCAATTCTGAGAAAGAAGAATAAAATAGGTGGGATCTCAATACCAGATTTCAAGCTATATTGCAAAGCAACTGTTCTCAAAACAGCCTGGTACTGGCACAAGAAAAGACATATAGACCAATGGAATAGAATAGAGAACCCAGATATCCACCCAAACCACTATGCTTAACTAATATTTGACAAAGGAGGCATGAACATACAATGGAGCCAACATAGCCTCTTCAATAAATGGTGTTGGAAAAATTGGATAGATACATGCAAAACAATGAAACTGGACCACCAACTTATACCAAATACAAAAATAAACTCCAAATGGATACAGGACTTAAACATTAGAAGGGAACCATAAAAATACTAGAGGAATCCACAGGTGGCCCAATCTCAGATATATGCCGAAAGAACTTCTTCACTGATACTGCTCGAAAGGCAATACCAAAGAACAAATAAACGAATGGGACTACATCAAAATAAAAAGCTTTTGCACAGCAAAAGGAACCATCAACAAAACAACAAGAAAGATCAATGCATGGGAGAACATATTTGCAAATGCTATCACTGATAAAGGTTTAATCTCCAAAATCTACAACCAACTTATACAACTTAATAAAAGGAAGATGAACGATCCAATAACAAAATGGGCAACGGACCTAAATAGAAACTTTTCAAGAGACGACAGAAGAAAGACCAACAGACTCATGAAAACATGTTCAAAGTCATTAATCATTTGAGAGATGCAAATCAAAACGACAATGCGATACCATCTTACACCGGTTAGAATGGCAATCATCAACAAATCAACAAACGACTAGTGTTGGCGAGGATGCAGAGAAAATGGAACCGTTGTGCACTGTTGGTGGGAATGCAGACTGGTGCAGCAGCTATGGAGAACAGTATGGAGTTTCCTCAAAAAACTAAAAATGGATCTCCCATTTGACCCTGTAATCCCACTCATAGGAATTTATCCTAAGAAATTACAAAAACCAATCAGAAAGGATTTATGCACCCCTATGTTCATAGCAGCACAATTTACAATAGCTACAATTTGGAAACAGCCTGGGTGCCCGTCAGCAGATGAGTGGATAAGAAAATTGTGGTACAATTACACAATGGAATTCTATGCTGCCATTAAAAGAAGGAATTCTTACCATTTGCAACAACCTGGTTGGAACTGGAGAGCCTTATGCTTAGTGAAATAAGCCTGTCAATGAAGGAGAAGCATCACATGATCTCACTCATTTGTGGATAATAAAGAACATTATAAACTGATGAACCAAAGGATAGATACAGAGACAGTAAAACTTCAAACAGACTGTGAAATTACTGCAGGAAGATTAAAGTTAGGCGAGGTAGATAAGAGATCAATCAAAGGACTTGTATGCATGCATATAAGCATAACCAATGAACATAGACACTGGGAGGTTGGGGTATGCTCGGGAGGGAGTGTGGCAATGGGGAGATATGTATAAAAATAATAAAAATTAAAAAAAACATTATAAACTGATGAACAGAAGGATAGATACAGAGGCAGTAAAGCATCAAACAGATTGTGAAATTAGAGTAGGAAGTTTATGGAGAAGTGGGGTAGATAAGAGGTCAACCAAAGAACTTGTATGCATGCATATAAGCATAACCAATGAACACAAGACATGGGGGTTGGGTTATGCCTGGAAGGGGATTGGCAATGGGGAGATATCTATACATGTAACACAATAAATAAATAAATAAATAAATAAATAAATAAATAAATAAATAAATAAATAAATAAATAAACTGATGAACAAAAATAGACCTGTAGACATAGAAATATGAAACAGACTGTCAAACCTCAGAGAGAAGGCAAGGTACAGTGAAGTGAGAGAAAAGATAAACCAATGAACTCATATGCTTATATGCATAACGAATCACCACAGACAATAAGGTTGTGAAGGCTTGGGGTAATAAGAGGCAATGGGAAAAAAATGACATATGTAATATTTTGAATAATAAATATTTTTTTAAAAAGAATACAAGCAATTTGACAAAGGTGGGAAGAGTATACAATGAACTCAAGACAGCCTCTTCAATATATTGTGCTAGGAAATTTGTTCAGATACAAGCAAAAAAATTAAACTAGATCACCAAATTACACCATATACAAAAACAAGCTCAAAATGGCTAAAGGACTCAACTGTTACATGGGAAATCATAAAAATCCTACAAAACTCCATAGGCAGCAAAATAGCAGACATACATCTTAGCAATATCTTTTCAGACACAGCTCCTAGGGCAATGGAGACTAAGGAGAAAATAAACAAGTGGGACTACATCAAAATAAAAAGACATTCCGTCAATGGAAACCATAAACAAAACAACAAGAAAGCCCACTACATGGGAGAACATATGTGCCAATGATATTTCCAACAAGGGTTTAATCTCCAAAATTTACAGAGAACTCATACAACTTAACAAAAGGAAGATAAACGATCCAATCAAAAAATAGGCAAAGGGTCTAAATCGACACTTTTCAAAAGAGGACATTCAGAAGGACCAGAGACATATGACAACATGGTCAAAGTCACTAATCATCTGATAGATGCAAATCAAAACAACAATGAAATACCACCTCACACCTGTCAGAATGGCTATTATCAACAAATCAACAAACTACAAGTGCTGGAGAGGACTTGGAGAAAAAGGAACCTTCTTACACTGCTGGTAAGAATGCTGATGCAGCCATTGTGGAAGAGAGCGCAGAGTTTCCTCATAAAGTTAAAAATGGAACTCTCATTTGACCCAGAAATCCCAGTTCTAGGACTACATCTCAAGAAACCATAAACATCATTCAGAAAGCTTATATGCACCTGTATATTCTTAGCAGCATAATTTACAGTAGCTACAATTTGGAAACAGCCTAAGTGCTCATCAGCAGATGAGTGGATTAAAAAACTTTGGTACATCTACACAATGGAAAATTATGCTCCTATAAAAAAGAAGGAACTTTTACCGTTTGCAATAGTGTGGATGGAACTGGAGAGCATTATGCTAAATGAAATAAGCCAATCAGAGAAAGATAAATATCACTCATAAATGATCTCACTCATATGTGGGATATAATGATCAACATAATTTGATGAACAAGAATAGATCCAGACACAAATGGTAGGAAGGGGCTGGGGGTTATAGATCAACCAAAGAACTTGTATGCATGCATAGTACCATAACCAATGGATACAGACACTGAGGAGCTGGGGGCTTGCCCAGGGTGGGAATAGATGGGGGGAGATCAATTGGGGAAAAAGGAGACATATGTAATACCTTAGACAATAAAAAAAAGAAAACAAGCAGATGAAGGAACATAATAAAATATAATGTTCTCAATATTATAACGTGATGTAATATGACAGTTGAAAACAGTAATGGCAATATCAGTAATAGCAATAAACTTGAGTGAATCTAAGTCACATTTAAAAATAAAATATTTTCAATTTGGCTTACAGAAAAAGATTCAACTACATTCTATATATAAGAAGTCTTAAAACTGTGATCCATAATGCCTTAAAATAAGGATATGGACAAAAGTAAATCAAGCAAATGGAAACAATAGGAAAACAGTAATTGTGATCCTGTTAGGTGACAAAAGTAAATTTCAGGTGAAAATGACATTAAGAGAAAAAAGGAGGATGTTTTTTGGAAAGAAGAACAAAAAAAGGATACTTATTTGTGATTTTTAAAAAGTCAATTAACAACACACTATAGCAATTAAGCCCCACCGAGACCGGTTTGGCTCAGTGGATAGAGTGTTGGCCTAAGGACTGAAGGGTTCCAGGTTCGATTCCGGTCGGGGGCATGTACCTTGCTTGCGGGCACATCTCCAGTGTGGGATGTGCAGGAGGCAGCTGATCGTTGTCTCTCTCTCATTGATGTTTCTGACTTTCTGTCCCTCTCCCTTCCTCTCTGTGAAAAATCAATAAAATATATTTAAAAAAAAGAATATCTAAGCCCCCAAAACACAGCATGGCCTTATTAAGCAAAACTGAAGAACATGGGAGGATATATTTATGTGGATATACAGTATTCTACTACTGTGAAATCTTAACACATCATACTTAGCAAATATGATTTATATTACATTATATATTTACATTTTAAATATATACATATATATATTTCCATTCATCTGTCTATGGACATTTAGGGAGTTTCCATATCTTGGTTATTGTGAATACTGCTGCCAGGAACATAGATTTGCTAATATTCCTTCAAGATTCTGATTTTAATTCTTTTGAATAAAAACCCAGAAGTGAGATTGCTAGATCATATGCTAGTTCTACTTTTAATTTTTGAAGACCTTCCATACTATTTTTCATTGTAGCATCACCATACTGTATTCCCATCCATAGAGTACAAGGGTACTCTTTTTCTACATCCTTCCCAACATATGTTTGTGCATTTATTGATGAAAACCACCCTGACAGGTGTGATTTTGATGTATATTTCCCTGAGTTTTAGTGATGTTGTGCACCTTTATCTATGCTTATTGGCCCTTTGTATACATCTTTGCAGAAATGTCTATTTATGTGCATTGCCCATTTTAAAATTAGGTTATTCATGTGTGTGTGTGTGTGTGTGTGTGTGTTTTTATTGAGTTGTATGACTCTTATTATTTTGGAGATTAAAACTTTGATATACTAGAGGCCTGGTGCACAAAATTCGTGCATGGGGTGGTCCCTTAGCCCACCCTGCACCCTCGACAATGCAGTGGGAAGTCCCACCCAGACACAGAAGGAGGGCATTGGACCCCAGCACCGGCCATTGGCGGGTCCCAGGATGGAGGGTTGTCTGGTTGGGGCTCCCCACTGTGCACTACCTGCATCCCACCCCTCACCAGGTTCACCTGCTCCAAGCCTTGACCCTCACCTCCCACGGTTGCCACCCCCTCCTGCATGCAGCCCCTTGTTACCTTCCCCTTTCCATTCCTGCATCTTTTTCTTGTTCCCTTTCTGTATTTCTGTTTCTCCTCTTGGCCTATCTTCATGCAGGACTGCCTTCCTCTTCCTCTCCTTTCTTATCCCCTTCTATAATATCCTATCCTACCCCGGATCTTGCAACTGCATGAGCAGAGTGTGCGGAAGCAGCCTGCTGATCCAGTCATGATGTTATGGTGTAACGGACAATTTGCATATTTTTCTATTATTATATAGGATATGGTTTGCAAATATTTTCTCCCATTGCCTTTTTGCTTCTTTTGCTGTGTAGAAGTTTTTTGGTTAATTTGATATAGTCCCACTATTTTTGTGTCTTATCCATGAAATCATTGCCCAGACCAGTGCCTTAAGAATTTTCCTCTATTGTTATTATTATTATATTTTTATTGATTTCAGAGAGGAAGGGAGAAGGAAGAGAAAGATTGAAACATCAATGATGAAAATCATTGACTGGCTGCCTCCTGCACACTCCCTACTGGGGATTGAGCCCATAACCCAGGCATGTGCCCTTGAATAGAGTTGAACCTGAGACCATTCAGATGCTCTATCTACTGAGCCAAACTGACTAGGGCTCCCCTATTATTTTTTCTAGAAGTTTTACTGTTTTAGGTCATATATTTAAGTATGTTGGACATTTAGCTTACAAGATGTTCTATGAAGTTATATGTGTTGCTATTAAAGTTAATTTGGAAAATTAAACATGCAAGAATATCTTGAAAAATAAAAGTTTTGAAAGGGAGCCGAGACCGGTTTGGCTCAGTGGATAGAGCATGGCCCTGCGGACTGAAAGGTCCCAGGTTCAATTCCGGTCGGGGGCATGTACCTTGGTTGCGGGCACATCTTCAGTGTGGGGCGTGCAGGAGGCGGCTGATCGATGTCTCTCTCTCATTGATGTTTCTGACTTTCTATCCATCTCCCTTTCTCTCTGTAAAAAAATTAATAAAATATATTTAAAAAATTTTGAAAAGGAATAGCACAATGATATATTGAAAAAATATTAGAAAGTATAATTAAAAGAGTGAATCATTGGACAATACATAGAAAAAACAGAGAGTAGGATAAAAAAAATCTGAAATTCAAATACAAATGGATATTTAATATATGATAAAAGTTTCATTTTAACTCACTGGGAAATGTTGGCCAGCAACTATACAGTCGTTTTATAAAAGATGAAATTAAATTTTACCATATATCAAATAGAAAATCTCTAAATGGATCACAGTTCTAATTTTAAAAATAAAACCACACAAATACCAAAGGAAAAGAAAGGTTCATTCATCTATAACTAGTTTTATGGAAAGAATTTTTAACAATGATTCCAAATTTAGGTGTAATAAAGTAAAAGAATGACAACTTTGGAATTGGAATAATAATTACAAAAATACATGGCAAAAAATACCAAACACCAAGTTCAAAAATAAATAAATTCATTGAAAACATTTTCAACATATATTATAGGTAAAGGGTTAATATCTCTAATATATAAAGAGTTCTTTCAAACTGAAGAAAAAAATCAACACTCAAAAAATTTTAAAAATAAGCTAAAGATATGAGTAGGCAATTTGTGAATTTATATATTTTAATATATTTGTAAATATTTAAATTATGCATACACATTTATATATACAGTCTTTAAATATATACTGCTTTCCTGCACCCCCCTATTGTCTGTGAGGGCAAGAGTGGCAGGTAGAGGAGCAATGTGGGGGGGGATAAGGACACATATGTAATACCCTAATCAATAAAAAATATGTACTGCTTAATTTTAATCATATGAGAAATACAAGATAAATGACCTTTTTATCTCTCAGATTGGCAAAATTTTAAAAGCTAAAACTAATAAATTATTTTAGCAAGGTTGCATGATACAAGATCAACACACAGAAATCAATCACATTTTTAGACTAACAATGACCACATGAAAGCTAAAATTAAAATTCAGTGGCCAAGAGACACATGAAAACATGTTCAAAATCACTAATTATCTGAGAGATGCAAATCAAAATGACAATGCAATACCATCTTGCACCTGTCAGAATGGCAATCATCAACAAATCAACCAATGACAAGTGTTGGTGAGGATGAGGGGAAAAAGGAACCCTTGTGCACTGTTGGTGGGAATGCAGACTGGTGCAGCCACTGTGGAGAACAGTATGGAGTTCCTTCACAAAACTAAAAATGGATCTCCCATTTGACCCAGCAATCCCACTCTTAGGAATATATCCTAAGAAAGTAGAAACACCAATCAGAAAGGATTTATGCACCCCTATGTTCAGAGCAGCACAATTTACAATAGATACAATTTGGAAACAGCCTAGGTGCCCATCAGCAGATGAGTGAATCAGAAAACTGTGGTACATCTACACAATGGAATTCTATGCTGCCATTAAAAAGAAGGAATTCTTACCATTTGCAGCAACATGGATGGAACTGGAGAGCCTTATGCTAAGTGAAATAAGCCAGTCAATGAAGGAGAAACACCACATGATATCACTCATTTGTGGATAATAAAGAACATTATAAACTGATGAACAAAAGGAAAGACACAGAAGCAGTAAAGCATCAAATAGACTGTCAAATTACAGCAGGAAGTTTAAGGAGAGGTGGGGTAGATAAGAGATCAACCAAAGGACTTGTATGCATGCATATAAGCATAACTAATGAACACAAGACACTGGGGTTTGGGGTATGCCTGGAAGGGTGGGGGGGCAATGGGGAGATATATATACATGTAACACAATAAAAAAAATTCAGTGTCACTTACAATTGCTCAAAATAAAATAAAATACGCAGGTCTTAATTAATAAAACATATACTGTATTTGTACACCTAACATTACAAAGTGTAATGATAGAAATAAAAAACCCAAGTAAATCCAGAGACAAGTGTTCTTAGATTAAAAGTTCATCCTACTAAAATGTCAGTTATTCCTATATTAGTTTTCTAGGGCTGCCATAACAAAGTACCATAGACTGGGTGGATAAAACAGTAAGAATTTATTTTCTCATAGTTGTGGAGGTTAGTAGTTGGAGGACAAGGAATGAGCAGGGTTGGTTTCTTCTGAGCCTTCTCTTTTTGGCTTGCAGATGGCTGCCTTCTCGCTGTGTCCTCACCAGGTCTTTTCATTTATTGTCTGTATTGAGGTCTCCTCTTCTTATGGACACAGTTATATTGGATTAGGGCCCAGCCGAATAACTTCATTTTAACTTAATTACATATGTATATACATAAACCTGTACATTGATGTTTATAGCAGCTTCATTCATAACAGCCCGAAACAGAAAACCACATTCAATGGGTAAATGGCTAAACAAACTGATACATCTGTACTATGGAATATTACTAAGCAACAACAACAAAAAAAGACTGTTGATTCACACAACACCCTAGAATCACATTTATATATATATGGCATATATATATATATATATATATATGTCTTTATTTTTTAACTGCTTACCCTCACCCCCCTGTTCCGATGGTCTTAGGATGGTCTTAGGCTCTACATTACTGGTTCTCAACCTGTGGGTCATGACAGGTTGAAAACGGCTAGCAGTGTTGCCTAAGACCATCAGAGAACACAGATGTTTACATTACTATTCATAACAGTAGCAAAATTGAATTAGCAACAAAAACAATTTTGTGGTTTGGGGTCACCACAACATGAGGAACCGTATTAAAGGGTCGTGGCATTAGAAAGGTTGAGAACCACTGCCCTGCATGATTCTCCAGAGAATTATTCTGAGGGGAAATGCCAGTTCCAAAAGATCACATACTGTATGCTTCTATTTATACAGCATTCTTTACCTGAAAAAATTATATAGAGAACATATTAATGGTTTTCAAGGTTTAAGATTGAGGTGGCAGGGGAGGAAGGTGGATGTGGTTATAAAAGGGGGAACAAGAAGAATCCATGAAGTGATGGAAATGTTCTATATCTTAATTAGGTCAATGTCAATGTCCTGGTTGTGATATTTTACTATAGTTTTGTAATATGGTACCATTGGGAAAAAACTGGGTAAAGGACACTTCTGTTCTCTATGCATTATTTCTTACAACTAACAGCATGTGAAAATATAGTTATCTCAAAATTAAAAGTTTAATTTTAAAATGTATTTGTAAGGCATACATAAGTTTTGAAGCATTCTAGACTTATTTCACAGTAGGACCTAGAACTATCCATCTCTCTGGTGACCTTGATCTTTCTAATGAGGAACAACATACATAAAATATAAATATATATAATAACACGTAATATTTAAGGTATAAAATATAAATGTAGGCTACAGAAAGTAGTTATCTATACAAAATTGATATTATTTTATACAATAGATACTTAGTGAGGACTACATTTATCCTTAAGGACATAGAAAATTAAAAACAATTGAACTAGCTTGACTGGTGTGGCTCAGTGGTTGAAAGTCAACCCTTGAACCAAGAGGTCACTGGCTCAGTCCTGGTCAGGGCACATGCCTGGGTTGCTGACTCAATTCCTAGTAGGGGCATGCAGGAGGAAGCCTATCAATGAGTCTCTCTCATCATTGATGTTTCTATCTTTCTATACATCTCACTTCCTCTCTTCATAAAAACTCAATAAAAACATATTTTTGAAACGATACTGGCTGCTTACAAATTCAATTTGATAGTCCATGGTAATGACATTAAAAAAATTGCCTAATTAGAAAAAATTCCCAATATTTATGTTCACCAGCAAAATTGGTTTTTCCTCACCTGCTTAAAATCACCAATGTATTAGTATCAAATAGTTAAAATCTGTCCAGTTGAAATTTTGCTACAGAATAATTTTATATTCTGCAATTTTAATTTGCAGTCGTAATTTTAGAATTTATCAGTAAATGATACCCAGCCTTAACACTTCCATTAGCATGCTTTAGAAAACCTGTTGTCCTTGCCTTTCCTATTTTCCTGCCAGCTTGACAAGATTCCTGCAAATGAGTAGAGGTGTGCTACCAACAATGTAGAGCTATACCAATTCAAATATTCCTTCTGATAGCCATGATTTCTTTCCAGACAAGAACATATTTATAATTAATTTGCAATCTATAAAGCCAACAATCTGTATAAAATTGAATTCTAAGTTATTTGTTAAGGGAACAACAAGAAAAGCCCAATGTATGCAAAAGGAAGGACATAGTAAAGATAAGAATGGAAATAAACAAAAGGGAGACCGAAGAAACAATTCAAAAGATCAATAAAACCAAGCGCTGGTGCTTTGAAAGGATAAACAAGATTGATGGACCTCTAGACAGGCTCACCAAGAAGCAAAGAGAGAAGACCCAAATAAACAAAATCAGAAATGAAGAGGAGAAATAACAACAGACCCCGCCGAAATACAAAGGATTGTGAAAAAAAAATACTATGAACAACTCTATTCCAACAAATTGGACAACTTACAAGAAATGGACATATTCCTAGAAAAATATAACCTTCCAAAACTCAATCAGGGAGAATCTAAACAGCTCAATAGTCCAGTAACTATGGAAGAAATTGAAGCAGTCATCAAAAACCTTCCCGCAAACAAAAGCCTGGGACCAGATGGCTACAAAGGAGAGTTTTACCAAACATTCAAGGAAAAATTAAAACCTATCCTCATCAGACTATTCAAAAACATTCAAGAAGAAGGAACACTTCCTAACACCTTCTATGAAGCCAGCATCACCCTAATACCAAAACAAGATAAAGACAACACAATGAAAGAGAATTATAGGCCAATATCTCTCATGAACATAGATGCCAAATTCCTCAACAAAATTCTAGCAAATCAGATCCAGCAGTACATCAGAAAGATCATACACCATGACTAAGTAGGATTCATCCCAAAAATGCAAGGATGGTACAATATCTGCAAATCAGTAAATGTGATACATCACATAAACAAATTGAGAGATAAAATCACATAGTCGTATCAATTGATGCAGAAAAAGCATTTGACAAAATCCAACACCCTTTCTTGATAAAAACTCTCAGCAAACTGGGAATAGAAGGATCATACCTCAACATCATATATGATAAACCCACAGCTAACATCATATTCAATGGGCAAAAACTAAAACCATTTCCCCTAAGAACAGGAACAAGACAGGGATGCCCACTCTAACCTCTCCTGTCCGACATAGTACTGGAAGTATTGGCCATTGCAATTAGAAAAGAAGAAGAAATAAAGGGCATCCAAATTGGAAAAGAAGAAGTAAAGCTGTCCTTATTTGCAGATGACATGATACTGTACATAAAAAAACCGAAGAACTGCATCCCAAAACTTATTGAATTAATAAATGAATTCGGCAATGTACCAGGATACAAAATTAATGCCAAGAAATCTGTGACATTTCTATACACTAATAGTGAAATTACAGAAAGAAAGACTAAAAAAGCAATCCCATTTACAATCGCACCAAAAAAATTAAGATACCTAGGAATAAACCTAACTAAGGAGGTAAAAGACCTATATGCAGAAAACTACAGGACACTGAAAAAAGAGATAGAAGAAGATGTACACAGAAGGAAGAACATACCATGCTCATGGTTTGGGAGAATCAACATCATTAAAATGTCCATACTACCCAAAGCAATCTATAGATTCAAAGCACTACCCATTAAAATACCAACGATGTATTTCACAGATTTAGAAAGAACTCTTCAAAGATTTATCTGGAACAAAAAAAGACTGCAAATAGTCACAGCAATCCTGAGAAAGAAAAATAAAGTAGGTGGAATCTCAATACCAGATTTCAAGCTACATTACAATGTAACTGTTCTCAAAACAGCCTGGTACTGGCACAAGAACAGACATATTGACCAATGGAATAGAATAGAGAATTCCAATATCCACCCAAACCACTATGCTCAATTAATATTTGAAAAAGGATGCATGAACATACAATGGAGCCAAGAGAGCCTCTTCAATAAATGGTGTTGGGAAAATTGGACAGATACATGCAAAAGAATTAAACTGGACCACCAACTTACACCAAATACAAAAATAAACTCAAAATGGATACAGGACTTAAACATTAGAAGGGAAACCATAAAAATACTAGAGGAATCCACAGGAGGCACAATCTCAGACATATGCTGAAAGAACTTCTTCACTGATACTGCTCCAAGGGCAATGGAAGCTAAAGAAAAAATAAACAAATGGGACAGCATCAAAATAAAAAGCTTTTGCAGAGCAAAGGAAACCATCAACAAAACAACAAGAAAGCCCACTGTTTGGGAGAACATATTTGCAAATGTTATCATTGATAAAGGTTTAATCTCCAAAATCTACAGCAATTTATACAATTTAATAAAAGGAAGATAAACGATCCAATAAAAAAAATGGGCAATGAACCTACATAGAACCTTTTCAAAAGACGACAGAAGGAAGGCCAAGAGACACATGAAAACATGTTCAAAGTCACTAATTATCTAAGAGATGCAAATCAAAATGACAATGCGATACCATCTCACACCTGTCAGAATGGCAATCATCAACAAATCATCAAACGACAAGTGTTGGCGAGGATGTAGAGAAAAAGGAACCCTTGTGCACTGTTGGTGGGATTGTAGACAGATGCAGCCACCATGGACAAGAGTATGGAGTTTTCTCAAAAAACTAAAAAGGGAACTCCCTTTTGACCCAGCAATCCCACTCTTAGGAATATATCCTAAGAAAGTAGAAACACCAATCAGAAAGGATTTATGCACCCCTATGTTCATAGCAGTACAGTTTACAATAGCTACAATTTGGAAACAGCCTAGGTGCCTGTCAACAGATGAGTGGATCAGAAAACTATGGTACATCTATACTATGGAATTCTATGCTGCCATTAAAAAGAAGGAATTCGCCCAAACTGGTTTGGCTCAGTAGATAGAGCGTTGGCCTGCGGACTGAAGGGTCCCATGTTTGATTCTGGTCAAGGGCATGTATCCTGGTTGCGGGCACATCCCCAGTATGGGGTGTGCAGGAGGCTGCTGATCAATGTTTCTAACTCTCTATCTCTATCCCTTCCCCTCTGTAAAAAAAAATCCTTTAAAATGTATTTAAAAAAAAGAAGAAGAAGGAATTCTTACCATTGGCAGCAACATGGATGGAACTGGAGAACCTTATGCTAAGTGAAATAAGCCAGTCTATGAAGGAGAAACACCACATGATATCACTCATTTGTGGATAATAAAGAACATTCTAAACTGATGAACAAAAGGTTAGATACAGAGGCAGTAAAGCATCAAACAAACTGTCAAATTACAGCAGAAAGATGAAGGAGAGTTAGGGTAGATAAGAGATCAACCAAATGACTTGTATGCATGCATACAAGCATAACCAATGAACACAAGACACTGGGGAGTTGGGGTATGCCTGGGAAGGGAGGCAATGGGAAGATATGTATATATGTAACACAATAAAAAAAGGAAATACATTATCTATTTTAGTGGCCTTTATTCTTTTTCCTTTTTTTATTAATTTTTTATACATATCCAGGTTGCTGCAAATGGTAAGAATTCCTTCTTTTTAATGGTAGCACAGAATTCCATTGTGTAGATGTACCACGGTTTTCTGATACACTCATCTGCTGACAGGCACCTAGGCTGTTTCTAAATTGTAGCTATTGTAAATTGTGCTGCTATGAACATAGGGGTGTATAAATCCTTTCTGATTGGTGTTTGTAATTTCTTAGGATAAATTCCTAAGAGTGGGATTACAAGGTCAAATGGGAGATCCATTTTTAGTTTTTTGAGGAAACTCCATACTGTTCTCCACAGTGGTTGCACCAGTCTGCATTCCCACCAACAATGCACAGGGGTTCCTTTTTCTCCGAATCCTTGCCAACACTTGTCGTTTGTTGATTTGTTGATGATTGCCATTCTGACCGGTGAAAGATGGTAATGCATTGTTGTTTTTATTTGCAGTGGCCTTTATTTTTATTTAAAGGAAATACTTTTCAGAAATCAAAACCACGCAAATTATATACAACCTTATTAATAGATTAAACAAGTAAACATCAAATATATTTTTTAAAATTTTTAAAATTCTCTATAATATTTTGCTTATCTTCCTAAAGCAGGAATGTTTACAATAATTACCTAAATAGTCAATGTGGATCCTTTGATAAGGTAAGTGTATTTGGGTTTGTTCCTCTGCTCTCTTGAATCAGGTAATTTTTTCATTAGAAATAAGTCTGTTTGCTAAAACTCCTATGGAAGTTATAAAAGAATTCGTTGTTATAAAATATATCATATGATTGTTTATGCACAAAGAATATTAACCAATTGCTTAAGTATATGCATGAGTATTTAAAGGGATTTGAGCCGAAACCAGTTTGGTTCAGTGGATAGTGCATCGGCCTGTGGACTGAAAGGTCCCGGGTTCAATTCCGGTTGGGGGCATGTATCTTGGTTGCAGGCACATTCCCAGTAGGGGGTGTGCAAGAGGCGGCTAATCGATGTCTCTCTCTCATCGATGTTTCTAACTCTCTATCCCTCTCCATTCCTCTCTGTAAAAAATCAATAAAAATATATTTAAAAAATAAAACATAAAAGGATTTGAGGACTGAAGGTAGAAAGAAATAAAAATTTTTGATGAGTAACTCCATAAGGTACTAGAGTACAATCGCTGCATTTCATCTTCACATTCATAAAATATATCAGTAATTGAAAACATATTATTTTTCAGGTATTCTGTGAAGATTTTTGTGTGCATTAACTCATTAAATCCTCATAAAACAATAGATATTATTTTTATATTTTGAAGATGAAGAAACAAATGTTTAGAGAAGTTAAGTAATCTTTTTAAGGCTTCAGAATTTATCAGTAATATACCCAACCATTAAACATAGGCCAAATAATCACCAATGCCCTTTTCTTTATTTTTTTCTTTTTTCTTTTTATTGTATAATTGACATGCAAAAATTACATATGTTTGAAGTTACAAATTGATAGATGTCAATACCCCTGAAACCATTACCACAATCAACATAACATAGCTTCACTCTCAAAAGCTTCCTCTGGTGCCTTTGTCCTCTTATCCCCTGTCTGTCACTGTCACCTAATTCTTAATCGCTGTTTTATGCTACATGTCACTTAGAACATTTTTTCCCCAAGAAGAACTGTACTCAAAGCATAGAGTTGCTAAAATTATCTGCCTATGTATCTTATAAGATTAATATATATGATGGTGAATACTCTTTTGAAATTAATTATTCCATTAAAATGAAATATACTACTATGCTTATAAGCTATTTTCCTCCATTTTATCTCCATTTCTTTTGAACAATTCCTTAAACCAACTCCCTTGTACTAGAGATGTACACCTCTGAGTGAAAAATAAATATTGTCCAACTCAAAATCCAGAAATACATTTGGGATAGAGTGTTTGGGAATACATAGAGAAAATATAGACCCATCCTTATATTTACCACTGTCAAAATGAGCATTTTTAGGGGTTCCATCAAAAGTCATGCAGTGGTCCCTGGTGCTATTCTGTCCCGCACGTCTGTTCTGGAGCACAGAAGCCGTTTATCTCCATCTGTCTTCTCTTTCTCCTAAGTGCGTGCTACCACCCCATGGAAGATTCTATGGACATGAACATGAGCCCTCTGAAGCCCCAGAACAACTATTTTGGTTTTGAACTAAAGGCTGACAAAGATTATCACTTTAAGGTGGATAATGATGAAAAGGAGCACCAGTTATCTTTATGAACAGTCAGTCTAGGGGCTGGAGCAAAAGATGAGCTGCACATTGTCGAAGCAGAGGAAATGAATTACAAAGGCAGTCCAATTAAAGTAACACTGGCAACTTTAAAACTGTACAGCCAATGGTTTCCCTTGGTGGCTTTGAAATAACACCACCTGTGGTCTTATGGTTGAAGCGTATATTAGTGGACAGCACTTAGTAGCTGTGGAGGAAGATGCAGAGTCATAAGATAACGAGGAGGAGGATATGAAACTCCTAAGTGTGTCTGGAAAGCAGTCAGCCCCTGGAGGTGGTAGCAAGGTTCCACAGAAAAAAGTAAAACTTGCTGCTGATGAAGATGATGAGGAGGAGGATGAGGAAGAAGCAGAAGAAAAGGCTCTAATGAAGAAATTCATACGAGATACTCCAGCCAAAAATGCACAAAAATCAAATCAAAATGGAAAAGACTAAACCATCAACACCAAGATCAAAAGGTCAAAAGTCCTTCAGAAAACAGGAAAAAACTCCTAAAACACTGAAAGGACCTAATTCTGTAGAAGACATTAAGGCAAAAATGCAAGCAAGTATAGAAAAGGGCGGTTCTCTTCCCAAAGTGGAAGCCAAGTTCATTAATTATGTGAAGAATTGCTTCCAGATGACTGATGTGGAGGCTATTCAAGATCTCTGGCAGTGGAGGAAGTCTCTTTAAGAAAATAGTTTAAACAGTTTGTTAAAAGTTTTTGTCTTATTTCATTTCTGTAACAGTTGATATCTGGCAGTCCTTTTTATAATGCAGAATGAGAACTTTGCCTACGGTGTCTGTTAAATGTTGACCAGGTTCCATTGCCAAGAATATGTTGTCCAAAATGCCTGTTTAGTTTTTAAAGATGGAACTCCACCCTTTTCTTGGTTTTAAGTATGTATGGAATGTTATGATAGGACATAGTAGTAGTAGTGGTCAGACAAATGGGAATGGTGGGGAGACAAAAATATACATGTGAAATAAAACTCAGTATTTAAAAAAAAAAAAGTCATTCAGCGGACTCCAGGTTATCCTAAATATTCTGGAAAAGCTTGTAGTTTTCAGAAATAAACATGTGATAAATAGAATCTCTGATTTCTTTGAATTGTTTAACAAATAGCAGAAGGTAATCTTCTTGCATATATAAAACATCTCTAAAATTGATATACCTAGAGTTTATTCTCAAAATAAAATAATTTTCATATTTGTGTAAATATGTAAATTCCCAAATAAATGATATATTAAGCTCTAGGGCAGTGGTCCTCAACCTTTCCAATGCTGTGACCCTTTAATACAGTTCCTCATGTTGTGGTGACCCCCAACCATAACATTATTTTCTTTGCTACTTAATAACTGTAATTTTGCTACTGTTATGAATCATAATATAAATATGTGTGTGTTTTCTGATGGTCTTAGGCAACCCTGCTAGCGGTTCTCAACCTGTGGGTGGAGAATCACTGCTCTAGGGCAGTGGTTGGCAAACTCTTTAATCAACAGAGCGGTAACAATGGCTCGAATGTTCTAGGGCATCGACACTTAGTGTTCACCTAAACCAGAGGTCAGGACCTGGTAGCTCTTTATTTGACTTCTGCCAGCAGATGAGTTTTGTTTTAGTCTAGCCAATGATTTTTTTAAATTATTTTTTTCTTTTCCCTATTGCCCTCCCCCGGCCTTCTCTACCCCACCCCCGTACATGCCCTCACCTGTCTAACTCCCCCCGCTCAATGCCCTGTATCCATTGGCTATGGTTACATACATGCACACAAGTCCTTCAGTTGATCTCTTACAGGCTTCCCCTAAACCTCCCCTGCCTTCCCATTGCAACTTGCATACCTTTAAAAGTGTGTAGGTTCCATCTTTGTTATGTTTTCTACCACTCCCCCCTTTTTTTCACAACCTTTTTGCCTTACTCCCTGATATTACCTGCATTGTCCTTAAAAGGTCTCACAGCTTGTGTGCACAAAAGAGACAACCTTGATATTGACATGCTAAAGTCACTAGCTTATTATCCCCATGTTTCTACTGTTACTCCAGTCCCCTAGAAAAATACACAACCCTAGGACTTGTATTCCATGTGATCATGAATAAATCTTTTTGCCTCATGCACTGCTGCAATTTTTCTGGGCTTTCCTCAAGCACGGTTGTATTCACCATTACCTGCCACCATTCATTGTATCTTTAAGCTATCCATCATTTCCAATTGGGCACTCATCATCTGCCACTGGGCATCCATCTTGTGCCACTGGATATATATCATCATTTGCTGGGCATCTGCTGAGCACCGCCATATCTGTTGGGCATCCATAATCTTCCACCAGGCATTGTGGTCTCTACTGATGCTCTGCCATTTCACCATGAGTGCCTTTCATGAGCATGCTGCTTACCTGTTTTGGATGTTGTTACCTGGTGCTGCCAAAGCTATGAACCCTCAATATATCACATGGTGCTGTATTTTCTCCAATCTTCATTGTACTTACGTTTTTTGTGAAAATTAGGAACATATACCTCCATAACTATGGCATGTTTTGTTATTTAAAGGTTGAAAAGCAAGGCTTGCCCTGATCCCTTCACAAAATCCCTGTATAAAACAAGAAACTTTTGATTTTGTTTACCTTTTTTCCTTATCCTTATCTACCCAGGGTTTACACTTGCTTTAGGTCTGATTTAGAGTCTCTTTACTGATACATTCATTCTTGTCCTCAGCCCTCCACACAAAAAACATCTCTGTGAAAGACTAAGCAGTGATGTTATTTGCATTGTGTACTTGTATATACCAAACATTTACTCCTGTCTCTGGCATTTTTTAAATGAATAAATGAAGGCCTCCTTACCTCTTGTAAATCCATTTATGATATTAGATACTTGGGATTTCCTAGCCACATACATCTAAACCTGTGAATCTTTACTTTTTGGTTCAGATATCTTCTTCCAATGTTTTTGTTCCCTCTTCCAATATACATAATTATTTCACTGCAAGCTCTTTACACTAAGAGAAAAAAATGATTTTCTAAGTATTTTTTTTAATTCTCACCTGAGGATGTGAGTATGTAGGGACAGAGGGAGACAGAGAGGGAGGGAGGGGGCGAGGAAGAGAGAGAGAGATAGAGATAGAGATAGAGAGAGAGAGAGAGAGAGAGAGAGAGAGAGACAGAGAGAATATTGATGTGAGAGATTACATAAATTGGTTGTCTTCCATATATTCCCCTACAGGGGATCGAACCCCCAATCTAGGTATGTGCCCTGACTGGAAATTGAACCTGCAACCTTTCAAAATATGGGACAGTGCTCCAACTGAGCCATACCATTCAGGGCTTTTCCAGGTAATTTTTAATTTTAAATATAAAATGGAAGAATGGTACTCAGTATATTTACATAAAATTGTAGTGAAATATATTAAGAATACAGTCCAGAGGTCCTGGTTCTTGTTCTTATCTCTAGAGTCTACTATCTCTAGTCATTCTTTGCCCTTTATTGCTCTTCTCTGTTCCTTAACAACATACAACTTTTGCAAATTAATTACAGCTTTAACTATTCTATAAATTCACAAAATAAATTTATAATGTACTTTTAGTTAACATTCCAGTTCTACCTGCTAAATTTATTTCACTACAGGTAGATAGGCAATGCTGTCTCTTAAATAATAACTAACAGCTAACTATATGCTTGTATAATGCCAAGCCGTGATGGTAAGGAAGGTGATAATAACAATAATTACAGTAGCTAACCTTAATTGAACACTGTATGAGAGGGAAAACTGTCCTCTGTGTTCTTAAATTCAGTGCCAGGGCCAAAGACAAAATAACAGGATACACACACACACACACACACACACACACACACACACACACATCATGGCCTTCATATAATGAAGTGAAGACCCAAGAAATAGACCTAGGGGCTTATATAACATTTTAACAAAGAGCAATAAATAGTGGAGAAGTGACAAGACAAAGTAAAAGGGCTTTGAGTTTCAAGGGGAGGTAAATCGCTGGAGGGTAAATATATGGGGGAAATAACTAGAAGATACAGATCTACTATGCAGGCTCAATCATGTGTGGTCTTTGGGTGATAAGTGTGTCTCCAGAGATTGAGTCATTTTTTTCTTCCTGGTATTGAGGGAGAGACACTTTCACAAAAGGATATATGTACCTTGCCTTTAAAAAGAAAGGGGGAAAGTGGAGAGCTTTTGTAATATCTGCTGTTTCTCAATTGGTTTCAGCTAACAATAATACTTATGCCAAAGTGGCATATTGTGGGGTGGCATACTCTGAACCCCATCAGCACTTATTCTTTGTCTGTTATCTCATTTAATCCTCATAACCAACATCCAGGGAGAACTTTATTTTACTTTAGAGATGAAGAAAAGTGAAGGACAAAATTTTACCTAATTTAGTGCCATACTTAAGATATTGGAACATGTCCCCCACAGATAAGCAGGGACAAGTATATAGTGTCTTTGTGATTTATAGGTAGAAGAAAAGAAAAATTACTATTTTATACAACAGGGTTATATTTCACATGTGCTTTTGTGTGCCTATGATCTTATAATCAATTTGATTAGTCCCAGTAAGATACCCTTAGATTAAAAAAATTACTCATTAATTATATATTATTTTAATAGTCAAAAGTCCTTTTATCTCTTGTTGCCATCTTAGTGACCATAAAAGAGAAATTGTGTAGAATTAATGGGCTATATATATATAACAATCATTCTTAGACATTATAAAATGAATAAGAATAGCCTACTTAGGCCTTATTTCTAAAGGCAGTAATTCAATCTTGAAAGCTCTCATATATTAAGTAGAAGCTCTTGCTACTATGAATTCTAACTATAAAAATACTAGAGGAATTTCTCTATGTACTACCAGCAGAGTGCTTCGTCCATGTATTATCTGGGTACTTGGAATAATTGTTAAACATTTCTTTCTTTCTTTTCCTCCATAGTCAAAATTCTATATTACAAATGCTGAAATGTGTGTTCCAAATAAAAGATAAAAAATCTAAAATATATTTTTTATTTTTGATTAATATCTTACATGTATACATATCTTCCCATTGCACCCCTCTCTCCAATGCATGGCCTAAACCCCCATTATCTTGTGTCCATTGGATATGCTTATATGCATGCCTACAAGTCCTTAGGTTAATCTCTTATCTACCCCACCTCTCCCTAACCTTCCCACTATAGTTTGACAGGCTGTTTGATGCTTTACTGCCTCTATATCTTTTTCTTCATCAGTTTATAATATTCTTTATTATCCACAAATGAATGATATCAAGAGGTATTTTTCTTTCATTGACTGGATTATTTCACTTAGCATAATGCTCTACAGTTCCATCCAGGCTTGCTGCAAATGGCAAGAATTCCTTCTTTTTTATGACAGCATAGTAGTCCATTGTGTAGATGTACCACAGTTTTCTGATCCACTCATCTGCTGACGGGCACCTAGGCTGTTTCCAAATTGTATCTATTGTAAATTGTGCTGCTATGAACATAGGGGTGCATAAATCCTTTCTGATTGCTGTTTCTAGTTTCTTAGGATAAATTCCTAAGAGAGGGATTGCTGGGTGAAATGTAAGATCCATTTTTAGTTTTTTGAGGAAACTCCATACTGTTGTCCACAGTGGCTGCACAAGTCTGCATTTCTACCAGCAGTGCACGAGGGTTCCTTTTTCTCCGCATCCTCGCCAACACTTGTTTTTTGTTGATTTGTTGATGATTGCCATTCTGAGAAGTGTGAAATGGTATCACATTATCGTTTTGATTTGCATCTCTCAGATAACTAGTGACTTTGAGAACATTTTTATATGTCTCTTAGGCTTCCGTCTTCTTCGAAAAGATTCTATTTAGGTCCCTTGCCCGTTTTTTTTTTATTGGATCATTTATCTTTCTTTTATTAAATTGTATAAGTTGGTTGTACATGTTGGAGATTAAACCTTTATAAGTGATAAAATTTCTAAATATGTTCTACCATACAGTGGACTTTCTTGTTGTTTTCTTGATGGTTTCTTTTGCTCTGAAAAAGATTTTAATTTTGATGTAGTCCCATTAGCTTATTTTCTCTTTAGCTTGCATTGCTTTAAGAGCAGTATCAGTGACAAAGTTCCTTTGACATATGTCTGACATTTTGCTGCCTATGGATTCCTCTAGTATTTTTATGGTTTCCTGTCTTTATGTTTAAGGCCTGTATCCATTTTGAGTTTATTTTTGTGTGGTGTAAGTTGGTGGTCTAGTTTCATTTTTTTTGCATGTATCTGTCCAATTTTCCCAACACCATTTATTGAAGAGACTGTCTTGACTCCATTGAATGTTCATGCATCCTTTCTCAAATATTAATTGAGCATAGTGGTTTAGGTCGATATCTGGACTCATTCCATTGGTCTATATGTCTGTTTTGTGCCAGTACAAGGCTGTTTTGAGAACAGTGGTTTGTAACACAACTTTAAATCTGGTATTGAGATCTCACCTACTTTATTCTTCTTTCTCAGGATTGCTGTGGCTATTTCGGGTCTTATTTTTGTTCCAGATGAATCTTTGGAGAGTTCTTTCTAGGTCTGTGAAATATGTTGTTGGTATTTTAATGGGTAGTGCGTTGAATCTACAGATATTTTGGGGTAGTATGGACATTTTACTGGTTTTGATTCTCCCATTCCATAAGCCTGATATGCTCTTCCAACTGCTTATGTCTTCCTCTATCTCTTTTTTCAGTGTCCTGTAGTTTTCCCTGTTTAGGTCTTTTACCTCCTTAGTTATTTAGGTCTTTTACCTCCTTAAGTTAGGTTTATTCCTAGGTATCTTTTTTTTCTGTGATGGTAAATGGGATTGCTCTTGTAGTCTTTCTTTCTGTAAGTTCACGATTAGTGTGTAGAAATTCCATAGATTTCTTGGCATTATTTTTGTATCCTGCTACACTGCCTAATTCAGTTTTTTGATGGAAGCTTGTAGGTTTTTTATGTACAATATCATGTCATCTGCAAATAAGGACAGCTTTACTTCTTTTCCAATTTGTATGCCTTTTATTTTTTCTTCTTGTCTAATTGCAAAGGCTAATACTTCCAGTACTATGTCAAACAGGAGTGGTGAGAGTGGGCATCCCTGTCTTGTTCCTGTTAATAGGGGAAATTGTTTTAGTTTTTGCCCATTGAGTTTGTTGTTAGCTGTGGGTTTATCATATATGGTTTTTATTATGTTGAGGTATGATTCTTCTATTTCCACATTGTTGAGAGTTTTTTATCAAGAAAAGGTGTGGATTTTGTCAAATGCTTTTTTCTGCATCATGATATGACTATGTGATTTTTATCTCTCAATTTATTTATGTGATGTGTCATGTTTATTGATTTGTAGATATTGTACCATCCTTGCATTCCTGGGATGAATCCTACTTGGTCATGGTATATGATCTTTCTGATGTACTGCTGGATTCGATTTGCTATAATTTATGAGGATTTTGGCATCCATGTTCATGATGAATATTGGTCTGTATTCTATTTCATTTTGTTGTTATCTGGTTTTGGTATTAGGGTGATGCTGGCTTCATTGAAGGTGCTTGGAAATGTTCCTTCCTCTTGAATTTTTTGGAATAGTCTAAAGTGAATAGGTTTTATTTCTTCCTTGAATATTTGGTAAAACTACTGTGTGTAGCTTTTTGGCCACAGGCTTATGTTCACTGAAAGCTTTTTAAGATTGCTTCCATTTCTACTGTATTTTTTTTGCCTATTGAGATGTTTAGGTTCTTCCTGATTGAGTTTTGGAAGGTTATATTTTTCTAAGTATATGTCCATTTCCTCCAGGTTGTCCAGTTTGTTGGAATAGAGTTGTTCATAGTATTTTTTCACAATCCTTTGTATTTAAGTGCAGTTTTTTTGTTATTTCACTTCTTTCATTTCTGATTTTGTTTATTTTGATTCTCTCTCTTTGCTTCTTGGTGAGCCTGGATAGAGATTCATCAATCTTGTTTATCCTTTCAAAGAACCAGCTCTTGTTTTTGTTGATCTTTTGAATTGATCATTTATATCCACTCTGATCTTTACTATTTCCTTCCTTCTGCTTACACTGGGCTTTTCTTGTTGCTCTCTTTCTAGCTCTTTGAGTTGTAGGGTTAGGTAATTTATTACCATTATTTCATGTTTGTTTGTGGGTTTTTTTGCAGTAGACTTGTAGAGTTATGAACTCCCTCTCAGGACTGCTCTCACTGTGTCTGATAGATTTAGGATTGTTGTGTTTTTATTGTCATTTGTTGCCTTGTTTTTTTTTATTTCTTCCTTGATCTCTCTGGTAACTCAGTCATTGTTTAATAGCATGCTGTTTAGTCTACATGTATTTTATTTCTTTGAATTGTTTTTATTGTAGTTGATTTCCAGTTTTATGCCACTGTGGTCTGAGAAAATGCTTGATATGATTTCTATGTTCTTGAATATGAAGAGACTTTTTCTATGAGCCAACATATGGTTTATCTTTAAAAATGACCCAAATGCACTTGAGAAGAATGTGTATTTTGTGCCCTTGGGGTGAAATGTTCTGAAAATATCAATTAATTCCATCTGGTCTAGTGAGTCATTTAGGATTGATATTTGTTTGCTGATTATTTGTTTACAAAATTTGTCCAATGATGATAGTGGAGTATTCAGTCTCCTACTATGATTGTATTACTCTCAATCTCTCCCTCAATATCCTTCAGGTGTTTTTGTTTCTTTTAATGTATTTGGGTGCTACTTTATTGGGTGCATATTATGTTTACCATAGTTATTTTTTCTGTTGGATTTCCACCTTTAGTATTATAATGTGGCCTTCCTTATCTCTTGTTATGTCCTTCACTTTGAGATCTAATTTGTCAGATATAAATATTGCTACTTCAGCCTTTTTTTCATTTACATTCACTTGAAAAAAATTTTCCTTCCCTTCACCCTCAGTTTGTGTGCATCTCTTTTTCTGATATGGGTTTCTTGTAGACAGCGCATATATGGGACATGTTTACTTATCCAATCCATTACCCTTTGTCTATTGATTGGTCCATTTAATACATTTTCATTTAAAGTTATTATTGATAGGTACTTATTTCTTGCCATTTTTTTTCTTTACCCTTGTGTTCTTTCTTTGCTTCCTATTTCTTTCTTTCTTTCTTTCTTTATTTTTTTACAGCCTTTCTTGCATTGCTGGTTTGATGGTAAGAAATTTCCTTAGTCCTTTTTTGTCTGTGAAGCTCCTGATTTCACCTTGAATTTTGATTGATAGCCTTGCTGGGTACAGTATTCTTGTATTCAGACCCTTCCTTTGCATGACTTTGTATATTTAATTCTAGTCCTTTTTGGCCTGATGAGTTTCTGTTGAGAAATCAATTGCTAGTCTGATGGAGGTTTCTTTGTAGGCAACTTTCTGTCTCTTTCTGGCCATTTTTAAAATTCTTACTTTGTCATTGGTCTTTTCCAATTTAATTATGATATGCTTTGGCATCGGTTTTATAGGGTTAATTTTGCTTGGGAATCTGTGAGTTTCTTGGATTTGTATGTGGTTTTTCTTACCTATATCAGGGATGTTTTCTTTATTTCTTCAAACAGGTTTTCTATTCCTTTCTCAGTTTCCTCTCCTTCTGGAACTCTTATTAAGCGAATGTTGTTTTGGTTCATGTTGTACCAAAATTCCCTTAGGCTCTCTTCCTGCTTTTATTATTTTTTTTTCTAGAAGCTGCTCTACTTGGATATTTTTTCCTACCTTGTTTTTTAACTCACTGATGTGGTCTTATGCTTCTCCTAGTCTACTCTTGATGCCTTCAATTGTGTTATTTACTGCAGTTATGTCATTTTTCATTTCTTCTTGGTTCTTCTTCATTTCCTCTTGGTTCTTACACATATTGTTGAAATTTTCTTCTGTTCTTTTCAGCCACCTTTTGACCATTTCTCTGAATTCTTTCTCTGGTAGGTTGCTTGCCTCCATTTCATTTACTTCTTTTTCTGGTGATGCCTGCTTTTCTTTCATATGTGAGATATTCCTTTATCTCACCCAGGGACTCTCTTCTTTGGGTGTCTGGTTATGTAATTCTCTCTCTCATGCATTGATTTAAAGGCACAAAGTACAACACAACCAGGTACAATGCTCAAGGCACTGAACAGAAATGTGTTACAATATTAATAATCACAAATAAAGGTGACCACTAGAAAGATGAAAATTAGGTGATAAGGAGAGACAGAAGAAGAGAGAAAAGAAAAAGAAAAAAAGAAAAGAAAGAAAAAAGAATTAAAGGAGTGCTAAAATGAAATTGGAGGGGGAAAATAGTAAGAGAGGAAAGAAAGAGAGTAAGAAAGAGAAGTGGAACAAACTATATATATGGGGAGATAACTCGGATAGAACAGCCACTACTCCCAACAAATGCCAGCAACAAGTACCTGGAGATTAATACATCTACAAACAACAACTAATATTAAGTGAGGCAAGGGAAAACAGAAGCAATAAAAAGGCAAAACAAAGCAAACAAAACAAAACAAAAAGAATAAACAAGACAATCTCACAAAAAAAGGCATAAAAATCAATATAATCAATATTTAAGCAAACAACAACAAAAGGACAGAGAGAATACCAATTTTTGGATAGTGAAAACAGAGAAGAGAGAGGTGTGTATTGACTTGGAGCAGGTGATTGGAAAGTAGGTATATAAGTAGGGTGAAATTTTTATGGGGTAATAAGAAAGAATAGGGAAAATCTAAAGTAAGAAAAGGGAAGAGAAACAGGACAACAAAAGGGGAAAAGTTAGGAAGAGAGTACTGGCATAAAGGTAGAATTGAGATAGAGAAAAATGATGCCAAAAGAAAGATGAAAATAGAATATGGAACACTAATCCCAAAGTAAAATAAAGAGAAAGTAAGATGACATGTTTTTAAAAACAAAAAGGTAAAATAGTAGTAGTAATAATACTTATTGAAAATAAAAATGTAATAATTAAAAAGGGACAATCAAGTGAGGAAAAGAGAAAAAAAATTGTTTCTTAAGTAAAAGATGAAGAAAATAAAAAAATTAAAATTAAAAATGTATTATGTACATTAGTGAAGGTTATTCACTTCCTCTATTGTTCTGTTTGGTGTGCCCGTTTCCCAATTGGGACAGTATTGCAGTTCCCAGCATTCCACTGCTCCTCAGTGTTGTAAGCCAGTCCTGATTTTTAAGGAGATGGTGTATCTTAATTTCTTTATTCCTTTATGTGTGATTACAAAAGAGTCAATTTGTGATGCAGCCCCTGGGTGGCAGTGTTTCTGGATTGACCTCTGAGACTATAGGTGCTTTCTAACCTGTGCTTAGATCCTGATTTCCCTGCGGCGCTCAATACTGGTTTGTGGGAGTGGACTGCCCCAGAGCTGGTTCTCTGATGGTCACTCCCCACTCTGATCCCCAAGCTTCAGAAAATCAACTTTCACCTAAAGTCTCCTAGGGTGTCCCTAACTGAGTGATCCTATTTTGGGCTCAGCAATCAGAAGCAAGGATCTGAAGAGGAAAGAGCTCAATTGTCCCAGTTGTTGGTGCTGTGGGCAAGTCTGTGCAGTCCCCACTTCCCTCTCCTGTCCAAACAGTGGCACACTTTTAAAACTCCTAGGCTGTCTCTCTGTGTCATATCAAAATGGGTTGCTTCCTAGAGATCCCCTCTGTTAGCAGCTCTGAGGACCCCCTTCCACCTTCACAGATCACACCAACCCCAAATCTGTTTTCCCTTGCCTCAGGTGCAGACTTCCCCTGGTCTTCCAGCTCCTGCTGTGCATGTGCTTCTCGGTCCTGTGGGTCCAGGGACCTCACCTCATTCTAGGCAAACTCTGACCTAGGTGGAGTGTAGAGCTCCTCGAAATCCATGTGTTTGCACCAATTGGGGACCAGTGTTTTGGGGTTTGCAGCTTTTTAATGGGTTCCACAGTTGTAGGTTCTCAGGCTTCAGATAACATCCACATTCCCCTTCAAGATGGCATGGTATCCATGTCCAAGCTGGGGGTTCCTGGAGGGAACCCAGCAGCAGTGGGGGCTGCCTGCTTAGGAGAGCCCTGACCTTCTCCTGGAGTATAGCTGTCCCTCAACAAACACTCTCCATGTGAACCTCAGCTTTTCTCTCAGTCTGCTCTAGGACAAGGCTCAGGAAACATCTGCCATTTTTCCTTCCTACATTTGATTTTTATGAAACCATTTTTTGCAGAGGTTTTGTTCTGACACTCAGGAGAAGGAACATATACTAGTAGACACAAAGCTTAGGAGGTACTTTAATTCCAAATGGAAGACTTGCACATGTTTATAGGCTCAAGGGAAACCACTATACATTCTGGTTTACCAAACAATCCTCCTCATGTCCAAAGGACTTCTCCAACAATGGTTATTAATTCCAATTTAGTTTGGGGTCCAAGAGAAGAAGCAGAAGATGATACTTGGAAGAAAAATTTATAAAGGTACTAGATCAAAGAGGAAAACTGGAGAAATGGGGAAGTCAAAGTTCTTGGGAAAACAAAAATATAACTAAGGTTTACTTTGGGATGTCAGACCTTTGATGAATTACTCTTATTTGTGAACTATTCTGAATTTTTGTATTCTCTTCCCACCTGTTAATACTAAGGGAAAATAGAAAGATCATTGAAAGCTTATTCTTTATTTTCAGTTTTCCCAATAACTGTGTAATCAAGGTGAAACTACTTGGCTTCTTTGAGCCTCCTTTTCTTGACTTGTAAAATGAGAAGATTGGGTTAGATGTACCTAAAGTAATAAGGACTAGAGGAAGTCCTTGTAAGAACAGTTGCATATTTATTGGTGCCATCTTTTTTTATCTAAAATTGATTTTTGTAGAAAGAATGTAAATCAGAATTAAAATCTGGTATCAACTATATTAGTAAAAAAGCAATCTTACCCTTTTCTTCACTTAAACATCACAAAAAACAATATTACTGTGACTGGTTATAGTTGGTTTTTATAATAAAACTAGAGGCCAATGCACAAATGCAAGCACCAGTGGGGTCTCTTGGCCTGGCCTGCAGGATCAGGCCAAAACCAGCTCTCTGATATCACCCTAGGGGTCCCAGATTGCGAGAGGGGGCAGGCCAGGCTGAGGGACCCCATCATGCATGATTGGGTCCAGGGAGGGACGTGAGAGGTTGGTCAGCCAGGAAGGGACTGCAGGAGGGCTCCAGGGCATATCCAGCCCATCTGGCACAGTTCTGATTAGCTGGACCCCAGTAGCAAGCTAAACTACCAGTTGTAGTGTCTGCCCCCTGATGGTCAGTGCACATCATAGTAAGTGGTTGAGCAGCCTAGCATATTATTAGCTTTAATTGGTTGAATGGACAACTGGATGACTAGACACTTAGCATATTAGGCTTTTATTGAAACTACCCTAAACAAATATCTCTGAAGGTGTTGAAGAAAAATAATGTGTTGGAATTGAGAATACCATATAAAATTTCTAAAAGTTAAATCCTTATATAATCTTTATCAAATTGGAGCATAGGCTCTTAAGTCATCTCAAAATGGAGACAAATTTGCAGATACGGAGTCATATTCATTTGTAACAATAAAAGTTATGTTTGTGAATGCACTTTTATATGTTGATCAGATATTTCAGATGTCACTTTTACTGACAATATGAGAAGTCTATTCCAAAAATTGCAATTTCATATTCACTTATATTTTAGTAAGCCAAATCAGATAAATGAAATCATAGAATCCATCCAAGTACTCTTTAAACATTTTCCTTTACTAACTGATTAAATAAATGAAATACTGCCAAAATGCCTTTTACATTGTGTGGCTAATCATATAGCCATTATATTTGGTTTCTATATCTCTTCCAAAATGTATATCTAACTGAAATTAAAACCTTTATTTTATTGTGAGTCCTCTCCATGCCACCCTAATCTGTGCCTAAACTCTGCTATTTGAGTTCTTATGGGCCCAGAAGCAACCAGTAAGCCACTAACAACGATTAAAACAAACAAACAAACAAAAACATGGTCATAATTAAACTATTATAACTCATAGACCAAAGCATAATCGATATAAAAACACTCACTAAGTATCTGCTCCTTTTCAACACTGGAGAAACACAGTGGGAAATAGAATGTGTTAGTTCCAATTCCCATCCCTGCTTACAAAGGAGTGTATGATATAATTATGTGTATGCACATGTGTTTTGTATGTGTCTGTGAGATGCAGAAATTTATATAAAGAGATAATGAGAATGTGGGGTTATTTACTAGTGTAAGGTATTGAATATGTAAAATAGTTCAGCAGTCCAGAGTAGGTTGTCTCTGTGGTTAACTGGTGAGAATAGGGCTCACAATGACAGCATTTCAATGACTATAATAATATAGATGGTATATTTTCCCACTTCCCAAATTAATATATAAATGGTCTTTTTCATACTAAATTATATTCATCAAGCCAACCCAACTTTGAGGGAAACTAAGGAAAGGGAAACTTAGTTTAATTATATTTATACTTTCAGGATTGAATTTTTCTACTAATTGTTTAAAATGCAAGTGATTATTTCTCTGTAACTTTTAGAGATATATTCTTAATACATTATCATTTAATTTTTGTAAAGGAAAACTCTATTTAGTTTAAAATGTTTGGGTGAATGCTATGGAACAGAAAGCCAAGGTTTGGAAGAAGCCCAAGTGCTCACCAGAAGATGTGTGGATATAAAAGCTGTGATAAATTTAAACAATGGAATGTTACTCAACTGAAAGGGTGATGGAAGGAGACTTGACTTTGGCTGATGAACAGAGAAATACAATGTACAAATTATATATTATAGAATTGTATACGCGAAACCTATATAATTGTATTAACCAACATCACCCCAATTAATTCAATAAAATTTTTAAAATAATATATTAACACAAATCTTATCTTAATCACCAACTGCCACATTAAAAGATGGCACCAAAACATAAGTAAAATGATTATAAATAAAATAACCAATAAATATGCAACTGTTCTTACAAGGACTTCCTCTAATTATAATTTTAAAATGTTCAGTTTAGGTACTATAAAGTTAGCCTATTTCTATACTTTTTTCTGACATTTTCTTGATTGCTCTTCTCTGCATTCATACTTCTTCATCTGTTCCTAGTCCTATTAGCTTTATGTTTATGTTTTAAGACATGCCTCATTCTGAATAGTTTATATGGTCCCAGGGGGAAATGGCCTTTGAAGACTTTGGGATCCTTTGTCAACATTTCAGGTCACCAAATATTTAGTGAATGCTCAGTCTGTATTTGGCCCTTTGCTTGACATTACTAATACAAAGTTCTAGCCCCCCACAATGACCTTACTCCTTTTTAGAAAAAATATTCAAATAATTTAAATAAGTTACAAAATCTAGCACTATCTAATTTAGTCTCACTAGGTAATCTATTTTTCAACATCAGCCTTGAATAATTTCTGGAATTTTTAAAAAAAATCGGCAGTAATCAAATTCAGTGGTTCTAACTAAGGACAACCAATGGAGTACTGAAATATCATGTTTTAATTAAAATCTTTGAAGCAAACAGTGATTTTGTAATATTCCTTAGGAGGCAAAATGAATTTCTCTAGAAATGTGTAAGGCCTATGCTTAAGTGACAAAAGATGTTTAAAATGCAAGTGATTATTTCTTAATTATTTGTTATAAAGTGCTGTACCATTTGTGTGTGGTACTATCAGTGTTGAAATTGGTATCATTCCTTTTCTGAAAAGATTTTTTAATAACACAAGTATAATGTTTTGGAGTTCTGTCTTCTGTTCATTTTCTGAAACATGGCAGATTACGTGTTTTGGAACAGCACTACCAAATAGGTATATTGGACATTTCTGTGTGTGTGTGTGTGTGTGTGTGTGTGTGTGTGTGTGTGTGTGTGTAAAAGAGCTGACAGTAAATAATTGTCAAGGCAATATTGTAGTCAAGACTGGAACCTTGATGTATACTGAAGATTGAAGCACCTTTTGCCCTATGGAAATTTGCTAGACAAGAGGGTTTGAATGTACTCAGATAAGAATTCAAACAGAAAATTATCCCCATTTTAAGCTGGACCCCTAAAGAATTATACCCTAAATATAAAGTTATGAAGAGTAAACCTAAATATGCTCATCACTAGGTTCTGCAAGGAAAAGTGTCTTGGAGTAGAAAAGTGGAGGGAACCTATTCTTTATCAATTTTAACCACAAGCCAGAACTCACAGTGATTTTCAGTGGTCAAAAAATTCAAGCTATAAATTTAGTTGATAATATTTTTGAAATATAGTGCTCCTAAGCATCATTAAGGAAACAACAGTGTGATTGAAAATAAATGGAAAGGTTCTTCACAAAAAATCCAAATAGGCCACATAGATATTTAAAGATGTTCAAATGTATTAGTAACTAGGAAAATTAAAACAACCATTAAAGACTAGTAAATAATCACAAGATTAGCAAAACTTAAAGTGGGACTATATTTGTGTTGGCAAGCATGTGGAACAATAGGAACTCATATAACTGTGGTGAGAATGTACACTGATACAGCTATGTTGAAGAACAAGCTAGTATTGCATAACATTATTATAAAAGTGTGTATCCTCTGATCCAGAAGTTTTATTGGTGGGTATATAGTCTAAAGAAAGGCTCACTCCTGCTCTAACCAGTTTGGCTCAGTGGATAGACCATTGGCCTGTGGAATGAATGTTCCCAAGTTTGATTCCAGTCAAGGGCATGTACCTTGGTTGTGGGCACATCCCAAGTAGGGGGTGTGCAGGAGGCAGCTGATCAAAGTTTCTCATCAATGTTTCTAACTCTCTCTCCCTCTCCCTTCCTCTCTGTAAAACATCAATAAAATATTTTTTTAAAAAAAGGCTGACTCCTGAATACCAAGATATGTAAAAGAACTGGTTTAAGCAGTATTGCTTGTAATTACCCCATACTAAAAACAACTAAATTCTACAAAATACAGTAAAATAGATACTTATATTTCTGCATTTATTAATAATACCAAATATCATACAGATGAGAACCTGAAGGCACAGAGAGGTGCAACAATTTAACCAAAAATTACACAGATTTTAAGTGACAGAGGTGGGATTTGCCTCCAAACAATCTAACCCTAAAGTCCTTAGCTATTATAAACTTGTTCTGTAGGAAATGAATAATGTAAGGTTCAACTATGTGACATTGACATTTATGTAAGTCAAAAGAGCTGAATATTAGCAAATTCATGTTTCAACCTCACAGTTCCTTTAAGTTTTGAGTACAGTTGGCCTGAAATTACCTTGCTCAGTATATCAGCCTACTTCTTCCTAGCTTTCTCACACAAAATGATTTTTATGCTGTCTTTTCTTAGTGGAAAAAAAAAGGTTTCTTTGCTCTTTCCTCTAAAAGCCATCATTGCTAAAGGGTCTTGGCTGCTTCTTTATTCTGGTTTTCATTTTGATAAGTGACTATGACACAAAATAGTCTGACTAACCATGAAGAATGGAAATAATGAAAGCAATTATAACTGTTGACATCTGCCAAGATATATAGTCTTTGGCATGCATTTGTACTAGTCACTCACTACTGGGCAACAGACTCTTCCCAAATTAAAAAAAAAACCATAAGAATGTTTTTCTGAGCCACTCTATACGCTGAATGAAAATAAACTGTCTGTTCTTGGGCCTGGTTCTGCAGAGGACTCTATACAACACAAACCCACCAACTTTGTAAGATTCTTTTAAAACTTAATGGATACAAGTAAGTGAATGCAACACATGAATTTATTCAAGAATAGAACTTTCTCTCAGAATTGTATCTTAATGTTTTAAGAAGGTAGGTAGAGGAGAAAGACAAGTCATGAAAAATTTGGTCACATGAAAGTCTTTATGATTTCACAGGGAAGAAATATCCATATGTTGACTATAAGTGAAAATGAATTAAAAGTTTACAAATGCTTGAGAGAACCCATCTGAAGTATAAGAGATTGAATTAAATTAAATAACCAGGAAAAAGAAATTATAAAATTGCCACGCAATTTTGGTCTAAAAAGTGTACCTTTTAAAAATAATTCAAAGCTAGGATTTCCCTTTCCACACAGAAATAAAAACATGCAAACTAAATTTTAAATTCCCCAAATATTCCTCAGAATGAGAAAATTAATTTTCTATATATTTTCTATTTAGATATGAATTTGAAGGATGAGATAATTCTGTTAAAGTCTAAGAATCAGTCCTGAATTTTTTATCCAATGGTATTAATAAAAATAGGAGAAAACTATAATATCGTGCCCCTCCCAGAAAATCCCATATACATTTCATATTGTAGTGATATTTTATGTTTAATAAACCTTTCCAATTCAGGTGAAGTATAGATTAGGACAAAATCAGGGTAATTGTTTTGGAAATTCATTATGATATCTCAAATTCAAGTTCTTATCTTCTGTTTTGAACTTATGTCTGGGGAGAAATGACTTTATTTATGTCAGTCTTCTTCAGGTATACTTTCCATTGTCTGCTTTTCAAAGAACTACCAAAAAAAATTACAGCTCTCAGGAGAGCTGAGACCTTCCCCTTAATGATACTTTCTCAAAAAGAAAATTACTTGCTTCAAACTTTTGGCCCAGGAAGAGTTTTGTAGGAAAGGTTTTGAAACATTAATTACCCTTTTATGGTAATTAAAATAAAGAACAACCAGAAATTTGAACTGCTGCAGAATGCCCAATTATTTCAGTGTAGTTATTTCCTTCCTGCTCAAGAGATTTATGATTCATGTTTTATCATGTTTTACACTTACAAGGAACTGAATATCTTGATGTTGCTCATTAACTACAGTCATGCACACTATCCAATGTTGAGTAAGATCCTCCCAGTGCTGCAGCTTCTCAGTGAAAATTTAAAATGTCATTAATTCTTTCCTGGTTGATTCCTGAAAGGAGGACAACCTGTCATAGGCCTTTTACAGAAAGAAAATAATTACCAGTAATTATAATTACTGGTGATGTTAATTAGAATTTATCTTAGGTATTAGGGTAAAAAAAATGCCAAGATCTCTAAGAACTTAAAGATTGAATTTTTAAAAATGTTATCCTATATAATAAAGAGGTAATATACAAATTTACCATCACTCCAACATACAAGATGGCCACCCCCATGTGGTCAAAGATGGATGCCCCATGTGGACACAATAAGGCTGCCACAAGATGGATGGCAGGGGAAAGCAGTTGTGGGCCATCATGCCAGCAGGGGAGGGCAGTTGGGAAGGACCAGGCCTGAAAGAGAGGGCAGTTAGGCATGACAAGGCTGGCAGGCCATGGCAGTTAGGGGCAACCAAGCTGGCAAGGGAGGGCAGTTAGGGGTGACTGGGCCAGCAGGGAAGGGCAGTTAAGGGAAATCAGGACAACAGGGGAAGACAGTTAGGAGCAACCAGGTGCGCAGGGGAGGGCAGTAAGGGCCAACCAGGCCTGCAGGGGAGGGCTGTTGGGAGCAATTAGGCCTGCAGGAGACGGCAGTTGGGGGGAACCAAGCCTGCAGGGGAGGGGAGTTGGGGGTGACCAGACTGGTAAGGGAGGGAAGTTAGGGTGACTGAGCCAGCAGGGGAGGACTGTTGGGGTGACCAGACCAGCAGGGGAAGGCAGTTGGGGACAATCAAGCCTGCAGGGGAGGACAGTTAGGGGCAACCAGGCCAACAAGGGAGGGCAGTTAGAGGTGACAAGAGTGGCAAGGAAGAGCAGTTAGGGTCATTTGGGCAAACAGGTGAGCAGTTGGGCATTGATCATGCTGGCAGGGCAGTGGTTAAGGGGCAGTTAGGAGCAATCAGGCAGGTAGGCAGGTGAGCAGTTGGGAGCCAGCAGTCCTGCACTGTGAGAGGGGTCCCAGATTTGAGAGGGTGCAGGCTGAACTAAGGGACACACACAGCCCCTATGCAAGAATTTTGTGTACTCAGTCTCTAGTTAAATTATAATTGACATACAACATTATACATTGTAATACAGTATGAAACTTGGCATATATATATATACACACACTAGAGGTCCAGTGCATGAAAATTCATGCACTGGAGAGGTGGGTCGCTCATCCCAGCCTGCCCACTCTCACAGTACAGGAGCCCTCAGGGGTGAGAGGCGACCTGGCTATCAGGGGAAGGTGAAGCCTTATCATACCTCTGCTGCTGCCACAGCTAGTAGTGAAAGCCTCAGCCAGCCTTGGTTACCTGAGCCATGGACAGCATTGGGCAGCTGCGCTGAGAGGACTGTCACCGCCATCTTGTGGCTGTGAACACCGCCATCTTTGAGGGCATGGCAGTCAATTAGAATATTCCCTCCTTATTGGCTGTGGGTGCCACCATCTTTAAGGGCAAGTCAATCAATTAACATATTACATCCTTATTGGCTGTGGGCATCACCATCCTTTAGGGAAAAATAGTAAATTAGTATATTCCCTCTTTATTGGCTGTGGGCACTGTCATATTTGAGGGCATGCAGTCAATTTTTGTTTGGTTGGTTGGTGGTTTTCTTTTGTTGTTGTTTTAGTTTGTTCTTTTTTTTAAATTTTTAATTTTTAATTTTTATTGTTTAAAGTATTACATATAGTAATACATGTATCTCCCTTTTTTTACATTGTGACCTTCCCTCAGACTACCTTACCCTTGTCACATGACCTCATTCCACCACCACTCCCAACCCCCCACAGTATCTTGTGTCCATTGGTGTGCTTATATGCATGCATGCAAGTCCTTTGGTTGATCTATTTCTCCCTCTCTCCAACACTCCACAGCCTTCCTGCTGTAACTTGACAATCTCTTTGATGCTCTACCGCCTCTGTATCTATCTTTTTTTTTATCAGGTTATAATATTCTTTGTTTTCCGTAAATGAGTGAGATAATGTGGTATTTTTCTTTCATTGTCTGATTTATTTCACTTAACATAATGCTCTCCAGTTCCATCCATACTGCTGCAAATGTTAAGAACTCCTTCCTTTTTATAACACCGTAGCATCCCATTGTGTAGATGTACCAGTTTTCTAATCCACTCATCTACTGATGGGCATTTAGGCTGTTTCCAAAACTAAGCTAAGGTGAATTGTGCTGCTATGAACATAAGGGTGCATATATCCTTTCTGATTGGTGTTTCCAGTTTCTTAGGATATATTTTTAGGTGTGGGACTGCTGGGTCAAATGGGAGATCCATTTTTAGTTTTTTGAGGAAACTCCATACTGTTCTCCCCAGTGGCTGCACCAGTCTGCATTCCCACCAGCAGTGCACAAGGGTTCCCTTTTTTCCACATCCTCTCCAGCACTTGTCATTTGTTGATTTGTTGATGACTGTCATTCTGACAGGTGTGAGATGGTACCTCATTGTCTTTTGATTTGCATCTCGCTGATAATTAGTGACTTTGAGCATGTTTTCATATGTCTCTTGGCCCTTCTTCTGTCGTCTTTTGAAAAGGTTCTATTTAGGTCCGTTGTCCATTTTTTTTTATTGGACCATTGATCTTCCTTTTATTAAGTTGTATAAGTAGCTTGTAGATGTTGGAGATTAAACCTTTATCAATTATAACATTTGCAAATACTTTCTCACACACAGTGGTCTATCTTGTTGTTTTGTTGATGGTTTATTTTGAAGTGAAAAAGCTTTTTATTTTTATGTAGTCCCATTTGCTTATTTTCTCTTTAGCTTCCTTTACTCTAGAAGCATTATGGGTGAAGAAATTGCTTCAGCATATGTCTGAGATTTCTCTGCCTGTGAATTCCTCTAGTATTTTTATGGATTCCCATCTTATGTTTAAGTCCTTTATCAGCTTTGAATTTATTTTTGTGTATGTTATAAGTTGGTGGTCTAGTTTTATTTTTCTGCATGTATCTGTCCAATTTCCCCAACAACATTTATTAAAGAGACAATCTTGATCCATTGTATATTCATGCTTTCTTTGTCAAATATCAAATGACCGTAGTGGTTTGGGATGATATCAGGATTCTCTATTCCACTCCATTCGTCTATATGTCTGTTCTTGTGCCAGTACCAAGCTGTTTTCAGAACAGTTGCTTTGTAATACAGCTTGAAATCTGGTATTGAGATCCCACCTACTTTGTGCTTCTTTCTCAGGATTGCTGTGGCTATTCGGGATCTTTTTATATTCCCGATGAAATTTTAGAGAGTTCTTTCTAGGTATGTGAAATATGTCATTGGTATTTTAATGGGTAGTGCATTGAATCTATAGATTGCTTTGAGTAATATTGATATTTTCATGATGTTGATTATACCAGTTCTCATGAACATGATATGTCCTTCCATCTGTTTACATCCTCCTCTATGTCTTTTTTAGTTTCCTGCATATAGAATTTTTACCTCCTTAGTTAAGTTTATTCCTAAGTATCTTAATTTTTTGGTGCAATGGTAAATGGCATTACATTTTAAATATCTCTGTAAGTTCACTATTTTTGTATAGAAATACCATAGATTTCTTGGCATTAATTTTGTATCCTGCTACATTGCCAAATTAATTTATTAAGTCTATTAGTTGTTTGATGGAGTCTTTTGAGTTTTTTATATACAATATCATGTCATCTGCAAAAAAGGACAGCTTTTCTTTTCCAATTTGGGTGCCTTTTATTTATTCTTGTTGTCTAATTGCAATAGCTAATACTTCTAGTACTATTGAACAGGAGTGATTGGAGTGAGCACCCTTGTCTTGTTTTTGTTCTTAGGGGAAATGTTTCTAGTTTTTGCCCATTGATTATTGTGTTAGCTGTGGGTTTATTATATATGGTTTTTATTATGTTGAGGTATGATCCTTCTATTCTCACCTTGTTAAGAGTCTTTATCAAAAAAGTGTGTTGGATTTTGTCAAATGCTTTTACTGCATCAATTGATATGACTTTTTGATTTTTTGTCTATCAATTTGTTTATGTGATGTAACATGTTTACTGATTTGCAGATATTGTACTATCCTTGCATTCCTGGGATAAATCCCACTTGGTCATGGTGTATGATTTTTCTGATCTACCACTGGATCTAATTTGCTAGAATTTTGTTGAAGATTTTGGCATCTGTGATCATGAGGGATATTGGTCTATGATTCTCTTTCATTGTGTTATAGTTATCTGGTTTTAATATTAGTCTGAGACTGGCTTCATAGGAGCTTGGACATGTTCCTTCTTCTTGAATTTTTGAAATAGGTTTTAGTTCTTCCTGGAATGTCTGGTAAACCTCCCCTGAAATGTTGTCTGGTCAAGGGCTTTTGTTTGCTGGAAGCCTTCTGATGACTACTTCAATTTCTTCCATAGTGATTAGCCTATTGAGATGTTTATATTCATCCTTATTGAGTTCTGGAAGACTACATTTTTCTAGGAATATGTCCATTTCCTCCAGGTTTTCCAGGTTGATAGAATAGAATTCTTCATAGTATTTTTTTAGGGAAATTTAATTTTTATTTTTTATAAATGTGTTACATGTGTACATATCTTCCCATTGCCCTCCCCCCATTCCTATGCATGCCTTAACCCCCCAGTGTCTTGTGTCCATTTGTTGTGCTTATATGCATGCATACAAGTCCTTCCGTTGATCTCTTATCTACCTCACCTTTCATAGTATTTTTAAAAAAAAATCCTTTGTATTTCGGTGGGGTCTATATTTATTTCAACTCTTTCATTTCTGATTTTGTTTATTTGGATTTTCTTTATTTGCTTCTTGGTAAGTCTGGCTAGAGGTTCGTCAATTCTGGTTGTCCTTTCAAAGAAGCAGAGATTGGTTTTCTTGAACTTTTGAATTTTTTTTTTTTTGTGTGTGTGTGTGTCAATGTGGGTTATCTCTGATCTGATTTTTCTTATTTCCTTCCTTCTTCTTACACTGAGCTTTTCTTGTTGTTCTCTTTCTAGCTCTTTGAGTTGTAGGATTAGGTAATTTATTACCATTGTTTCTTGATTTTTGCATGAGGCTGTAGAGCTATGAACTTCCCTCTCAAGATTGCTTTCATTGTGTTCCATAGATTTTGGATTATTGTGTTTTCATTGTCATTTGTTGTCATGATGGTTTTTTTATTTATTCTTTGTTATCTCTTGTTACCCATTCATTGTTTAATAGCATGCTGTTTAGTCTCCATGTGTTTGATTTCTTTGGATTGTTTTTATTGTAGTTGATTTCCAGTTTTATGCCACTGTGGTCTGAGAAGATGCTTGATATGATTTCTATTTCTTGAATTTGAAGAGACTTTGCCTATGAGCCAACATATGGTCTATTTTTGAAAATGACCCATGTGCACTGGAGAAGAATGTATATTCTGTGGTTTGAGGGTGAAATGTTCTGAAGATGTCAATTAATTCCATCTGTTCTAGTGAGTCATTTAGGATTGATGTTTGTTTGCTGATTTTTTGTTTAGAGGATTTATGCAATGGTGATAGTGGGGTATTAAAGTCTTCTACTGTGATTTTTTGCTGTCAATATCTCCCTTGATATCCTCTAGGAATTTTTTTTTTTTGTATTTGGGTACACCTGTATTTGGTGTGTATATGTTTAACAGAATTATTTGTTCTGTTGGATTTCTTGCATTAGTATTATAAAGAGGCCTTCCTTATCTCTGGTTATGTTCTTTATTTTGAGATCTAATTTGTCAGATATAAGTATTGCTACCTCAGCTTTTTTTTCATTTACATTTACCTGAAAAACCTTTTTTCTTCCCTTCACACTCAATCTGTGTGCATCTTTTTTTTTTCTGATGTGAGTTTCTTGTAGACAGCAGATATATGGGTCATGTTTTCTTTTTTTTAAATATATTTTATTGATTTTTCATAGAGAGATAGAAAGTCAGAAACATCGATGAGAGAGAGACATCGATCAGCCACCTCCTGCACGCCCCACAGGGGAGATGTGCCCACAAGCAAGGTACATGCTCCCGACCGGAATCGAACCTGGGACCTTTCAGTCTGCAAGCCGACCCTCTATCCACTGAGCCACACCGGTCTCGGCATATGGGTCATGTTTTCTTATCCAATCTGTTACTCTATGTTTTTTGATTGGGCCACTCAAGCCATTTATATTTAAAGTTATTGTTAAGAAGTACTTATTTCTCGCCATTTTTATTCTTTACCCCTAAGTTCCTTCTTCGCTTCCTATTTATTTTTTTTTATAGCAGACCCTTTAACATTTCTTGCATTGCTGGTTTGGTGGTAATATATTTCCTTAGTCTTTTTTGACTGTGAGGCTCATGATTTCACCTTCAGTTTTGATTGATGGCCTTGCTGGGTATGGTATTCTTGTATTCAGATCCTTCCTTTGCAGGACTTTTTATATTTTAATCTATTCCCTTTTGTCCTGATGAGTTTCTGTTGAGAATTCAGTTTCTAGTCTGATGGAGGTTTATTTGTAGGTAACTTTCTGTCTCTCTCTGGCCACTTTTAAGATTCTTATTGTGTCATTGGTGTTTGCCAATTTAATTATAATGTGCCTTGGCATCGGGCTTTTGTGGTTCATTGTGCTTGAGACTCTGTGCATTTCTTGGATTTGTTTGGTTTTTTTTCTTCCCTATATCAGGGAAGTTTTCTCTCATTATTTCTTCCAACAGGTTTTCTATTCCTTGCTCAGTTTCCTCTCCTTCTGGAACCCCAATTATGCAGATATTTTCTTGTTTCATTTTGTGCCAAAATTCCCTTAAGTTCTCTTCCTACTTTTTAATATATTTTTCTAGAAGCTGCTCTACTTCGGTATTTTTTACTACCTTGTCTTCTGGATTACTGATGTGGTCCTCTGCTTCTTCTTGTCTACTCTTGATGCTTTCTATTGAGTTCTTTACTGCAGCAATGTCATTTTTCATTACTTCTTGGTTCTTCTTCATTATCTCTTGTTTTTTACACATATTGTCGAATTTGTCTTCCATACTTTTCAGCCACCTTATGACCATTTCTCTGAATTCTTTCTCTTTTAGGGTGCTTGCCTCCATTTTGTTTACTTCCTTTTCTGATGATGCCTGCTTTTCTTTCATATGCAGGTTGTTTCTTGGTCTCCCCATGGTCTCTCTTCTCTGAGTGTCTGGTTATGTAGTTCTCTCTCTCCTGCATTGACTTCAAGGCACAAAATACAACACAACCAGGTACAACATAGAAGGCACTGAACAGAAATGTATCCACGATATTAATAATCCCAAATGAAGGTGACCACCAGATAAAGGCAAATTAGAGGATAGGAGAGAAAGAAGAAGAGAGAAAAAAGAATGGATAGCAAAAATAAAATTTGGAAAAGGAAAAAAAGTTAGAGATAAAAGAAAGACAATAAGAAAGAAGAAGGGAATAATATATATATATATATGTATATGGGGAGAAAACTCCAATAGAATATCCACTAATCTCAACAAATGCCAGCAACAAGTACCTGGAGATTAATACAAACTCCAAATATCAACTAATATCAAGTGAGGCGAGGGAAAACAGAAGTAATAAACAAGCAAAAACAAAGCAAACAAAAAAAAGGATAAGCAATACAATCTCACAAAAAAAACATAAAAAATTGATATAATTAACCATCAGGCAAGCAACAATAAAAGGACAGAGAGAAAAATAATTTTTGGTTAGTGAATAGAGAGAAGAGAGAGGTATGTATGGACTTGGAGAAGGGGATTGGAAATTTGATATGTAAGTGGGGTGAAATTTTAACAGGGGGTTAAATGAAAGAGTAGGGAATATCTAAAGCATGAAAAGCGTAATAGAAACAGGACAACAAAAAGGGAAAAGTTAGGAAGATAGTGATGGCATAAAGAGAGAGTTGAGATAGAGTAAAATGATGCTAAAGAAAAGATGAAAATAGAATGTAGAACACTAATCCCCAAGTAAAATAAATAGAAAATAAAAAGACACTTTTTCAAAAAGGTAAAATAGTGGTAGTAATAATACTGATTGAAAATAAAAAATATAATAATTAACATTTAAAATCAAGTCTGGAAAAAAGAAAAAAATATTTTCTTAAGTAAATGATGAACAATTAAAAAATAAAATAAAAATATGCAGTAGTGAAGGTTCTTCCCTTCCTCTACTCTTTTGTTTGGCACGCCTGTTTCCTAGTCAGGACAGTATTGCAGTTCCTTGCATTCCACTGCTCCTTAGTATTGTAAGCCAGTCTTGATATTTAAGCAGGCAGTGTGTCTTAATTTCTTGTATTCCTTTATTTGTGTTTGCACAATAGTCAATTTGTGATTCAACCCCAGGGTGGCAGTGTTTCTGGATTGACCTCCAGGTCTATAGGTTCTCTCTCTCCAGTGATTAAATCCTGCTTTTCCTGTGGCACTCAATACCAGTTTATGGAAGTTGGTTGACTCAGAGCTGGTTCTCTGATGGTTATTCCCTGCTCTGATCCCCAGGCTCCAGAAAAACAAATTTCCCCTGCAGTCTCTTAGGGTGTCCCCAATTGGGTGATCCTATTTATTGGGCTTAGTAATCAGAAGCTAAGATTTAAAGAGGAAAAAGAAAAAAAAAAGAAAAACAACCAGCATAAATTTGCAAATTGTGGGCCTGCACGCAAGTCTGTGCAGTTTCTCCCCTCCCGCCCCCCTGGGTCTAAGCAGTTGGCACTCTTAATTTTTAGGCTGTCCTTTTGTGTTAGATCAAAATAGGTTGCTTCTTAGAACTCCTTTCTGTTATCAGCTTCTTCCACATTCACAGATCACACCAGCCCCTACATCCATGGATTTTTCTGGTCACAGACTTCCCCCAGTCCTCCAGCTCCCTCAGTGCGTGAGCTTCTCTCCTGCTGGGACCAGAGACCTCACCTTATCCCAGGCAAAATCTGACCTTTCTGTGATAGAGTGTAGAGCTCCTCTGAAACCGTGTGTTTGCATTATTTGGGGGCTGGTGTTCTGAAGTTCCTAGCTGTTTGTTGGGTGCCGCAGTTGTAGGTTTTCAGGCTTCTGATAACATTCACTTTCCTTTTCAAGATGGCATGGTCTCCGCATCCAAGCGGGTCATTCTCAGAGGGAACCCAGCAGCAGTAGGGGATGCCTAGTCAAGGTATCTCCATCCAGTAGTCCCTCACTGTCTCCTGGAGTATAGCTTTCCCTCAACTCACCAAAAATACTCCCCATGCGACCCTCAGCTCTTCTTTCTATCTGCTCCAGGACAAGGATCGGGACACGTCTGTCTATTCCTCTGCCATTTTTTCTATCCTCAGGCATGCAGTCAATTAGCTTATTCTCTCCTTATTGGCTGCGAGTGCTGCCATTTTTGCAATGGTGTGAAGGTCAATTAGCATATGCCCTTTTTATTAGATAGGATTCCTTACAATGTGATCACCATGATAAGTATAATAACCATCTATCATTGTCCAATTATTATGATATTGCTAATTGTATTCCCTGGACTGTTCACCACACCCCCATATTTCATTTATTTTTTACCGAAATGTTATACCTCTTATTCCCCCTTTACCTTTTTAAACAATTCCTGACTCCCCTCTCCTCTGACAACCATTATTCTGTCCTCTCTATAAATCTATTATAATTTTGTTTGTTTATTCATTTGTTCTTTAGATTCTCTATATAAGTACACTCATATGGTACTTATCTTCCTCTGACTTATTTCATGTAGCATAACACCCTCTGGATCAATCCATGTTATTGCAAATGGCAATATATTATTTTTTATTATGGAGTAATCTTCCATTTCATATGTATACCATATTTTTTTATCCACCACCTATTGATTGACACATAGGTTGCTTTCATATCTTGGTTAGTGTAAATAATGTTTCCATGAACATATGGGTCTATATGTTTTTTTTGAATTAGTGTTTTTATTTTCTTCAGTGGAATTGCTGAATGATATGATAGTTCTTTTTTTTATTGTTTGAGGAACCTCCATACAGATTTTCATAGTGGTTGCATTAATTATAAACCCAGCAACAGTGCATGAAGATTCCCTTTTCTCTTGCCAACAATTTCTATGTATTGACTTTATAAAATTTTTATTTTTCAATTATAGTTTTTTGTTTTTATAATAACCACTCTCAGAGGTTTGTAGTGTAGCTCATTGTGGTTTTGACTTGCATTTCCCTTATGTTGAGCATCTTTTCATATGTCTACGGGCCATCCTTATGTTTTCATTGGAAAAATGTGTATTCATATCCTCTGCCAACTTTTAATTGGATTTTTTGGCTTTTTTAAAATTGTGAATTTTATGACTTCCTTATACTGAATAGTTTAAATATTCACCCTATATCAGACATATATCATCTGCAAATATCTTCTCCCATTTAGTAGGTTGTCTTTTCATTTCGTTGATGGTTTCCAACAGAAGTTTGTTTGTTTGTTTAGTTTGATCAACTCACATTTGTTTATTTTTTTTCTTTTGTTGCCCTTGCCTGAGGAAATATATCAGAAAAGATATTGCTAAGATCTATGTCAAAGAGTTTACTGACTATGTTTTCTTCTAGCAGTTTTATGGTTTCAGGTCTTATATTTAAGTTTTTAATTCATGTTGTTTGTTTTAATATATGTTATAAGAAAATGGTCTTATTTTATTTTTAAGAATGTATCTGTAGAGTTTTCCAACACCACATATTGAAGAGACTGTCATTTCCCCTGTATATTGTTGCTTTTGTTGTAATAGAGTAATGGACCATATTAAATGAAGTTTATTTCTAAGTTCTCAGTTCTATGTGTCTGCTTTTGTGACAGTTCCATACTATTTGGAATATGATACTTTTGTCATATAGTTCGCAATCAGGGTGTGTGATACCTCCCACTTTGTTCTTCTTTCTCAGTATTGCTTGGCTATTTGGGATCTTTTGCGATTACACTTTAATTTTAAGATTATTTGTTTCAGTTCTGAGAACAGTACCATTGGTATTTTGATAGGGATTGCTATGCATCTATAGATTGCTTGAGTATGGACATTTTAAAAAATATTAATTTTTTCAATCCATAAGCAAAATGTGTCCTCCCATTTATTTTTGGGCTCATCTTGTTTGGAACTCTCTTTGCTTCCTGGGCCTGGATGTCTATTTCCTTCAGCATGTTAAAAAGGTTTCAGCTATTATTTATTTAAATACACTTTCTTTCTCTTTTCCTTGTGGGCTTTCTATAATGTAAGTACTAGTATTCTTTATCTTATACCAGATGTCCTTTAAACTATCATTATATTCTCATTCTTTTTTATTTTTGCTCTTCTGTTTGGATAAATTTTACTATTTTGTTTTCCAGGTCGCTAATTCATTCTTCTATATTATCTATTAGAGGCCCAATGCATAAAATTCATGCACTGGGGATGAGCAGGTCCCTCAGCCTGGCCTGTGTGCTCTCACAGCCTGGAATCCTCACTCCTTACCACTCAGCTCACTTCTCCTTAGGCAGGAGAGGCTCCTGCCACCGCTGCTATGCTGACTGAGCAGCGTGCCCACTGTGAGAGTGCATTGACCTTCAAGGGGCAGCTCCTGCATTAAGTGTCTGCCCCCTGGTGATCATTGCACATTACAAAGACTGGTCGTTTGGCTCATTCGACCATAATGGTCTCTTAGGCTTTTATTATATAGAAGTAACTACCTGACAGTCAATGTGCCCCCCTGAGGAGCCCCAAATTGCAAGACGGTGGAGGCCAGGCTAAGGGACCCCACCAGTGCACGATCAGGGCCAAGGTGGATGCAGGAGGTTGGCCAGCTAGGGAGGGACCATGGGATGGATCCTGGGCATGTCAGGCCCATCTCACTCAGTTCCTGATTCGCTGGACCCCAGCAGCAAGCTAACCTACCAGTCAGAGCATCTACCCCCTGGTGGTCAGTGCACATCATAACAACTCATCAACTGGTTGACCATTTTCCCCCTGGTGGTCAGTGCACATCATAGCAAGTAGTTGAGCGGCCTTAGCATATCATTAGCATATTATGCTTTGATTTGGTTGAAGGGACAAATGGAAACTTAGCATATTAAGCTTTTATTATATAGAATTATGCTGTTAATTCCCTTTACTGTATTTTTAAAATTTTCAGTTGTTGTATTCTTCAGTTCTGATTGCTTTTATTTATTATATTTTCTAACACTTTGATGAAGTTCTCTCTGAGTTCCTCTATTCCACTTTCAAGTTTGGTGAGCATCCTTAGGACATTACATTTATTCTTTGTAAAACTAACTGTTTATCTTTGTTTCATTCACATTTTTTTCTGTTTTTATTTTTTTTCCTTGATTTGAGGCATATTCCTCTGTTCTCTCTCTCTCTTTCTACCCCTCCACGCCCACCTTCTGTGTTTGTTCCTATGAATTAGACAATACAGCTATCTTGCCCAATCTTGAAAAAGAGGCTTTGTAGAAGCAGCCTCTGTGTAGACTGTGCATGCTGGGTAGTTTGTCAGACTGGCTGGTGCTGAAGTAGTATCCTAGAGTGCCCTGGAGGTTAAGCTCACCAGGGCTGAACTGGCATGGGAGGGGTGGTGCTCCATGGGGCACCCTGATGCTCTGGCTGTCCAGAGCTGGAGTGGGCACAGGGCAGGGTGCCCAGGTGCAAGTTCTGATAATCTTGGAGCTTGGCCAGAGCACTTGGATAGAGCTCCTGGCCATGCTACCTACATGGTTTGATGGTGGAAGGGGGAATATACAAAATGGCACTCACTGGCACCTCTAGTCTCAGACAGTTCCTGCAAATCCTGAAGAGCTTCCATAGTCCCCCAACCTTCTCTATGCAGTCTCTAACTCACTTGCTGTGCAGAAGCTGTTCCACCAGCCTTCAGTTTATTAAGTCAATTAGTTTTGAGATGGAGTCCTTTGGGTTTTTTATGTACAGTATCATGTCATCTGCAAATAAGGACAGCTTTACTTCTTCTTTTCCAATTTGGATGCCTTTTATTTCTTCTTCTTGTCTAATTGCAATGGCTAATACTTCCAATACTATGTTGAACAGGAGTGGTGAGAGTGAGCATCTTTGTCTTGTTCCTGTTCTTAGGGGAAATGGTTTAATTTTTTGCCCATTGAGTATGATATTGGCTGTGGGTTTGTCATACAGTATATGGCTTTTATGATGTTGAGGTATAATCCTTCTATTCTCACCTTGCTGGGAGTTTTTATCAAGAAAGGGTGTTGGATTTTGTCAAATGATTTTCTGCATCAATTTATATGACTATGTGATTTTTATCTCTCAATTTGTTTATGTGATGTATCACATTTATTGATTTGCAGATACTGTACCATCCTTTCATTCCTGGGATGAATCCTACTTGGTCATGGTGTATGATCTTTCTGATGTACTGCTGGATCCTATTTGCTAGAATTTTTTTGAGGATTTCGGCATCTATATGAGAGATATTGGCCTATAATTCTCTTTCATTGTGTTGTCTTTATCTAGTTTTGGTACTAGGGTGATGCTGGCTTCATAGAAGGTGTTTGGAAGTGTTCTTTCTTCTTGAATATTTTTGAATAGTCTGAGAAGGATAGGTATTAATTCTTCCTTGAATGTTGGGTAACACTCTCCTATGTAGCCATCTGGCCTTGGGCTTTTGTTTGCTGGAAGCTTTTTGATGACTGCTTCAATTTCTTCCATAGTTATTGGACTATTGAGATGTTTAGATTCTTCCTGATTGAGTTTTGGAAGGTATGTTTTTCTAGGAAAATGTCCATTTCTTGCAGGTTGTCCAATTTGTTGGAATAGAGTTGTTCATAGTAGTTTTTAACAATCCTTTGTATTTTAGTGGGGTCTGTTGTTATTTCCCCTCTTTCATTTCTGATTTTGTATTTGGGTCTTCTCTCTTCACTTTTTGGTGAGCCTTGCTAGAGGTCCATCAGACTTGTTTATCCTTTCAAAGAACGAGCTCTTGGTTTTGTTGATCTTTTGAATTGTTTCTTTGGTCTCCAAGTTGTTTATCTCTGCTCTGATCTTTACTATTTCCTTCCTTCTGCTTACACTGAGCTTTTCTTGTTGCTCTCGTTCTAGCTCTTTGAGTTGTAGGGTTAGGTAGTATATTATCATTGTTTCCTGCTTTTTGCAGTAGGCTTGTAGATCTATGAACTTCCCTCTCAAGACTGCTTTCACTGTGTCCCATAAATTTTGTATTGTTGTGTTGTCATTGTCATTTGTTGCCTTGATGTTTTTTATTTCTTCCTTGATCTTTCTGGTTACCCAGTTGTTGTTTAATAGCATGTTGTTTAGTTTCCATGTGTTTGATTTCTTTATGTTGTTTTTATTGTAGTTGATTTCCAGTTTTATGCCACTGTTGTCTGAGAAAATGCTTGATATGATTTCTATCTTCTTGAATTTGAAGAGACTTTTTCTATGACCCAACTTATGGTCTATCTTTGAAAATAATGCATGTGCACTGGAGAAGAATGTATATTCTGTGGCTTTGGGGTGAAGTGTTCTGAAAATGTCAATTCATTCCATCTAGTCTAGTGAGTCATTTAGGATTGATATGTCTTTGCTGATTTTTTTGTTTAGAGGATTTACCAGTTGTGACAGTGAGGTATTAAAGTCTTCTACTATGATTGTATTGCTGCCAATCTCTTCCTTAATATCCTCCAGGAGTATTTTTATGTATTTAGGTGCTCCTATATTGGGTGTGTATATGTTTACCAGAGTTATTTCTTCTGGTTGGCTTGCTCCATTTAGTATTAAGAAGTGGCCTTTATTATCTCTTGTTATGTCCTTCACTTTGAGATCTAATTTGTCAGATATAAGTATTGCAACCACAGCTTTTTTTTCATTTCTATTTGCCTAAAAAACCGTTTTCAATCCCTTCACCCTCATTCTGTGTGAATCTTTTTTCTGAGGTGGGTTTCTTATAGACAGAAGGTATATGGGTCATGTTTTCTTATCCAACCGATTACACTATGTCTTTTAATTGGAGTATTTAATCCATTTATATTTAAAGTTATTATTGATAGGTACTTATCTGTCACCATTTTTAGTGTTTACCGCCAAGTTCCTTTTTCAGTTCCAATTTCTTTTTTTTCTTTTCTTTTTCTTTTTTTTACAGCAGACCCCTTAACATTTGTTGCATTGCTTGTTTGGTGGTAATAAATTCCCTTAGTCCTTTTTTGTCAGTGAAGCTCCTGATTTCACCTTCAATTTTCATTGAAAGCCTTGCTGGGTATATTATTCCTGGATTCAGACCCTTCCTTTGCATGACTTTGTATGTTTCATTCCATTCCCTTCTGGCCTGGTGAGTTTCTGTTGAGAAATCAGTAGCTAGTCTTATGGAGGTTTTTTTTGTAGGTAACTTTCTGTTTCTCTCTGGTCGCTTTTAAGATTGTTACTTTGTCGGGGTTTGACAATTTAATTATAATGTGCCTTGATGTTGGTTTTTTGGGGTTCATTTTGCTTGGGACTTTGTGAGCTTCTTGGATTTTTGTGGCTTTTTTCTTTTCCATATCAGGGAAGTTTTCTGTCATTATTTCTTCACACATGTTTTCTAGTCCTTGCTCAGTTTCCACTCTTTCTGGAATCCCAGTCATGTAGATGTTGTTTTGTTTTGTGTTATCCCAAAGTACTCTTTGGCTCTCCTCTTGTTTTTTAATTTTTTTTCTAGAAGCTTCTCTAATTGTGTATTTTTTCCTACCTTGTTTTCTAGCTCACTGATGTGGTCATCTGCTTCTTCTAGTCTACTTTTGATGCTTTCTATTGAGTTCTTTATATCAGAGATGTCATTTTTCATTTCTTCTTGATTATTCTTCATTTCTTCTTGCTTCTTCTTCATTTCCTCTTGGCTCTTACTCACATTGTTAATTTTGTCTTCCATTCTTTTTAGCCACTTGATGACCATTTCTCTGAACTCTTTCTCTGCTTCTATTTCATTTACTTCCTTTTCTGGTGATACCTGCTTTTCTTTCATATGCGTACTGTTTCTTCATCTGCCTATGATCTTTCTTCTCCAAGTGTCTGGTTATGTAGTTCTCTCTCCTACATTGATTTAAAGACACAAACTACAACATGATCAGGTACAACTCACAAGGCACTGAACAGAAATATTCAGAAATAAGGTGACCACCAATGAAAGATAAATTAGGGGTAAGTAGAGAAAGAAGAAGAGAGAAATTAGGTTTAAAGAAAAGAAAGAAGTGCTGAAATCAAATGGTAGAAGGGAGGAGGTAAAAAAGAGGGGGGAAAAGAAGGAGAAGAAGAAGAAAAGAGAAAGGAAAAAAAGTAAGAGAGAAAAGAAATAGAATAAGAAAGAAAATGGAACAAATTATATATATGTGAGGAGAAAACTCCCATAGAACAGTCACTAATTCCAACACATGTCAGCAGCAAGTACCTAGAGATTAATACAAACTACAAATAACAACTAATATCAAGGGAGGCAAGGAAAGACAGAGGTAAAAATCATACCAAAACAAAGCAAAAAAAAAAAGCAAAATAAAACAAGTAGAATAAGCAAAAACAATCTCAAAAATGTATAAAAAATCGATATAATCACCTTTCAGGCAAACAACAAAAGGATATAGAGAAAAACAATTTTTTGGATAGTGAAGATAGAGAAGATAGAGGTTTGTATGGTCTTGGAGTAGGGTATTTGAAATTGAATATATAAGTGGGGTGAAATTTTAACCAGTAAAAAGAAAGAATAGGGAGAATCTAAAGTTGGAAAAGGGAAAGAAGAATAAGACAACAAAATGGGAAAAGTTAGGGAGAGGGTATTGGCATAAAGGTAGATTTGAGATATAGTAAAATTATGCTAAAGGAAAGATGAAAATAGAATGTAGAATTCCAATCCCAAAGTAAAATAAAGAGAAAATGAAATGACACTTCTTTTTTTTCAAAAAGGTAAAACAGTAGTAGTAATAATACTGGTTGAAAATAAAAATGTAATAATTAAAAAGGTAAAATCAATTGAGGAGAAAAAAGAAAAAAAGTTTTTTTAATTAAAATATGCAAAAAATAAGAAAAATAAAAATAAATTAAAAATAAAACAATAGAATGGGCAGTAGTGGAGGTCATTCACTTCCACTATTGTTCTGTTTGGCACTCCTGTTTCCAGTTCGGGAGGGTATTGCAGTTCCCATTTGGGAGGGTATTGCAGTTCCCTGGGTTACACTGCTGAGGTGTGTCTTAATCTCTTTATTCTTTTGTGATCGTCCTAAAGTCAATTTGTGAGTCATCCACTGGGTGGCAGTGTTTCAGAATTGACCTCTAAGACTAATCCCAGGACCTCTCTAGCCTGTGCTTTGATCCTACTTACTCTGTGGTACTCAATAACAGTTTGTGGGGGTGGTTGCCCCAGAGCTGATTCTCTGCTCGTTATTCTGCGCTCTGATCCCCAGCTTCCAAAAAACAACTTTCCCCTGCAGTATCTCAGGATGTCTCCAATTGCGTGATTCTTTGTATTGAGCTTAGCAATCAGAAGCCAGGGTCAGAAGAGGAGAGTGCTGTCTGTGCTCTCTCCCTTCCCCTGCTCCTGTATCCATTGATTATGCTTATATACATGCATACAGGTCCTTGGATTGATCTCATACAGCCCACCCCCCACCCCCCTGCAACCTTTCCTGCCTTCCCACTGTACTATGACAGTCTGTTCATTGTTTCTTTGCCTCTGTATCTGGGTTGTTGTTTTTTCCCTGATTCTTTTCTCTTTTTTTTTATATATTTTATTGATTTTTCACAGAGAGGAAGGGAGAGGGATAGAAAGTCAGAAACATCAATGAGAGAGAGACATCGATCAGCCACCTCCGGCACATCCCACACTGGACATGTGCCCGCAAGCAAGGTACATGCCCCCGACCGGAATCGAACCTGGGACATTTCAGTCCGCAGGCCAACGCTCTATCCACTGAGCCAAACCGGTCTTGGCCCTGATTCTTTTTTAAAAAAAACATCTTGCCTCTGCAGGCTAGAAATAAATCTATAAGAACAAAAAATGTTTGAGTTCCAATTTCAATCTCCAATAGCTCCTTATGTGTAAAAGTCAGCAATGGTATTGGGATAGTGGACAAATGCTGGCAATGCAAATCCAACCCTCTCTGGTCTGGTCCTAGGCATGCTACGCACAGCTGCAGACTGCTAGCGTGGCAAGGTGTTGTCAACGTCTTCCATCTCTGGACTGTTTCTCCTTTTGTCTTCATGGTCGGAACAGACCTGTCAATTCCTCTCTGTTGCAGGAGTCCACTTGGTCTTGGAGTTGTTTTCTAAAAGTATATAAACATATTCTTGACCAAAAGTTAATAAAGGAATCTGATCTATAAAATTGACTTGGGGTCCTTTTTATTTTTGCCCAAAAGATTTTGCCTTGGCTTATTTTACCACTATGTGTGTTTTTCCTGGGTGTTTTGCTGTTAGCATTACAAATGAAAATTAATTTTCTAAAGTAAAAATTTTCTAGATGTAATTTACTTACCGAATATTTTTCCTTACATGGTATTATACTACTATCCCCCCTTTTTTAATTAATGGAGACTTTTGTAAAATTTTTAATGCAATCTTGATAACTTTAGATTTTAATTCTTTGCACACAAATATGACTGCTTTGTGTTCATTGCATGTTAAGCAATTTTACCATGAGATGAACTACCAATAGAAATTTTAGTTAATGTTTTAGAAACAGCTTTTTGTCCAGTACAATTAAATTTCTTTGGATATTCACTTATTTCAATTAGCTAATTTAAATTAATCTGAAAGCTTGCTTACTCTTTTACTGTCAAATTTAATACTCTACCAACTATCTTAGATTACTGTGTAAATATTGGTGGAAAGGATTATTTGCATTCTTGAGTAGGCTCCGGGCATTCCTGGTACTAGGCTGAATTTAGATATAGGGGAGCTGCTGTCGGTCAAGTTTCTGTCTGATACCTGAGCCCTGATCTGAGCTGAGCCAAGTCTCTGTCTTTTACCTGGGTCCTGATCTGTGCTGGGCATAGGAAGTGAAGCAGCCATGGGGGCAGGAGACCTCCCTCAAAAGGGGTGAAAGTTCAGACCCCTGCAAGGTTGGTGGGGGGGGAGTGAGGGTCTGTGCCCCACCTCTGTTGACCTCAAGTTCTCTCCTGATGGCCCCTCAAAGACTGTGCCTGTCTTAGGTTGTTCTTTCCCTGAGGAATCTTACCCGTCTCTGGCTAACCAGTCATCCTCCAGGGCCAGGCAGGGTGTTGTGAGGTTCAGTTCTGTCTCCATGGTAGCCTATGCCCCCTTGGCCTCCATGCCCAGCACCTGCCTTAGGATCCCCTTACCTGCTGGCGGAGCTCCCCCACCCTTTCTCACTGATCACATATCTCAGGGAATTCAGGTTCCTTCTCATGGGAAGGCCCAGCTCACACCATTTGGCGAGAGACCGATCCATTATACCAGCCACCTCAAAGCTTCAACCTCAGCATGAATAGAGAGCTCAGGCTACAGCTGAGGGCCATTGGATTGTGAGAAGAGGGTCCCTCTTGGCAAAAAAGGTAAGAGGAGCCAGTATAGAATGCTCAAGGGCCTTCACAGTGCCTTAGGTCCCTCTGAAAGGGATTAAATCTTTTCATGTCCTTTTTAAAATATATTTTTATTGATTTTTTAGAGAGAGAGGAAGGGAGAGGGATACAGAGTTAGAAACATCGATGAGAGAGAGAGACATCGATCAGCCGCTTCCTGCACGCCCCCTACTGGGGATGTGCCCGCAACCAGGATACATGCCCTTGACCAGAATCGAACCCGGGACCTTTCAGTCCGCAGGCCGACGCTCTATCCATTGAGCCAAACCGGTTTCGGCTTCATGTCCTTTTTTAAATTGCTGCCAAACACTCAAAGAATTAGTTTGTAATTATGTTTGGAATAGTTGTACAATATGCTGTTGCAAAATATCAAAAATTATACTGACATGTAGAATAATATCATGTAAGAATATTATTTGCTCCAGGCCATGGCAATTCAATTTCAAACTAGCTGTCAATTTCATTTTGTAACTTTATATAAACTTTTTCAGGGAGGCAAAAACACAGATTACTTACTTTAGCTCAAGAGGCCAAATATATTGAATGTCAATTACAATCAATACGACTTTTGAAGGAAACTTCTCTTTATTTCCTTCCAAAATGATTTTCAGGCTACAGAGTTTCATTTAAAAATCTTTGTCACATGAAGGAATTCCTCTTATGGTTATGGTGACCACAGTAAGGATTAAATTTAATATTTTATTAGAATAATTTTTATTTTTTACATGTGACCTAATTCTCCCATTATGCCCCGCTCCCTCACATATTCCACCCACCCGTTATCTGTGTCCAATGATTATACTCATATGCATGTACACAAGTCCCTCTGTTGATCTCTCCCCCTTATTCCCACCCTTTCCCTGAGGTTTGATGTTTTGATTGATGTTTCTCAATCTCTGGATCTGATCTTGTTCAGCAGTTTATGTCATTCATTATATTCCACAAATGAGTGAGATCATGTGATATTTACCTTTCTCTGCCTGGCTTATTTCAATAAGCAGAATGCTTTCCATCTCCATCAATATTGTTGCAAATGGTAGGAACTCCTTTGTTTTTACCGTAGTGTAGTATTCCATTGTGTAGATGTACCACAGTGTTTTAATCCACTCATCTGCTGATGGGCACTTAGGCTGTTTCCAAATCTTAGCTATGATGAATTGTGCTGCTATGAATGTAGGGATGCATATATCCTTTCTGATTGGTGTTTCTAGCTTCTTGGGATATATTCCTAGAAGTGGGATCCCTGGGCCAAATGGGAATTCCATTTTTAGTTTTTTTGAGGAAACTCCATACTGTTCTCTACAGTGGCTGCACCAGTCTGTATTCCCACCAGCAGTGCAAAAGTGATCCGTTTTCTCTGCATCCTTGCTAACACTTGTCATTTGTTGATTTGTTGATGATAACAATTCTGACAGGTGTGAGATGGTACCACATTGTTTTTTTGACTTGAATCTCTCTGATGATTAGTGACTTGGAGCATGTTTTTATATGTCTCTTGGCCTTCCTTCTGTCTTCTTTTTAGAAGTGCCTATTTAGATCAGTTGCTCATTTTTTGACTGGATTGTTTATCTTCTTTTTGTGAAGCTGTATGAGTTCTCTGTAAATGTTGGAGATTAAATCCTTATTGGTGATATCATTGGCAAATATGTTCTCCCATGCAGTGGTTTTTCTTGTTGTTTTGTTCATGGTTTCCTTTGCTGTGCAAAAGTTTTTATTTTGATGTAGTCCTATTTGTTTATTTTTTCTTTAATTTCCATTGCCCTAGGAGCAGTATCAGTGAAGAAGTTCCTTTGGCATATGTCTGAGATTTTGCTGCCTGTGGATTCCTCTAATATTTTTATGGTTTCCCATCTTATGTTTAAGTCCTTTATCCATTTTGAGTTTATTTTTGTGTATGGTGTAAGTTGGTGGTTTAGTTTCATTTTTTGCATGTTTCTGTCCAATATTCCCAACACCATTTGTTGAAGAGACTGTCTTGACTCCATTTTATGTTCATGCCTCTTTTGTCAACTATTAATTAGGCATAGTGGTCTGGGTCGATTTCTGGGCTCTCTATTCTATTCCATTTATCTATGTGTCTGTGCTTGTGCCATTACAAGGCTGTTTTGAGAACAATGAATTTGTAATACAGTTTGATATCTGGTATTGAGATCCCATCTACTTTGTTCTTCTGTCTCAGGATTGCTGAAGCTATTTGAGGCCTTTTTTTTTATTCCAGATGAATTTTTGAAAGTTCCTTCTAGGTCTCTGAAGTATGCCTTTGGTATTTTCATGGGGATTGCATTGATTATAGATTGCTTTGGGTAGAATGGACATTTTGATGATGTTGATTCTACCAATCCATGAACATGATATGTTCTTCCATCTGTTTATGTCTTCCTCTATCTCTTTTTTAGTGTCATGAAATTTTCTGATATAAGTCTTTTATCGCCTTAAGTTAAGTTTATTCCTAGGTATCTTAATTTTTTTGGTGCAATGGTAAATGGGATTGCTTTTTAGTCTCTCTTTCTGTAAGTTCATTATTGGTATTTAGAAATGCCATACATTTCTTGATGTTAATTTCATATCCTGCTACATTGCTGAATTCATTTATCAAGTCTAATAATTTTTTGAAGGAGTCTTTAGGGTTTTCTATGTACAGTATCATGTCATTTCAAATAAGATCAGTTTTAATTCTTCTTTTCCTATTTGGATGTATTTTATTTCTTTTTCTTGTCTGATAGCAATGGCTACTACTTCCAGCACTATGATGAATAGGAGTGGTGAGTGTGGGCACCTCTGTCTTGTTCCTGTTTTTAGGAGAAATGGTTTTAGTTTTTGCCCATTGAGTATGATGTTGGCTGTGGGTTTGTCATATAGGGCTTTTATTATGTTGAGGTAGGATCCCTCTATTCCCACCTTGCTGAAAGTTTTTATCAAGAAAGGTATTGGATTTTGTCAAAAGCTTTTTCGGCATCAATTTATATGACTATATGGTTTTTATCTCTCAATTTGTTTATGTGATGTATCATGTTTATTGATTTGCGGATATTGTACCATCCTTGCATCCCTTTGATAAATCCTACTTCGTCATGGTATATGATATTTCTGATGTACTGCTGGATTTTATTTGTTAGAATTTTGTTGAGGATTTTGGCATTTATGTTCATGAGGGATATTGGTCTATAATTCTCTTTCATTGTGTTATCTTTATCTGGTTTTGGTATTAGGGCGATGCTGGCTTCATAGAAGGAGTTTGGAAGCTTCCTCTTGAATTTTCTGGAATAGTCTGAGGAGAATGGGTTTTAGTTCTTCCATGAATTTTTGGTAAAATTTCCCCGTGAAGCCCTCTAGCCCTGGGCTTTTGTTTGCTGGAAGCTTTTTGGTGACTCCTTCAATTTCTTCCACAGTTATCAGCGTATTGAGATTTTTAGAATCTTCCCCTGTGAATTTTGGAAGGTTGTGTGTTTCTAGGAATGTGTCCATTTCCTCTAGGTTCTGTAATTTGCTAGAATAGAGTTGTTCATAATATTTTTAACAATCCTTTCTATTTATTTGATATCTGTAATTGTTTCGCCTCTCTCCTTTCTGATTTCGTTTATTTGAGTCCTCTCTGTTTGTTTCTTGGCGAGCCTGGATAGAGGTTCGTCAATCTTGTTTATTCTTTTGCAGAACCAGCTCTTGGTTTTGTTAATCTTTTATATTGTTTCTTTTTTGTCTCTATGTCATTCATTTCTGCTCTGATCTTTACTATTTCCTTCCTTCTACTCATAGTGGGTTTTTCTAGTTTCTCTCTTGCTAATTCTTTGACTTTTTGAGTTAGGTGATTCATTACCATTTTTTCCTGTTTATTTGAAGTAGACTGTAGAGCTATAAACTTCCCTCTCAGCACTGCTTTCATTGTGTCTCATAGCATTTGCATTGTTGTGTTTTTATTTTCATTAGTCTCCAGGATATTTTTAATATCTTCTTTGATCTCATTTATAACCCCAGCATTGTTTAGTAACACGCTATTCAACTTACAAGTGCTTGAATTTTGGGGAATGTTTTTATTATAGTTTATTTCTAATCTTATGCCATTGTGGTCTGAGAAAATGCTTGATATGATTTCAATCTTTTTGAATTTGGGGAGACTTTGCTTGTGACCCAATATGTGGTCTATTTTTGAAAATGTCCTGTTTGCACTTGAGAAGAATGTACATTCCGTGGCTTTTGGGTGATATGCTCTGAAGATGTCAATTAGGTCCATCTGATCTAGTGGGTTATTTAGAATTGCTGTTTCTTTGATGCTTTTTGTCTAGAGAATTTATCCACTGATGTCAGTGGTATATTAAAGCCCCCTCCTATGATTGTATTGTTGTCGATCTCCCCCTTGATATCCTCCAGGAGTTGTTTTTTTATGTATTTAGGTGCTCCTGTATTGGGTGCATATATGTTTACCAGAGTTATATCTTCTTGATGAATTTCTCCTTATAGTATTATGTAGTGGTCTTCCTTATTTCCTGTTAAGGCCTTTACTTTGAGGTGCATTTTATCAGATATAAGTATAACCACCCCAGCTTTTTTCTCATTTGTATTTGCCTGAAAAATGTTTTTCCATCCCTTCACTCTCAGTTTGTGTGAGTCCTTTGCTCTGAGGTGGGTCTCTTGTAGACAGCAAATATATGGGTCCTGTTTTCTTAACCATTCAGCTATCCTATGTCTTTTGATTGGTGCATTTAACCCATTGACATTTAATGTTATTATTGACAAGTTCATGTTTGTTGTCATATTTTCCCTTAGTGTTTGTGTTTTTTCTTGCCTTTCTTTTTCTTCTTTTACAGCAATCCCTTTAGTATTTCTTGCATTGTTGGCTTGGTAGTGATAAACTCTCTTAGCCCTTTTTTTTTGTCTGTGAAGCTCCTGATCCACCTTCAATTTTGAATGATAGCCTTGCTCGGCATAGTATTATTGGATTCAGACCCTTGTTTTTCATCACTTTATATATTTCATTCCATTCCCTTCTGGCCTGGTGTGATTCTGTTGAGAAATCAGTTAATATTCTAATAGGAGATCCCTTGTAGGTAACTTTCTGTCTCTCTATGGAAGCCATTAAGATTCTTACTTTGTCGTTAGTGTTTGCCAATTTAATTATGATGTGTCTTTTGGGGTTCAACTTGTTTGGGACTCTGTGTACTTTCTGGACTTGCATAGTTTTTTTCTTGCCAATATCAGAGAAGTTTTCTGTCATGATTTCTTCAAATAGGCTTTCTATTCCTTACTTCTCTTCCTCTCCTTCTGGCATCTATCCCTATTAAGTGAATGTTGTTTTGTGTGTGTGTTTTTTTCCCAAAGGTCCCTTAGGCTCTCTTCTTGTTTTTTAAGTCTTCTTTCCAGTTGCTGTTGTGTTTGTGTGTTTTTTTCTATCTTGTCTTCTAATTCACTGATGCGGTCCTCAGCCTCTTCTAATCTACTGCTTAGGCCTTCCATTGTGTTCCTTATTGCAGCTATGTCATTCTTCATATCCTCTTGATTTCTTTTCATGTTGGTGACATTCTCATTCAGCTCCTTATAGTTCTCATTGAGTTGTGTGTATTTGTCATCCATCCATTTAAAAATCCTTAAAACTGTGAGTTCTTTCTCTGGTAAGCTGTTGGCTTCAATTTCATTTAACTCCCTTTCTGATGAGTCCTCTTTTTCTTTCTTTTGGGGATTACTGTTTTGTCTTCCCATGTTTTCTTGTAATGTTTTAATTGTAGATCCAATTGCTTTTCTACCCGGGTTTTTTTAGGGGATGGTGCTCCTGGTGTATTCTCTCAGTTCTCTTGTGCTTGTCAATCTATTGTAGTTCCCTACGTGATCTATTTGGTTCTCTTGATGTAGATCTGCTATCTTGAGGGGCACAATTGTGGTGTCTAGAAGTCGGGAGCTGTGAAGGGGAGTGTCCCAACTTTTGCTGTTTTGCACCCTTAATTGATATCACATGTGCCCAGCAGGGATTCACAGTGGCACCAAGGACATATCTTTCGGGGTGCTGTGGTTCAGGGGGCCTACACTCTGGAAAGGCATGACTGTGGTCCCCAGAGTTACAAAATTACACCCGCAGAGGCTCCCAGTGCCTCCCAGGCACTGCCTATGGATTGGTGTGCCCTGGATGCCTGCATGTTGGGAACAAACTAATACAGAATCAGGATTTCTGCCACTGGGGAGGAAGAAAATTCACTTACTGCTGTAGAGAGATGCACTTTTGGAGGTGGAGATTCTAGGGTCCAGGGTCTATTGGTGGGGCAGCAAGATTTTGGCTGGAGTAGCTGCCGGGTCACGGTGCAGTTCCAAAGCCTGTCTGGTTGGTGGTGGTGATGAATTTCTAAAACAGGCCATTCTTGCCTACAAGATGGCCTGGGCTCCATGCAGGAGTCTGGCAATCCAGGGAATGCCCGCAGAGGTGGGAATCTCTGCCTGTCCAAGAGAGCCTGATCTGCCACCCCCTGCTGCTTCTACAGTGCTTTAACTGTCCCTCACTCACACACACACCACCCACATCCACACACTTTCCTTTCATCCCATTATTCACTTCCTCTCCCTCACCTCCACCTGCCAGCTGCCATTTTCCACTGGAGTCTCAATATTCTTTTGATAGTAAAATTTTAAAGCAAGTAAACTAAATGATTAACATCATTTTCTAGCAGTAGCAGTAAAGAGAATTTAACAAAACACTTTTAAATTCTGAACAGAGGTGGCTTTTCTGAAAATGAGCACTACCATGAGCACATCACCCAACTCCATAATTGGGAGTGTATATTATATAATAACTATACGCCAGGAGCATCACTTTTGTGCACTGGGCCTCTAATAGATCATATAAAAGAATGAATTACTGACATAGAAAACAAAATAGTGAAATTCACACACTGAGGCTGTGGATCAGACCCTGCCTCTCTCTCTGGGTCTCAGTCCCCTGGGCAGTCAGTGCTGGGTTACCAGGCTGCAACTGACTGAAGGACTTTCAGGTTGATCAGCCTTCAGTTGTGATCAGTCATTACAACCTTGGCCTTTTATATATTAGATACTTCGATCACATTATAAATGTAATCATATGTTTGGCAGAAAAATTAAGGAGTCAAACACTTTATCATGCCCTAATATATTAATCTAAACATATTTATGAATATATACTAAAGGTCTGAATTCATGCACCAGTGGGGTCCCTTGGCCTGGCCTGCAGGATTGGGCCAAAACTGACTCTCTGACATCCTCTGAGAGGTTCTAGATTGTGTGAGGTCTCATTGCAGGATCAGGGCCAAGGAGGGACAAGAGAGGTTGGCCAGTCAGTTAGGGATTGTGGGAAGGCTCCAGGGTGTGTCTGGCCCATCTTACTCAGTCTTGATCAGCTGGATCCCAGAAGCAAGCTAACCTACCGGTCAGAGTATCTGCCCCCTGGTGGCCAGTGTGTGTCATAGTGACTGGTTGACCAGTCAACTGCCTGCCCCCTGATGGTCAGTGCATGTCGTAGTGAGTGGTTGAGTAGCCTTAGCATATCATTAGCATATTGCGCTTTGACTGATTGAATGGATGACTGGATGACCAGTCACTTAGCATATTAGGCTTGTATTATACAGGCTATATGGGTAAATGCATGGCTGTGGGAATGTATAATTACACAAAACATATGCATATGAATGCATCAAGAATTGATCTAATCTATGGTAGGACTGCAAATTAGTGTAGCCACTAGGGAAAACAGTATGGAAGTTTCTCAAAAAAATAAAAATGTAACTACCATATGACCCAGCAACTCAACATTCAAATAAATCCAAAACACTAACTCAAAAATGTATATGCATTCTATGTTCATTGCAGCATTATTTGTGATAAATGACAAATGGAAATAATCCAAGTGCCCATCAATAGATGACTAGATAAAGAAGTGGTACATATACACTGAGTGGCCAGATTATTATGATATCTGAATGCATAATAATCTGGCCACTCAGTATATATCTTATCTAATGAAAGGCTAACATGCAAATTGTCCCCTTGACTAGAAGTTAGTTTGGCAGGAAAGCTGGCCAATCACCCATGTCCCCTCCCCCAGGCCAGGTTGGCCAAACCCCACCCATGCATGAAGTCATGCACTGGGCCTCATATATATATATATATATATATATATATATATATATATATACACACACACACACACACACACACACATACATACATATACACACACACATATACTGCATGGCCAGATTATTATGTGTTCAAAGATCATAATTATCTGACCACTCAGTGTATGCAATGATACAATGGAATATTACTCAGTCATGAAAAAGAATGAAATGCTGCCATTTGTGACAACTTGGATGGTCCTAGAATACATTATGCTAAGTAAAATAAATCAGACAGAGAAAGACAAATAGCATATAATTTTACTTATATGCAGAATCTAAAGGACACTATAAACAAACAAAATGGAAACAGACTCATAGATACAGAAAACAAATTAAGGATTGCTAGATGGTAGGGAGATTGGAAGCCTGGGTTCACTTGAAAAAAAGTGAACGTACTAAGAAATACAAATTTAAAAAAAAGAAATACAAATTGGTAGTTACAAAATTGTCACTGAGGATGTAAAGTACAAAATAAGGAATATAGTCAATAATATTGTAATAATTATGGATGGTAACAGTTGGGTAAAGTACTTGAATTATGGGGGAACCACTTCATAAATTATATAACTGTTTACTAGTAATCACTTACTGTACCCCTGAAACTAATATAAAATAAGATTGAATGTCAACTGTAATTGAAAAATTAAATTAAAAAGAAGAATTGACAGTCCACAGTTTTCTTGCCCCCTCCTTTAATCTACAGAGTCAAAGCACAATTACTTTAAGAAAAGTTAATCCACTGACTTGACATAAGAGAGGGACAATATGGGGTAGAAGAAACAAATTAATTTTCTTCTCTTCGTAGAAAACTTTAGAAAGCATCCCTCCCACACCTAAGTTTATAATAATTTTATGTCTAAATAATAAGTAGGAAAATGAGATAGCTTGAACCAAATTCTCATTTCTCAGCTAAAAATACTGGGTGTCAGAATTGTAGGATAACAGCGCTTAGAAATAATGTGGTTGTTGCTTTCCTGTGAGTTTTCCTGTTAATATTAAAAATACCTACCTTCTGGCTCATTTACAATGAGATAATTTTGGCTGCTGCTCAATAGCTGCAAACATCTGGGAAATACAATAAATGTTAGAGGTCTGATTTGCTAATTATTGCCACTTTAAAAAGTCTAATTTACATAAAGTTTAAATGTTAGATATAAGAAAACTACAAAAAACATTGAATTTATAGAAGAAATATGTCTGTAAAGTCTGATTCAAACAACTCAAAAACAAATAGAAACTAAAAATACAAACATAGAAACTCAGAACTGAGTGGCTCTTCTATACAACATATACGGTAGTGTGAATTCAGTGTTGGACAGTTAAGACTGTTAGATGCAGCATAGATAGCTGTAAAGATGTGCATATGATCCTTTGGAGACAGATATGCCTAGAGTCAAGTCCTAATTCCAGATGCCTATGAATTATATTTTTTTCAGTAGATTTTAGACATCTCTGGACATCACTTTTAAAAACCATCTATAAACTGCAAAGAACACAAACTGCTTTTAGTTATTAAAATAAAGTGCTACATGTCCAACACAACAGTGCCATCTCTGAAATTCTTCAGGTACAAATGAAATAACATTTAATTAGTTAGTTCTTTAATGATGCCAAAGAAGTTCCATCTAGACAATCTTACATTCTACTCTTTACCTTTCTAAGACCCAGTTTTCTTGACTTGTTACCTTTTGAACCCACCTTTTGTCACCCAATGATGATATACAAGGGCAAAAGCTACTGGAATTGAGGATGGAATGTCTCTCTTCAGCATGCTGAGGATATCGTCTTTAGTTAGTGATACAGGGCCACTCAGTTAAATATTCCAACAAAGTATGACTCTCATATGGTAACAGTACACATTAAATGATTTAGGAGAATGTTCCTTGTAGTTGAAAATACCCCTCAGATAAATCTGAGTTTCTCTAAAATAATTTATCCTAGAAAGGTAAGTTTTATTGAGTATAGTTTTATTGAGTATAGTTCCAATATCTTTGTATTTGCAAGTCTGCAGCCAGAAAGGGTTTATGATTAAATATCTCATCTTGTAGGAAAACTATCTTATTGATGGAAAGTTTGTTGGCTTCCTTTGACCTGCTTTCATGATAATCTTATTCCTGGGTATGGCTTGCTGTATGCAATTCATGAGACTTCAGTTAAGCAACTTATTTAAAAAGCTATCTTGTTTTGGTACCAGTGTTATCACTTTAAATCTATATGGTAATATTTTTGTCCCCCTATATCTTGAAGTTTGATAGCTCTAAGGATTAATTGCACAGATTTATTGAAAACAGAATACTATTATTTCATCTATGACCAAGAATTCTGACTTCCTTCATAGTTTATCTCTTCCTCAATTCCAAATACACATACTCTTCCTTTACTTTTTTTTTTATAAAATAATGTTTATTATTTTTTTAAATTAATTTTTATTAATTTTTTATACATATCTCCCCATTGCCCCACCTCCCTCCCAGGCATACCCCGACCCCCCAGTGTCTGTGATCATTGGTTATGTTTATAAGCATGCATACAAGTCCTTTGATTGATCACTTATTTACCTCACCTAACTTTAATCTTTCTGCTATAATTTCACAGTCTGTTTGATGCTTTATGATTTTTGTCCTCCTGAGAATGATCAGTCTACTCCCTTTCTGTGCTCCTGATTCTATTATATTCACCAGTTTATTCTGTTGATCAGATTTTTAATTCACTTAATTTTTAGATTCACTTGTTGATAGATGTGTATTTGTTGTTCATAATTTTTTGTCTTTTACCTTTTTCTTCTTCCTCTTCTAAAAGGGTACCTTTCAGCATTTCATATAATACTGGTTTGGAGTTGATGAACTCCTTTAGCTTTTTCTTCTCTGTGAAGGTCTTTATCTGCCCTTCAATTCTGAATGATAGCTTTGCTGGATAGATTATTCTTGGTTGTAGGTTCTTGTTGTTCATCACGTTGAATATTTCTTGCCACTCCCGTCTGGCCTGCATCGTTTCTGTTGAGAAATCAGCTGACAGTCGTATGGGTGCTCCCTTGTAGGTAATAAACTGTTTTTCTCTTGCTGCTTTTAATATTCTCTCTTTGTCTTTTGCTCTTGGCATTTTAATTATGATGTGTCTTGGTGTAGTCCTCTTTGGGTTCCTTTTCTTTGGGGTTCTGTGTGCTTCCTGGACTTGTAAGTCTATTTCTTTTACCAGATGTGGGAAGTTTTCAGTCATTATTTCTTTAAACAGGTTTTCAGTATCTTGCTCTCTCTCTTCTTCTGGCACCCCCACAATTCTGATGTTGGTACGCTTGAAGCTGTCCCAGAGGCTCCTTACATTATCTTCACATTTTTGGATTCTTTTCTCTTCTTGCTTTTCCAGTTGAATGTTTTCTGCTTCTTTATATTTCAAATTTTTGACTTGATCCTTGCCTTTCTCTAGTCTGCTGTTAGGACTCTGCATAATAGTTTTCATTTCAGTCAGTGTATTTATTATCTTCTCTTGGGTCTCACTAAATTTATCCATCTTTTCTAGCATATTCTTGCAAAACCTTATAAGCGTGGTTTTGAACTCTATATCCAGTCGTTTTTTTTCCTCCATTTCTTTTGCTTGTAATCCCTTCCCTTGTCTCGGCATTTTCACTGTGCCAGGAAACTTCTGTGCTGGATTCAGCCGCAGAAGCCTCTGCTGAGCTTGGGAGGGTGGAGTCTCAGGACTTAAGGGACCGCCTTGCCTTCCAGTCGGCCCCGCCCTCCACGGCCCCTGAGTCTCACGTGACTGGGTAATGGCTGGAGCGGTCCTTGTGCGCTCGCGCACCCGCAGCACCTCTAACCGCTGTCTTTCCGGCTCCCCTGCGAACCAGGACCACACGAGTCTAGGTCCCCAGGGTTTCGCCCAAAACAGGGGCCCAGTGGACTCAGAAGTGGCGCAGTTGGGAGGGTCTGTCTCCCGCCCACTCGCGAAAGCCAGCGGCACAATCAGCAATCCGTCCTCCGCGCGTGGTGCCGTGCGCGACCAGACCTCCGATCCTTTGCAACTCCCCTAAATTTCCGTGCACTTCTCCCTTTTCACAGTCCAAACTCCTCCCGTATGAGTTTCGGCTGGATCTGGGGTTTAGTGTCGTAAGATAAGGGGTTCAATGCCGTTGGGAGTCTCCGTTTCCCTCCCGCCAGAGAAAGCCAGCCAGGTACTCCGGCACCCGCTCTCTCAGCGCGCGTCTCCGTACCTCAGCTTTTTGCAGCTCCTCTGGGTCTCTGTGAGCCCCTCTCTTTCCTTCTAGTTGTAGAACTTCCACTCAGCCAGCTTTCCTGTGGTTCTGGATGGTGTCCGTTCTGTCTTTTAGTTGTAGTTTTGAAATTGTTGTGCGAGGCAGCAGTATAGGTGTTTACCTATGCCGCCATCTTGGATTCTCCCCTCTTCCTTTACTTTTATGTGTCTCTTTGTTCTTTGTTAAATGGTTCAGTGGAAGGTAATATGAGTCAAATATTATAAAAGGATAATAAAACTAAAGTAAAAAAATCAAGACTTGCCAATTCTAAAGAAAGTTATATATCATAAACAATGAATTGGAAATTCTGTAATACTATAGCATTTAATAGTCTTATATGTTAAATGCCTTTACAGTTTAAAAGCACTTTCACATGTGGCATCCTATTTCATTATTATTATTTCTATATATGACTTAATATTGCAATGCTGAAAGTTTGGTATTATTAGTCCCATTTTTAAAGATAAGAAGCCGGGGATTAAAGAGATTGGAAAACTACCATAGCTCAGAAGTGGTAGCTCTGTCTGACTCCAAAGATTGAGCTTTTTGTAACATTTAATATGTACAGTGACACAAAGAGGTGGGTATGGGAAATAGTAACATTATTAGCATGTATCAGGATATGATGGAGAATTGAGTGCAGTATTTGTAACCCAGTGTTCCTTTTCCCCTTAATTCCAAAGACAACCAGAGAGGGTGATATGCTTTTGATAGTAAAACCAGGAATCATGTGCACCCTTGACCCTATACTCTTTCCACTACACCATTCTTTTTGTTAAATTGTGTCCCTCTTAACTACAATCCACCTGTAGTTGGCTTAGGGCAAGTTACAGTGAAGACCATTTAATATAAGGCTTTCTAATTATTACAAGTTCAGTTTCACTGATTATACAAAACTGTGATATACATAATATAGCATTCATGGGTACAAAAGTGCCCACATATTCTACTTTTTGCCTTTAAATTAATTAAAGTCTAAATTAATTAATTGTGCTATCAGGAGTAAATAGAGTTAATGGCTTTAAAAAAGTACATTGTTCCATAACTGTTTTCAGTTGGGAAGTTGATAACAAGTATTAATCAAGCTAAAGAAAATTTGCCAAGGTAGACAGTATATGATTGAAATACCCATAGTCAGACTGGAATGAGGTCTGGTCACATCAGTTAGGAAAAATGGACAAGCAATGTCCTACTGGGACATAACAGTAAAATTAACTTTGTACTTGTCAGTTATACAGGAGGTTGCGGTATATATGTGTTAAGATAGGGGTATTAGGAAGTCAGATACTTGAAATGGTTAGTCAGAATTTAATAAAATTATTTGCTTCCTTCATGTGATTTTAAATAGACATAAGTGTTAATTTTGCAGTATATTAATAATATTAACATAAGCATTGTCCTGGTATAATTTCAATGGTCCTGAAAAATGGTTTGAACATCTCTATATTCCTCAGATAATTAGGTAACTACTAGGTTATACCCAGAGTCTGAGAATTAGAAGAGATCCTAAAGTTCAAAAAACTCAGCTTCCCCCATTTTACAGGTTCAGTGAGGTAAACTGATTATTCTAATGACACAAAGGTAAGTAGTATGAGAACCAGCAGGGGAGACTATATTTAGGTTCTGATCATTGAAGCATTCTAGTCTTCTAACACCAAGAGAGTTCTGAACACTTAGGACTCCCCAAGCATATATATTATTGATTCTGCCAGTAACTGATTAATCATTGGTTAACCAATCAACAATGATTGGTATTTTCCTATGAGAAAATGTGTGTATTTCATCATGGCCTTCAATGACCAAAGTATTCAATCTCATGTAATAATTTTTTAAATGGTAATGTGAATAAGAGGATACATAACTTCTGGTATTTGACTGATGTCAGGCCAGTACTATGTTGGCTACACAAAAGAATTTTCATATAATACTTATATTCTTTGGTTCACAATTTAGTGAAAACCCAATATATTTTCCAAACAATGTTAAATACTATGCTATGGTATTAATTATCACATAAAAACACTACTTAACCATAATATGCTACTGTTGGTCACATTAAAAACAATGCATTATCTTAGTACTAAAAATAAATGTTCTCACAAAATCCTTGACTTCTAATATAAATGCATACAACTTAACAAAAGAAAGACAAACAATCCAATTAAAAAATGGACAAAGAACATAAACACTTTTCCAAAATGGACATACAGATGGCCAACAGACATATGAAAAAAATCTTAGTCACTAATCATCAGAGAGATGCAAATTAAAATGATAATGAGGTATCACCTCATACCTGTCAGAATGGCTACTATCAACAAATCAACAAATGACAAGTCTGGCAAGGAAATGGAGAAAAGGGAACATTAGTATACTGCTGATGGGAATACAGACTGGTACAGCCATTGTGGAAAATAGTTGCTATTAGTGAATACTAATAGATACTAAATTAGATACTAAAAGATACTAAATTAGAATTATACAAAAGCTTTTGAGAGGACTATATCAGTTTAGAAACTCCATTCACTAATTTATTCATTTATTCATTTGGATTAATATTCTCTTAGGGGCTATTGTGTATGAGGAACTAATTCTAGATGCTTGCCAAGAAAATTGATACTCAAGCAGGTTCTCAAAGAATAACTGGAATTTTATCATGCTGAGAAGAAGTAGGACTTGACATTTCAGTCAGTGGGAATGATATAAAAATAAATGCAAATGCATGATATGATCAGGGAAATTAGCCCTATGTAGTAAAACTCTGCATATACCAATGTTAGAGGAATCTAGAAAGTAAGTCAGATGTCAAATTATAATGCACCTTAAATTTCAAAGTTCAAATGAATTTGAAATTTACTATGTGGACAATAGAATACTGTATTTTTCTTCTTACAACTTTTGGAAATAATCTGATTTTTAGTTTAGTTTAGTAGAATTACTGAATTTAAGTAGAAAAATATTAGAGACAGTCATATCTTATCTAATAAAAGATAATATGCAAATTGACTGTACCTCCCCTACACCCACCAGCCATGCCCATGAGCGACGCCCTCCAGCCACAGCCACCAGCCAATCAGGAACGAGTATGCAAATTAACCCAACCAAGATGGTTATGGCCACAGAGAGAGCAGGAGGGAGGCTTGGGTTGCCCCTGGTGATGGAGGAAACCAAGCTTTCCATGCAGCCTGGCTGGCCCAGGCTGCTGCTTAAGGCTACAAAGTTTCAATTGTAGAAGATAAATAAATCCCAGATACCAGGGCCTCCACTTGGGTTGTCATGGGGGGTGGCCATCCTGCAAACTACCATAGGCTCCTTGCCCAGGTCACCCCATGCCCCAAAGAAACCCCTACTCTTATCCGGGACACCCTTCAGGGAAAACCAGCTGGTCCCCACCCATGCACCAGGCCTCTATCTTATCAAATAAAATAATAATATGCAGATTGAACATCAATCCAACACACAAGATGACTGCCTCTATGTGGTCAAAGATCCTGCCCCCATGTGGACACAAGATGGCCACCACAAGATGGCCAACAGGGGTGGGCAGCTGGGAGGGACCAGGCCTGCAAGAAAAGGCAGTTGTGGGCCATCAGGTCAGCAGGGGAGGGCAGTTGGGAGGAACCAGGCTTGCAAGGGAGGGCAGTTAGGGATGATCAGGCGCACAGGGGTGGGCAGTGAGGGGCAAACAGGCTGGCAGGGGAGCAGTTAGGCATCAATCAGGCTGGCAGGTGAATGGGTAGGGGGTGATCAGGCTGGCAGGCAGAAATAGTTAGGGTCAATCAAGAAGGCAGGCAGGGGAGCAGTTGGGAGCCAGCAGTCCTGGATTGTGAGAGGGATGTCCAGCTGCCCATTTAGGCCCAATCCCTTGAGGGGTCCCAAATTGGAGAGGGTGCAGGCTGGGCTGAAGGACACCCCCCATGCACAAATATTGTGCACCAGGCCTCTAGTATATATATTAAAAGCCAATGACCAGAACATCATAACAACCAGAATGCCAGTCACTAAGATGCCCACTGCAGCCAGAGAACCAGCTGATGAAAGGGGGGGCGGGGACTGGCCTGCCAACTTCCTGCAGCCCCTAACCCCATCCAGCCCTGCCCTTGATCAGCCAACACCCCGCATTGAAAATCCCTCCACCCCAATAAGGGGTGGGCCCAGCCAGCCAACCTCCTGCAGCTCCTCCCCATGGCTGGCCTCACCCCAGATCAGCCCCCAACCACAATCAGGGGAAGGGCTGGTCGGTCAACCACTCATGGACCCTCCCTCAACTGGCCCACCAACCACAGCTCCTTCCCAAGGCCATTCCCACTCCAAGTTACCCCCCTCCACCTCGATTGGCCCACAGTCCCTCCTCCAGCCAGTTCCAACCTTGATTGCCCCCCCCCACATACCAATCAGGATGAAGGCCAGCCAGCTAGCCACCCACAGCCCCTCCCCATAGCTGATCCCACCCCAATCATCCTCCACCCCAATTGGGGGCAGGGCTCACCAGTCAGCATGGCCCTGATTGAGTCTCAATCAGTGCAGGATGGCTGGCCAACCTCCCACCATCATCTCCTGACAGACCCTTCCCCAATTGGTCCCAATTGGGGCTGGGCCAGCCACACCCTACCCATGCACAGATTTGTGCACTGAGCCTCTAGTCCTATATAATAAAAGCCTAATATGCTAAGTGTCTGGATTTCTGGTCATAATTCAACCAATCAAAGTGTAATATGCTAATGATATACTAAGGTTACTCAACTGCTCACTATGACATGCACTGACTACCAGGGGGAAGATCCTCTAACCTATATGTTATCTTGCTGATGGTATCTTGCTGATAGTGTCTGGCTGATCGGGACTGAGTGAGATAGGCCATACATGCTCCTGGAATCCTCCCTTGGTCACATCTTGGCTGGCCAATCTCCTGCACCTCTCCCCATCCCCAATCATGCACCAGTGGGGTCATTCGACCTGGCTTCTACCCTGTCACAATTCAAGCTGCGGGATTCTCCCCCCCTCCCAGAGTACAAATTTCTTGCATAGGGCATCTAGCCATTTTTTTTAAAATATATATTTTATTGATTTTTTTACAGAGAGGAAGGGAGAGAGATAGAAAGTCAGAAACATCGATGAGAGAGAGACATCAATCAGCTGCCTCCTGCACACCCCACTGTGGAGATGTGCCCACAAGCAAGGTACATACCCCCAGCCGGAATCAAACCTGGGACCTATTAGTACGCAAGCTGACACTCTATCCACAGAGTCAAACCAGTCTCGGCAGGCCTTTTATAAACACCTATCCTTTATACATTTTCTGAAGTTTTTTTCACATCACTATCATATCTGGTGTACTTTTTATTTTTTTAAATATATTTTATTGATTTTTTAAAATTAAATCTTTATTATTCATATATTATTCATATTATTACATTTGTTTCTCTTTTTTCCTCTCCATAGCTCCCCTTCATCCAGCTCCCAAACCTCCATCTACCCTTACTTCCCTCCCATTGACTTCATCCCTAGGTGTATGATTTTTGTCCAGTCTTTCTCTGTACACCACTCACACCTTTCACCCTGAGAATTATCAGTCCACTCCTTTTCTGTGCTCCTGACTCTATTATATTCAACAGTTTATTCTGTTGATCAAATTTTTAATTCACTTAATTTTTAGATTCCCTTGTTGATATATATGTATTTGTTGTTCATAATTTTTTATCTTTTACCTTTTTCTTCTTCCTCTTCTAAAAGAGTACCTTTCAGCATTTCATATAATACTGGTTTGGAGTTGATGAACTCCTTTAGCTTTTTCTTCTCTGTGAAGCTCTTTATCTGCCCATCAATTCTGAATGATAGCTTTGCTGGATAGATTATTCTTGGTTGTAGGTTCTTGCTGTTCATCACGTTGAATATTTCTTACCATTCCCGTCTGGCCTGCATTGTGTCTGTTGAGAAATCAGATGACAGTTGTATAGGTGTTCCATTGTAGGTAATGAACTGTTTTTCTCTTGCTGCTTTTAATATTCTCTCTTTGTCTTTTGCTCTTGGCATTTTAATTATGATGTGTCTTGGTGTAGTCCTCTTTGGATTCCTTTTATATGGGGTTCTGTGTGATTCCTGGACTTATAAGTCTATTTCTTTTACCACATGTGGGAAGTTTTCAGTCATTATTTTTTTTCCATTCTATGATTTATTTATTTTATAACTGAATGTTTGTACCTTTTTTTAAAATTTTTACTAATTTTTGTATACATATCTCCCCATTGCCCCCCCCTCCCTCCTAGGCATACCCCAACCCCCAGTGTCTATGTTCATTGGTTATGCTTATATGCATGCATACAAGTCCTTTGATTGATCTCTTATCTACCTCACCTAACTTTAATCTTCTTGCTGTAGTTTCACAGTCTGTTTGAAGCTTTACTGCCTCTGTATCTATCCTTTTGTTCATCAGTTGATAATGCTCTTTCTTATTATCCACAAATGAGTGAGATCATGTGATGATTCTCCTTCATTGACTAGTTTATTTCACTAAGCATAAGGCTCTCCAGTTACAACCAGGTTGCTGCAAATGGTAAGAATTGCTTCTTTTTAATGGCAGCATAGAATTCCATTGTGTAGATGTACCACAGTTTTCTGATCCACTCATTTGCTGATGGGCACCTAGGATGTTTCCAAATTGTAGCTATTGTACATTGTGCTGCTATGAACATAGGGGTGCATAAATCCTTTCTGATTGGTGTTTGTAATTTCTTAGGATAAATTCCTAAGAGTGGGATTAAAGGGTCAAATGGGTGATCCATTTTTAGTTTTCTGAGGAAACTCCATACTGTTCTCCACAGTGGTTGCACCAGTCTACATTCCCACCAACAAAGGTTCCTTTTTCTCCGCATTGTCCCCAACACTTGTTGTTCATTTGTTAATGATTGCCATTCTGACCGGTGTAAGATGGTATCGCATTGTCGTTTTGATTTGCATCTCTCGGATGATTAATGACTTTGAACATGTTTTCATGTGTCTCTTGGCCTTCCTTCTGTCGTCTTTCGAAAAGGTTCTATTTAGGTCCATTGCACATTTTTTATTGGATCATTTATCTTCCTTTTATTAAGTTGTATAAGTTGGCTGTAGATTTTGGAGATTAAACCTTTATTAGTGATAACATTTGCAAATATGTTCTCCCATACAGTGGGATTTTTTGTTGTTTTGTTGATGGTTTCTTTTGCTGCACAAGAGCTTTTTATTTTGATGTAGTCACATTTGTTTATTTTTTCTTTAGCTTCCATTGTCTTTGGAGCAGTATCAGTGAAGAAGTTGTTTCAGCATATAGCTGAAATTTTGCTGCCTGTGGATTCCTCTAATATTTTTACGGTTTCCCTACTAATGTTTAAGTCCTGTATCCATTTTGAGTTTATTTTTGTATTTGGTGTAAGTTGGTGGTCCAGTTTCATTTTTTTGCATTTTTCTGTCCAATTTTCCCACCACCATTTATTGAAGTGGCTATCTTGGCTCCATTGAATGTTCATGCCTCCTTTGTCAAATATTACTTGGGCATAGTGGTTTGGGTGGATATCTAGGTTCAATATTCTATTCTATTGGTCTATATGTCTGTTCTAGTGCCAGTACCAGGCTGTTTTAAGAACAGTTGCTTTGTAGTATAGCTTGAAATCTGGTATTGAGATCCCACCTACTTTATTCTTCTTTCTCAGAATTGCTGTAGCTATTCGTGGTCTTTTTTTATTCCAGATGAATCTATGAAGAATTATTTCAAGGTCTGTGAAAAATGTCGTTGGTATTTTAATGGGTAGTGCAATGAATCTGTATATTGCTTTGGATAGTATGGACATTTTAATGATGTTGATTCTCGCAATCCATGAGCATGGTATGCTCTTCCATGTGTTAACATCTTCTTCTATCTCTTTTTTCAGTGTCCTGTAGTTTTCTGCATATCGATATTTTACCTCTTTAGTTAGGTTTATTCCTAGGTATCTTACATTTTTTGGGGACGATGGTAAATGGAATTGCTTTTTGAGTCTCTCTTTCTATAATTTCACTTTTAGTGTACAGAAATGCCACAAATTTCTTGGCATTAACTTTGTATTTTGCTACATTGCCGAATTCATTTATTAAGTCAATTAGTTTTGGGATGGAGTCTTTCGGGTTTTTTATGTACAGTATCATGTCATCTGCAAATAACGACAGCTTTACTTCTTCTTTTCCAATTTGGATGCCTTTTATTTCTTCTTCTTGTCCAATTGCAATGGCTAATACTTCCAGTACTATGTCGAACAGGAGAGGTGAGATTGGGCATCCCTGTCTTGTTCCTGTTCTTAGGGGAAATGGTTTTAGTTTTTGCCCATTGAGTATGATGTTAGCTGTGGGTTTATCATATGATGTTGAGGTATGACCCTTCTATTCCCAATTTGCTGAGAGTTTTTATCAATAAAGAGTGTTGGATTTTGTCAAATGACTTTTCTGCATCAATTGATATGACTATGTGATTTTTTTTAACCTTTTTTTTTAATTAATTTTTTATACATATCTTCCCATTGCCCCCCTCCCTCCCAGGCATACCCCAACCCCCCAGTGTCTATGTTCATTGGTTATGATTATATGCATAGATACAAGTCCTTTGATTGATCTCTTATTTACCTCACCTAACTTTAATCATCCTGCTGTAATTTCACAGTCTGTTTGAAGCTTTACTGTCTCTGTATCTATCCTTTTGTTCATCAGTTTATAATGTTCTTTATTATCCTCCAATGAGTGCGATCATGTGATGCTTCTCCTTCATTGACTGGCTTATTTCACTAAGCATAAGGCTCTCCAGTTCCAACCAGGTTGCTGCAAATGGTAAGAATTCCTTCTTTTTAATGGCAGCATAGAATTCCATTGTGTAGATGTACCACAGTTTTCTGATCCACTCATCTGCTGATGGGCACCTAGGCTGTTTCCAAATTGTGGCTATTGTAAATTGTGCGGCTATGAACATAGGGGTGCATAAATCCTTTCTGATTGGTGTTTGTAATTTCTTAGGATAAATTCCTAAGAGTGGGATTACAGGGTCAAATGGGAGATCCATTTTTAGTTTTTTGAGGAAACTCCATACTGTTCTCCACAGTGGCTGCACCAGTCTGCATTCCCACCAACAGTGCACAAGGGTTCCTTTTTCTCCGCATCCTCGCCAACACTTGTCGTTTGTTGATTTGTTGATGATTGCCATTCTGATAGGTGTAAGATGGTATCGCATTGTCGTTTTGATTTGCATCTCTCGGATGATTAATGACTTTGAACATGTTTTCATGTGTCTCTTGGCTTTCCTTCTGTCGTCTTTTGAAAAGGTTCTATTTAGGTCCATTGCCCATTTTTTTATTGGATCCTTCATCTTCCTTTTATTAAGTTGTATAAGTTGGTTGTAGATTTTGGAGATTAAACCTTTATCAGTGATAGCATTTGCAAATATGTTCTCCCATGCATTGATCTTTCTTGTTGTTTTGTTGATGGTTTCTTTTGCTGTGCAAAAGCTTTTTATTTTGATGTAGTCCCATTTGTTTATTTTTTCTTTAGCTTCCATTGCCTTTGGAGCAGTATCAGTGAAGAAGTTCTTTCGGCATATATCTGAGATTGTGGTGCCTGTGGATTCCTCTAGTATTTTTATGGTTTCCCTTCTAATGTTTAAGTCCTGTATCCATTTTGAGTTTATTTTTGTATTTGGTGTAAGATGGTGGTCCAGTTTCAATTTTTTGCATTTATCTGTCCAATTTTCCCAACACCATTTATTAAAGAGGCTATCTTGGTTCCATTGAATGTTCATGCCTCCTTTGTCAAATATTAATTGAGCATAGTGGTTTGGGTGGATATCTGGGTTCTCTATTCTATTCCATTGATCTATATGTCTGTTCTTGTGCCAGTACCAGGCTGTTTTGAGAACAGTTGCTTTGTAGTATAACTTGAAGTCTGGTATTGAGATCCCACCTACTTTATTCTTTTTTCTCAGAATTGCTGTAGCTATCCGTGGTCTTTTTTTGTTCCAGATGAATCTATGAAGAGTTCTTTGTAGGTCTGTGAAATATGTCGTTGGTATTTTAATGGGTAGTGCGTTGAATCTGTAGATTGCTTTGGGTAGTATGGACATTTTAATGATGTTGATTCTCCCAATCCATGAGCATGGTATGCTCTTCCATCTGTTAACATCTTCCTCTATCTCTTTTTTCAGTGTCCTGTAGTTTTCTGCATAAAGGTCTTTTACCTCTTTAGTTAGGTTTATTCCTAGGTATCTTAATTTTTTTGGTGCGATGGTAAATGGGATTGCTTTTTTAGTTTCTCTTTCTATAATTTCATTGTTAGTATATAGAAATGCCACAGACTTCTTAGCATTAATTTTGTATCCTGCTACATTGCCGAATTCATTAATTAAGTCAATTAGTTTTGGAATGGAATCCTTTGGGTTTTTTATGTACAATATCATGTCATCTGCAAATAAGGACAGCTTTACTTCTTCTTTTCCAATTTGGATGCCTTTTATTTCTTCTTGTTGTCTAATTGCAATGGCTAATACTTCCAGTACTATGTCGAACAGGAGAGGTGAGAGTGGGCATCCCTGTCTTGTTCCTGTTCTTAGGGGAAATGGTTTTAGTTTTTGCCCATTGAGTATGATGTTAGCTGTGGGTTTATCATATATGGCTTTTATGATGTTGAGGTATGATCCTTCTATTCCCACTTTGCTGAGAGTTTTTATCAAGAAAGGATGTTGGATTTTGTCAAATGCTTTTTCTGCATCAATTGATATGACTATGTGATTTTTATCTCTCAATTTGTTTATGTGATGTATCACATTTATTGATTTGCCGATATTGAACCATCCCTGCATTCCTGGGATGAATCCTGCTTGGTCATGGTGTATGATCTTTCTGATGTACTGCTGGATCCGGTTTGCTAGAATTTTGTTGAGGATTTTGGCATCTATGTTCATGAGAGAAATTGGCCTATAATTCACTTTCATTGTGTTGTCTTTATCTGGTTTTGGTATTAGGGTGATGCTGGCTTCATAGAAGGTATTTGGTAGTATTCCTTCTTCTTGAATGTTTTTGAATAGTCTGAGGAGGATAGGTTTTAATTCTTCCTTGAATGTTTGGTAAAACTCTCCTGTGTAGCCATCTGGACCCGGGCTTTTATTTGCTGGAAGCTTTTTGATTACTGCTTCAATTTCTTCCATAGTTATTGGACTATTGAGATATTTGGCTTCCTCCTCATTGAGTTTTGGGAGGTTATATTTTTCTAGGAAAATGTCCATTTCTTGCAGGTTGTCCAATGTGTTTGAATAGAGTTGTTCATAGTATTTTTTAACAATCCTTTGTATTTCCACAGGGTCTGTTGTTATTTCTCCTCTTTCATTTCTGATTTTGTTTATTTGGGTCTTCTCTCTTTGCTTCTTGGTGAGCCTGGCAAGGGGTCCATCAATCTTGTTTATCCTTTCAAAGAACCAGCTCTTTGTTTTGTTGATCTTTTGAATTGTTTCTTTGGTCTCCAAGTTGTTTATCTCTGCTCTGATCTTCACTATTTCCTTCCTTCTGAGTACACTAGGCTTTTCTTGTTGCTCACGTTCTAGCTCTTTGATTTGTAGGTTTAGGTGATTTATTACCATTATTTCCTGTTTTTTGCAGTAGGCTTGTAGGGCTATGAACTTCCCTCTCAAGACTGCTTTCACTGTGTCCCATAAATTTTGTATTGTTGTGTTGTCATTGTCATTTGTTGCCATGATGTTTTTATTTCTTCCTTGATCTCTCTGGCTACCCAGTCGTTGTTTAATAGCATGCTGTTTAGTCTCCATGTGTTTGATTTCATTCTATTGTTGTTATTATAGTTGATTTCCAGTTTTATGCCACTGTGGTCTGAGAAAATGCTTGATATGATTTCTATCTTCTTGAATTTGAAATGACTTTTCTTATGACCCAACATATGGTCTATCTTTGAAAATGACCCATGTGCACTAGCGAAGAATATATATTCTGTGGCTTGGGGGTGAAATGTTCTGAAGGTGTCAATTAATTCCATATGGTCTAGTGAGTCATTTAGGATTGATGTTTCTTTGCTGATTTTTGTTTAGAGGATTTGTCCAATGGTGACAGTCCTCTACTATGATTGTATTGCTGTCAATCTCTCCCTTAATATCCTACAAAAGTTTTTTTTATGTATTTAGGTGCTCTTATATTGGATGTATATATGTTTACCCTAGTTATTTCTTCTTGTTGGATTGTTTCCTTTAGTATTTTGAAGTGGCCTTCTTTATCTCTTATTATGTCCTTCACTTTGATATCAAATTTGTCAGATATAAGTATTGCAACCCGAGCTTTTTTTTCATTTCGATTTGCCTGAAATACCATCTTCCATCCCTTCACTCTCAATCTGTGTGCATCTCTTTTCCTGAGGTGGGTTTTTTGCAGACAGCAGATATATGGATCATGTTTTCTTATCCAATTGGTTACCCTATGACTTTTGATTGGAACATTTAATCCGTTTACATTTAAAGTTATTATTGATAAGTACTTATCTGTTGCCATTTTTAGTCCTTACCCCCGTGTTCCTGCTTTGCTTCCTCTTTCTTTTTATTACAGCAGACCCTTAAACATTTCTTGCATGCTGGTTTGGTGGTAATATATTCCCTTAGTCCTTTTTTGTCTGTGAAGCTTTTGATTTCACCTTCAATTTTCATTGAGAGTCTTGCAGGGTACAGTATTCTTGGATTCAGACCTTTCTTTTGCATGACTTTGTATATTTCATTCCATTCCCTTCTGGCCTGATGAGTTTCTATTGAGAAATCATTAGCTAGTCTTATGGGGATTCCTTTGTAGGTAACATTCTGTTTCTCTCTGGCCACTTTTAAGATTCTTACTTTGTCTTTGGTGTTTGCCAATTTCATTGTTATGTGCGTTGGTGTCGGTTTTGTGGAGTTCATTTTGCTTGAGACTCTGTGATCTTCTTGGATTTCTGTGGGTTTTTTCTTTCCTATATTGAGGTAATTTTCTGTCATTATTTCTTCAAACACGTTCTCTAATCCTTGTTCAGTTTCCCCTCTTTCTGGAACCCCAATTATGCAGATGTTGTTTTGTTTCATGTTATCCCCAAGTTCCCTTAGGCTCTCCTCTTGCTTTTTAACTTTTTTTTCTAGAAGCTGCTGTACTTGGTTATTTTTCCCTACCGTGTCTTCTAGCTCACTGATGCACTCCTCTGCTTCTTCTAGTCTACTTTTGATGCTTTCTATTCAGTTCTTTAAAGCAGTGATGTCATTTTTTATTTCTTCTTGCATTTCTTCTTGCTGCTTCTTCATCTCTTCTTGGGTCTTCTTCATTTCCTCTTGGCTCTTACTCAGATTGTCGATTTTGTCTTCCATTCTTTTCATCCACCTTATGATCATTTCTCTGAACTCTTTCTCTGGCAGGCTTATTTCTGCTTCTATTTCATTTACTTCCTTTTTGGTGAAAACTGCCTTTCTGTCTTATGTGAGCTGTTTACTTTTCTGCCCATGGTCTTTCTTTTCCAGGTGTCTGGTTATGTAGTTCTCTCTCCTACGTTGAATGAAAGGCACAAACTACAACACGACCAAGTACAGCACACAAGGCACAGAGCAAAAATGTATTCAAGATGTTAATAATCACAGATAAGGTGACCACCAATGAAAGACAAATTAGGGGTAAATAGAGAAATAAGAAGAGGAAAATGAGGAAAAAAGAAAAGAAAGAAATGCCAAAATCAAATTGGTTTAGCGAGAAAAGAAAAATAAATAAATAAATGAAAAAAATAAGAAAATAAAAGGAGAAGGAGAAGAAAAGAGGAAGAGAAAAAAGTCAGCGAGAAAAGAAAGTGTATAAGAGAAAAAAGGGGAACAAACTATAGATGTCAGGAGAAAACTCCAATAGAACAGTCACTAATCCCAGTAAAGGCCAGCAACCAGTACCTAGAGATTAATACAAACTGCAAATAGCAAGTGGTATCGAGGTAGGTGAGGGAAAAGAGAGGTAAAAAAAAAATTCAAGCATAAAGCAAAATAAAACCAGTAGATTAAACTAAAACAATCTCACAAAAAATTTCAAAAAATTGATATAATCACTTTTCAGGGAAATAGCCACAAAAGGACATCGAGAAAAAACAACTTTTTGGCTAGTGAAGACAAGAAGAGAGAGGTTTATATGGACTTGTAGTAGGGGATTTGAAATTAGATATATAAATGGGGTGAAATTTTAACCAGGTAAAGAGAAAGAATAGGGGGAATCTAAAGTTGGAAAAGGGAAAGAGAAACAAGACAACAAAATGAGGAAAGTTAGGAGGAAAATGTTGGCATAAAGGTAGATTTGAGTTGGAGTAAAATTATGCTAAAGGAAAGATGAAAATAGAATGTAGAACTCTAATCCAGATATAAAATAAAAAGAAAACAAAATGACACTTGTTTTTCTCCAAAAAGGTAAAGTACTAGTGCTAATTAATAATACTAGTTTAAAACAAAAATGTAATAATTAAAAAGGTAAAATCAGTTGAGGCAGAAAGAAAAAAATAGTCTTTTAATTAAAATATGTAAAAATGAAAAATTAAAAATTAAAAAAAAAACTTAAAAAAATGAAAAAGAAAAAAAAAATAGCATGGTCATTCACTTCCACTATTATTCTGCTTGGCACTCCTGTTTCCCAGTTGGGAAGGTATTGCAGTTCCCTGTGTTCCCCTCTTGGTGTTTTAATCTCTTTATTCTTTTTTGGTTATGCGAGAGTCAATTTGTGTGTCATCCACAGGGTGGCAGTGTTTCAGAATTGATCTCTGAAACAAAGTACAGGACCTCTCTAGGCTGTGCTCAGATCCTGCTACTCTGTGGTTCTCAAAGCCAGTTTGTGGGGATTTTGCAGCCGGGACACTGTAATAACTCCCAGGCTGTCCCTCTGCCCCAGAAAAAAAGTGAGTCGTTTTCCAGAGCTCCCCTCTGTCAACAGCTCAGAGAGTCTGCCTCCACACTTAGGGATCACGCCCTGCCCACCTCCGCGGACCTCTCCAGAGGCAGCTTTCCCGCAGCCCGTCTCCCAGGCGAAATCCAACCTTTCCGTGCACCCTGTGGATCTCCGAATCTGCCGCCCGCGGGTCCGTGCCTCCTGGAAAGCCGGGGTCTGGGTCCCTGGCTGTTCGGTGGGCGCCTCCGCTAGCCGCAGCTTTCAGACCTCTGCAGACATCCACCTCCCTCTTATCTCAGGTGAAATCTGATCTTTCCGTGTGCTCTGTGGATCTCTGATTCCGCCACGTGTATGCGCCGATTGGAGAGCGAAGTTCTGGGTCCCTGGGTCCCTGGCTGCTCCATGGGTGCCCCAGCCACAGGCTTCAGACTGCCCAGACACCCACCTCCCTCTGCAAGATGGCGCAGTCTCCGCGTTAGAGCTGTTGGCTCTGGGGGACAAAATCCTCGTGGCAGTGGGGCTGCCTGGCCAGGAGGGCCCCGTCCAGCAATCCCCCACCTTCTCCTGGAGGATAACTGACTCCCAACTTGCCAACAAACACTCCCAGTACGACTCTCAGCCGCTCTCTCTCCCTCTGCCCAGTGACAAAGCTCCAGACGCGTCTATCTACTTCGCTGCCATTTTCTCTCCCTCCATTATTTCTTTAAGTAGGTTTTCAGTATCTTGCTCTCTCTCTTCTTCTGGCACCCCCACAATTCTAATGTTGGTACACTTGAAGCTGTCCCAGAGGCTCCTTACATTATCTTCACATTTTTGGATTCTTTTCTCTTCTTGCTTTTCCAGTTGAGTGTTTTCTAATTCTTTATATTTCAAATCTTTGACTTGATTCTTGCCTTCCTCTAGTCTGCTGTTAGGTCTCTGTATAATATTTTTTATTTCAGTCAGTTTATGTTTAATTTCTAGTTCATCCTTTTACATCTCTAGTTGGTTCTTTTTCATCTCCTCTTGTGTCTCGCTAACTTTATCCAACTTTTATAGGATATTCTTGAAAAACCTTATAAGCGTGTTTTTCAACTCTATATCCAGTCGTTTGTTTTCCTCCATTTCTTTTGTTTGTGATCTCTTCCCTTGTTCCAGCATTTTCACTATGCCAGAAGAACTTCTGTGTTGGATTCAGCCTTATGATATCAGCCTTGCAAAACTGCAAAAGCCTCTCTGTTGAGCTTGGGATGGGTGGAGTCTCAGGGCTTAAAGGACCACCTTGCCTTCAAGTCGCCCCTGCCCTCCACGGCCCCCCGAGTCTTACGTGACTGCGTAATCACTGGAGTGGTCTCTGTGTGTGCGCACGCTCATGGTCTCTCTGAGTGCCTCTAGACTGCTGCCTTTCTGGCTCCCCTGCACTCCTGCACCGTATGAATCTGGACTTCACCCGAATCTGGGGTTAGTGGAGTTACAAGTGATGCAGTTGGGATGCTTTGTTTCCCGCCCTCTTGTGAAAGCCAGCAGCACAATCAGCCACCGTAGGTCTTCTGTGAACAGTGCTGTGCGTTCCGCCCGACTTCTGCCCTCCTGTGACTCTCCCAATTTCCGTGTACTTCTCCCTTTTCAGAGTCTAAACTCTCCCCATATGAGTATTGGCTGGACCTGGGGTTTAGTGTCGTAGGATAAGGGGTTCAATGCCATTGGGAGTCTCCCTCCAAAGAAAGCCAACCAGGTACTTTGGCACCCGCTCTCTCCATGCACATGTCTCCATATCTTAGCTTTCTTGAAGCTCCTCTGGATATCTGTGAGTCTCTCTCTTTCCTTCTATTTGTAGAATTTCCACTCAGCCAGCTTTCCTGTGGTTCTGGATGATGTCCGTTCTGTCTTTTAGTTGTAGTTTTGAAATTGTTGTGTGAGGCAGCAGTGTAGGTGTTTACCTATGCCACCATCTTGGTTCCCCTCCTCCTGGAGGACTTTTTAATGGCTTAGATGTAAATCATGGCATCAGACTGACCCTGGTCCCACTTCAGATTGATGGATAACTTGAACACCAGCATTTATTGCTTTGGTATTTTTTGGTTAACCATATATATTTTCTCTTAACTGCCCTTATTTTTCTTCTATGTTATATCAAAAACAAACATGTATTCTAGACATCAGTAGGTGCTAATAAGCTGAGTATTCAATGCCTTATTGCAACATTTACATAAAAATAGATGTAACTATCAGAATTCTAAACTATAAGCATGACTTTTGTGATAAAGACAAAGATCAATCTAACTTATAAATTAATCCAAAGTATTATCTATTATTGATCATGTAATACATACTGATCAATTACATGGAAGCAAGTTTTTTTTTTAAAAAATGTCTTTATTGATTTTAAAGATAGGGGAATGGAAAGGGAGAGATATATGGAAACACTGGTGAGAGAGAAACATCAATTAGCTACCTCTTGCACACCTCCTCCTGGGGATCAAGCCGCAACTAGACTGTGCCCCAACTGGAAATCAAACCATCAGCAGTGACCTCTTGGTGTATGGAACAACTCTCAACCAACTGAGCCATACTAGGTGGATGGGAAACAAGTTCTTATGGCAGTTTAGCTTTTTTATCACTGAAGCAACTCACATCTTATTAAAAAATATGACTCAATAGGTCCATGTGTCCATGTGTGTGTTTGTGTGTGTGTGTGTATGTGTGTGGTATTGCTCAAGTTACAGAGGGACTCAAGGAGCCTACCAAGCATTGGGGAACATAAGACAGCAGTGAAAGAATTTAGTGAGCCTATATTAAGTGACTGAGAGTATTAAGCAGTCTTTATTATGCAGTGGAGAAGAACAGACCTACATATTATCATAGCTACCACAGCCAAATTTATATTTCTCCACTTCAAGTATCCAGTCCTAATATTTTTCCTCTGCATTTTCTGTGTTTTCTAGGCATACGGCATTAACTAATAAACATTTAAAGACACCTGTTAAGTTCATAGTAGAAATTCCAATCTGAATTATAAATGTTCTCTCCAAAGTTCATCATCAATGCATAGAAGAGAAAGAAAGCATTAATTTGTATGGACTCTAGGATATAAAGGAATGCAAGATCATTTGTTGTTGTAGATATGGTCTCTAGATGGAGTAAAATTAAATCCATTCAGGAGTAGCTTTTCTACACTGTTCAATATTTGTGGTGACATATTTGCCTCCATGCCAGCAAGGTATACTTTACTTAAATTTGTCTAATTTTTATGAGTTAGGTCCAAGTTAAACATTGAATTTCTGATAGAATTTGGGCATCTGAGGGCAGCTATAATCACTTGGACAAATTCTAACCATGCAGTTAGGAGTCACCAGGCCTACAGGGGAGGGAAGTTGGGGGTGAACTTTTGTTAGGAAAAACTGTGTGTGTGTGTGTGTGTGTGTGTGTGTGTGTGTGTGTGTTCAAATGAGCAATCTTAATTTTATTATATTTAATAGACTTTATTTTTAAAGAAGTTTTAGGCTCATAGCAAAATTTAGTGGAAATTACAGAGTTCCAATATATTTTCTGTCCCCATACATACATAGTCTCCCATGTTATCAACATATCCCATCATATGTATATGTTACAACTTATGAGCCTGAATTGACATAGCCATACCACTCAAAGTCCATAGTTTACTTTAGGGTTTACCCTTGGTGTTGTACACTCTGTGGATTTGGACAAATGTATAGTGATATATTGTATATCCACCATTATTGTATCATACAGAATGTTTCTCTGCCTTAAAATTCCTTTGTGCTTCAAATATTTATCTCTGTCTCCTACTAACCACTGAGCTTTTTGTTGTCTCCATAGAACCTTTTGCAGAATGTCCTATAGTTGGAACAATACAATATGTAGCCTTTTCAAATTGGCCTCTTTCACTTAACCGTATCCATTTAAGCTTCCTCTATCTTTTCCATGGCTTGATAGGTCATTTCTCTTTTTCCCCATGGGGTTAATTCTTTTAAAATTTTTGTTGAATTTATTGATATAACATCTATCCTATATAATAATCCTAGATAATAAAGAGGTAATATGCAAATTGACCATCACTCCAACACACAAGATGGCTGTGCCCATGTGGACACAAGATGGCCACCACAAGATGGCCAGCAGGGGAGGACAGTTGTGGGTAATCAGGCCAGCAGGGTATTTGGGAGAGACCAGGCCTGCAAGGGCGGGCAGTTGGGGGGACCCAGACCTGCAGGGGAGGGCAGTTGGGGGGGACCAGGCCTGCAGGGGAGTACAGTTGGGAGAAACCAGGCCTGCAGGGGAGGGCAGTGGGAAAGACCAGGCCAGCAGGGAAGGGAAGTTAGAGGTGAGCAGGATGGCAGGGGAGGGCAGAGAAGGGCAATCAGGCCAGCAGGGGAATAGTTAGCTGTTAATAAGGCTGGCAGGGCATCGGTTAAGGGGTGATCAGACTGACAGGCAGAAGTGGTTAGGGGCAATCTAGCAGACAGGAAGGCGAGCAGTTGGGAGCCAGCACTCCTGGTAGGATTGGGCCTAAACGGGCAGTCAGACATCTCTCTAGGAGTCCCAGATTGGAGAGGGTGCAGGCTTGGCTGAGGGTAACACACACCCCATTCACGAATTTCATGTACAAGGACTCTAGTATTTATATACAAAAGCCCAGTGATCATTACAGTGGAATGACCAGAACAACTGGGAGAACCAGTGACTATGACATGCACTGCAGCAGCCAAGCAGCCTGATCCAGGCCCTGATCATTCTCACCCACCTCCCTCAATCCCCCACCACACCACCCTACCACCCCAACCCAACTCCCCAGTCAGCCCAACCCAATAAACCCCCAACAGGAGGAGGAGCTGAAGTGGGGAGAACGGTGGGAAGCAGTTTGGCTGGAGTTGCAGAGGCAGTGGCAGTACATACACTGTAGCCTCCTAAGCCCTGAGTCCCGGGGTGGGGAGCAGTCCCTGGGGCCAGCATCAGGGAAGCACCAGTTGGTCCAGCCACTGCACCTCCATATCCCCAGATGCCATTACCATGCCCAGGGACCACCAGCCATGGCCATGCCACCTGATCTCCAAGAAGAGCTGCTGTCGCTGGTAGGCCCCAGGTCCCAGTCTCTACATGGGGAAAACAAAGCAATGATGCCAAATAGGGTGAGGCCATCACCACAGGCAGGAGAGTCTGGCCAGGGGCTGGGCATGGGGCCCAAGGAAGTAGCACTCCAGGAATTAGGCTTGAACCCTGCCCAGCCTCCACCCATTGTCATGGAAACTGCATCCACAGGTAAGGTGGGTGGGTGAGTGGATGCAGCAGTCCCACATATGGCATCAGGGACCTGGGTTTTCAGAATGCCCCCTCCCCGCAGGGTGCCTCTGCTCCTTCCTCATGCTCCCCACTTAAGTATCAATCTCTCCCCCAAATCTCCACATACACCACTTTGCCACAGGTGGCTATAAATATTAGCGGATCCATCAAAAATCTGAATTTCATTTTCCCAAAGACTTGGAAGAAAACAAAATACTATTAATTATTTTATTTAATGATCATCGTTTTTCTGGCTTTTAAAATGGTCCTCAGAGGCAAAGCACAGCACCTGGCCCTGGAGTGCCTGTGTACAAGTTTCTTCCTTCTGCCAAGTGGGGCTGTTAAGGGGCTGTTAGGGGACTCTTGGCCAGTTGTGATGGTTTCAGGGGCATGTTTTTGCACAGTGTGCATGCCAGTAACCAGGATGCTGACAATAAAGTGAAGGGCAGGCCTGCTGCCCCTAAACCTGGCTCTGTCCTGGGCAGAGAGGTGACTTTAACCTGCCCTTACCCTTTCCCTCCATGAATTGCCACACCCTACTTCCTCATGGTCCCTCCTCCCATCCTCCATTTCTCGCTCTCTGCATGCAGAAAACAGAAATCCCAAGGTTGTGTATGTATAACTCAGGAGGGCAGCATTGCCAGAGGGATGGGGATTGCCTTTCTTCCATTCCCAGCTGCCAAGATACAGAGAACACCAAGTCTTGCAAGGTACATTGAAACTTGCAACCCCTTCAAGTGACCAGCCTGGCTGTGGTGTTACCCGACCTGGGTGGTATGTGGGTAAGGTTCAGCTTACCAGCAGTCTGGACTCTCCAAGGTTTTTGAAAATTGCCCTGGGTTCAGCCTCACTTCATCTGACTTCCCTGCTTCCAAACCAGAGTGCGGGTGCCCACAGGGAACCAGGGATTCTGAGGCATCCTGGACCAGGGTTGCGGGAGGCATATTTGGGGAGGAGCCACAAGCCCGATAGTGCTGTTTTTTCTAGGGACTGGGGTAGAGGGTGCTGTGTTGTGTGTATGAGGAAGCTTTGTAGTGGAATGAGAGTGTGTAGTTTTGGAAATGTAGCTTTCCAAGGCCTGGGGTGGTGGGTGCTCCCAGGGAGAGGAAAGGCAGCAGGACGGGCCTTCTCGCTCTTTGCAGCTGATTCAGGGAAACCCCTTAAGTCAGCATCTCTTACTGGTCATATAGCATGGGCTTAGGCAGCTTTAATTCTCCAGTACAAGATTTGAACTGAGAGAAGGAGGCTTGAGGAATGCATTGAATAAAATTGCAACATTCTGAAGGGAAGAGAAAAAGTGACCATCTTAAAAGCAAACAAAAGAAAATAAAGATTTAAATCCCCCAAACCCATTTGTCCTATATTAATTATTATATGAGAGTTTGGGGTAGGAATAGGGGGTGAGGATAAAACTAAAGATGGCTGCCTAGCCTGTCTTTCAAATTCTTCATCTAAGTAAATTGCAAACAAAACTCGTTATCATTGCACATTAAAATGGCAAAAGATAATAGGTAAATAAAGGAATCTTTTTTTTTGTTGGATTACCATTACCATTCTTTGATGAGGGTAGGTTCAGAACCTATATCCATCATCATCAAAGTAAATTATCTCTTTACTAGGGACTCAATGCATAAAGATTCATGCAAGAATGGGCCTTCCTTCCCCTGGCTGCTGGCACCACCTTCACTCCAGCCAGAGGCACCACCTTCACTCCAGCCAGAGGCACCACCTTCACTCCAGCCAGAGGCACCACCTTCACTCCAGCCAGAGGCACCTTACTGCCTTGGTTCCAGCCCAGAGCTGCCTTTCTGCTTTCCCATGCTGTCCAGAGGCCTGGAGTGACTGGGGCATTATGCCCCCAGCCACTAGGCACCTGTATCTGCAAATTAACCTGCCATCTTTGTTGGGTTAATTTGTATACTCACTCCTTATTGGCTGGTAGGCATCATGAAGGTACAGTCAATTTGCATATTTCTCTTTTATTAGTGTAAATAGACATGGCCTACCTCCCATTAGTGTCACCAGGGTCAGATGGATTAAGGAAAGGAAGCCAAGTGCCCAGTGTTCAGTAATACTATCCACTAAAATGAATTGCTATTTATATAATGTTTACAACAACTCTGTGTGTCACAAAGCAGGCACTTGCAATTTTCAATATTAGCATCATAATTATTATTGTAGAAATATGGTACTTTGTAAGCTGTTATAGAGGTTTCCAACCCCCTGCAACAAATTTATCTATATAAAAGCCTAATATGCAAAGTGTCCCTTTGGGAGGTTGGGTGTAGTTCAATCACTCAGTATGATGTGTGCTGACCATGAGGGTGTGGCATGGAATGAAGGAAGGCCCTGATCAGCCCTGATCACCAGCCAAGCCTACGAACCTTACCCATGCACAAATTTTGTGCACCAGGCCTCTAGTTAGTTAACAAAATTATACGTTTCAAGTTCACAACTTTATAATACAGCATCTCTATATTCTATTATGTGCATGTGATCTTAATTTTAAAAAACCACTGCAGTTTCCATAAATTTGAGTACATTTTCTAAGCCACAGAGAGTCTGTGGTGAAAGCAGTTTTGCAATGAAGTATAGGGACTAAAAGCATCTCCTCTATTCCAAAATACCCTATTTTGAAAATGCTTGTACCATATTCCTGAGAGCAATATCTAATAAATTATTTTAAATTACAATATTGTAATGTTGGAATTAGCAAGATGGATTTTGCAGTAGCATTATGGGAGCTATCAGGTGAATATTTAGCACCATCTCTGATGTATTCATATGTCATTTTAGCTGTATGAAGTTCCAAATACAAGATAATAAGCTTTCTTAATTTTCTCTTTGACTTGAGAAAATAGGAGTCTCTGTGAAAGCTAGCTTCAAAGTCTGATCTAATGATACTATTAGAAACAGTGATGTGAAACCAGAGACCGAGGTCAGGAGCTTTTGAACAAAGTTTCTGGGCTATTTACTGACATTTCCATTAGGTATATAAGCTAATTAAATACCCAAAAAAGGGGGGACAGACTTCTTAAAATGTGCCATAGAGATTCACAATTCTACTTTTGCTTCAATATTTCCAAAGAACCAAATTAATTGCAAGAAACTCCTTTGTCTACTTAACTAAAACCAAGCCATTATGTAGCCCATGATGACATTTCAACATGAGGGCTCTTACTTGTTTTAAGTTTTGCTCAGAATGATGCATTAGCTTTACATTTTCTGGTCTTATTTTATTGATACATTCTACTTAGGTTTTTTTATTTGTTTTTTTTTATCAACATTGCTGTGGAGAGGGCAGATTATCATCTCTTTCTTTTATTCTCCATTTAAGAGAAAGATAAACCAAGCCACTTAAATGTTATCTATTCACCTGTCTTTTCAAGAGTTCAAAGGAACAACTAAAATGTACTGGGCCGCGTGTTGAGTAAGTGTACCCCTTTAATTGTAGAAGTAATAATGGGGAAAATTGACAGAGTAGCTGATAATTTTAATACAATGCAGAATAATTAAAAAGTAAGAATTATTTCAGAGTTTCTTGTGAACACAAAGGAAAATAGATAATGAGGAAAGGAAAGGGTTTCAGAAATGGCTTTGAGGAGGTGGTGACAACTAAGCTGGTGATATTGTATTTCAAACTCAGGTTTGTCTGGTTTCAAAGTTTATGTTCATTCTGTGATAATATAGTAGAGGTTGCACAGTGCTTAACCAGCAATTAAATGTGGCTGAAAGATAAGGTTCTCAATCTAAGAATAATGTGCTTCTATTTACTATAAGGTTGTTGGGATAAAAAGAAAGAAATCATTAAGAAATAATTCCTATCAAAATGATGTTTTGTTACAATTGTAGATAATTACTGTTTTTGCAAAATTTTGCAACAGCCAAGAGATATTAAAGTGATCAAAAGAGATAAACTACAATTTTACAATCGTTCAGCTTTCATATATAGACTATGGAATAAATATCTGTAATCTATTTTTTAAAATGAGAAAAGAAAAAAATAGTAACTTTTAAAGTAATTGTTACCCTAGCCAGTTGGACTCAGTAGGACACATACATCTATTGCTCTAACCCTGGCCCTGGTTGGGGTGTGTGTGGGAGGAAACCAATAGATGTGAGGACACATTGATGTTTCTCTCTCTTTCTCTCACCCTCCCTTCTACTATCTCTTCTATAAAGACCAATTGAAAAATATCCTTAGATAAGGATTAACAAAAACATTTTTTAAAATAAATAATTGTTCACACCAAAAAACTGTAGAATGCTGATTAATTTTATGCGCTCTTAAATGACAAATAATCTAATCCATTGAACCATAGCATCCTATGCTAGTTGTCCCTAGAAAACTTTCAAGTGGTATTTCCAGGGATTTGTTTCAGTAATATAAATTTCAGGTACAAAGTATTTTAAAAAACTATGACAGTCCTTGGTCTTATATCTGCTTCCCTTACATTCTTGCCCTAAATACTTGCCCTAGGCAGTATATCCACTTTCCTATTTTCAGATACTATCTGCAGATGACATCAAATTCTAAAATCCAGGTCATAAATGTTTCCTACACTTTAAGCCTTTTTATGAATATGTCAAGATGATAGCTTATCTGCTTGTGACGAAGCCATGCAAAAATAAAAAGCTGATAAAAAACCAGAGAACAAAATATGAAAGCTGAAAGTTAGGAATATAGCCAAATAGTTCATTTAATCTGGAAGAGGCAGGCAAGACAGGAACTGAGATTCACCAGAGGTACCAGTGGGTTAAAGGAGACTTTTTGTCATTATGCTTATCCTGGTGTGTCCCAGGGGGTACCAAAGTGCTTATTTTTTCTTGCTTATTTTTGTTCACTGCCTATCTGATCCTCAAACTTTAGCACATGATTCATCTCTTCCTTAGGTGTAGACATACAGCTTCATTCCCAGCTTAACCTTTGTTGCCTTCTTGACCAAGGTCCATGGACTTCTCTTCTAATATAGTTCTACAGTCTATCTATCATTACCACTCTGTACCTGCTTTTGCCATTTCACGTCTTCAATTCCAAATTTGAAGCATAACTTTCGTCACATAAAAAAAGTCTAGAAAAATTCCTATACCTCACCCCAAAGTGATTATATGATGACTAGAGGCCTGGTGCAAGAAATTCATGCACTCAAGGGGGTCCTTCAGCCCGGCCTGTGCCCTTTTTCAGCCCAAAAGCCATCGAGGGATGTCCTCAATGGAGGAAGGAGAGGCTCCCGCCACCACCGCTGCACTTGCCAGCAGTGAACCGGCATCTGACTGAGCGGCACTTCCCTTACAGAAGTTCACTGACCACCAGGAGGCAGCTCCTGCATTGAGCGTCTGCCCCATGGTAGTTAGTACACATCATAGTGACTGGTCATTCCACCATCAAGCCAAAACCAGCTCTCCAACATCCCCTGAGGGATCCTGGATTGTGAGAGGGTGCAGTCCAGGCTGAGGGATACCACTGGTGCACAGTCAGGCTGGGGAAGGGTGCAGGAGGTTGGCCAGTCAGGGAGAGACCACAGAAGTGCTCCAGGGTGTTTCTGGCCCATCTCACTCAGTCCTGATCGGCTGGACCCCAGCAGCAAGCTAACCTACCACTCAGAGTGTCTGCCCTCTGGTGGTCAGCACATGTCATAGTGACTGGTCGACCAGTTGACTGTCCCTAGTGGTCAGTGCACATCATAGTGAGTGGTTGAGCAGCCTTAGCATGCCATTAGCATATTACACTTTGATTGGTTGAATGGATGACCAGACAGCCAGACACTTAGTATATTAGGCTTTTATTATATAGGATAATCCAGCTAAAATGTATAGTTTTTAAAAATTTTAAAAACAAATTTATATAAATATTTTAAAGTACAATATACAGAATATTAATAAAATAGAGGAAATGTGTCAGAGTAAGACTAATAGACTGCTTATGTCACAGACAGGATGGCTAACTGTGTTCTTGAAAACAGAATTCTGGGAAGTTCAGATTAAGCCTGTGATCAGGTGTGACTATAGGACACTGCCAAAGTTGCTTTGCCTTCCCCACACCAGGCAAAATAGTTCCCTACAATTCCAATTATAAAAAATTAATTTTAATTCTACATGCTTAATTAAAACGCAGATGCTGTTAATGGGAGAAAAAAGTTTGAAAGTAAAGAAAGTGTCCAAAAACCAATTTGATATTTTCATAATTTCTTCTAGATCTCTTTGTATGGGTCTTTTAGAAGATTAACATGCTAATGTTTATAGAATACTTTAAAGTCTTCAGATAACAAAAGAGATTTAAGTAGTACAATGACAATAGTGATATAGTAAAATGTTCAAAGAACATATGGCTGTTACATATACATATGAACACTCATATTGGGGAAACTCTTACATATTTCCTCTGTATTTTGGATGGTATTTTTTCTCTCTTTAGTTTTTGGCAATGTCTATCTTATGGAAAAAACAGGGTTATGGTAATATGCTCCCATTGCAAGAATTCATTACAAAGATTTAATTCACTGAAAAATGTGTTATCCTATTACATATGCAGTTTGCCTATAAAGGCTACATATTTTTGTCAGTATATTTCTAAATGCATATTCTCAAAAGAAGATATAAGTTATTGCAGGAAGCTTCTTCCTAGGAAAGTTTTTCTGTCAAGCTATTGCTTGTTCCCAGACTACACCTTCATTAATCATCCATCAACAGCCACCAGTTTATGCTCCAAACATTCAAGGTTCCTCCTGGTAAAACAACTATTTCTTTCTAGTGCCATTTTTGCCTAATGCTCTATGAAGCCACAATTTTTTAATTAATTTTTAGTCCCACTACTTTTTCTTCTGTCTCTTACTATTCTGGGAATGGTTATTTACTCACCTAAAATGATTTTCCACAGAAATAAACCATTATCTGGAGGTGGTAGCCACTCCAAAATTCTGTGGCTTCTTCCTTGGTTACTCTAATCCCCTATGTGGTTTATATATTTAACAAACCTATAATATGAAAGTCAGGCCATATTCTTTGAAGACATTCTCCAGTAGTTTAGACAGCCAGCATATATTCAAAGAGAATTGTGAAAATGACATCATAGTTAGTCCCAAATAACCTGTTAGTGAATTAAAGAAACTGATAATCATTTCCAATCTTCCCAAGTAATACCAGCTTATACATTGAATTATGATGGTAAACAGAGGATATTTTGTCACATAAGAGTAAAAATATCAAATAGTATAAAACATATTCGCATATTTTACCAATCTTTTAATATTTAAGTATATGATTAATTATTTTTAAAAAAATACACTGTAAATTTAAGTCAAAAAGGACTTTATAGTTTCATGTAATTATATTCTTTGCATTCATAAAAAACAGCCATGCCACTCTGCAAATGAAAATTACCCCCCAAAAATCATATACATCTAAATATATTTCATGATCTCTTTTATAAATACATGCAAACATTTAAAACTACACCTTTGATGATTAAATAATGTCATAAACAGACTAAAGAAAAAAGGATTAGGAAACTGTTGACCACAACTTGGTGGATGATTCCCATTAATAAATTAATAGATTTCTTCCAGGGCAGGATGCAATAGTTGAGTGGAAAATGCTATCTCCATCTTAAAGACTGGTTCAGCAGACTCAATTGGAATTCATAAGCCTTGGATACCAAACTACAATTCAAATGTGGAGTATCTGTAGGTATCTGGAAGTTTCTGGATATTCCAAGGAAGTCTTTTGTGACTTCCTTAGGTGTTTTCAATAGTTTTCTTTTTTTGCATTTCAATAACTTTATTGAAATGGACACTGAGTGGCCAGATTATTATTATCTCTGAATGCAAATTAATCTGACCACTCGGTATGTATATGTGTGTGTATATGTGTGTGTGTGTGTGTTAGAGTCCTGGTGCATAAATTCATGCATGGGTGGGGTCCAGCCATTCTGGCCAGGGGGAGGGTACATGAGCGGTTGGCCAACCTGCCTGCTGGTCAAACTCCTAGTCGAAGGGACAATTTGCATATTAGCCTTGTATTATATAGGATTATATAGGATATACACTGAGTGGTCAGATTATTATGAGTTCAGAGATCATAATAATCTGGCCAATCATTGTATATCCTTTAGTTCTAAAACATTATGGTAGTTGGCTAGGTTACCACTGCCAACTCAAAGTTAACTCTGATGTAATCAAAATATTGAAATATATCAGCCTTTTGGAAAAACTAAAACATTATCTACAAAACATGGTCTAAAAAAGTATAAGATATACTGTAGTTCTTTGGTTTATTTTCCAATGCATGTTTATCCATAACATGATGTCAAAATTGGATACAAGAATCCTGAATGGACTCACGCTACACTTTACACTGAGAACTGTTTATAGCACTTTTAGAACTGTAGATCTCCTTATTCTCACTGACATAATAGACAATTCTGAACACTACCTCAACAACCTCATGATTATGAAGCTACATATTTATTTAAGACTTTCTGCTGGCACAGTAGGGGCAATTAGTGAAAGTATATTATCTTCATTTTAAACAAAATTCTAAATTAGAAGCAGTTGCAGTTTTATAAAGACAGCCCTTAGTAAAAACTTTTGGAGTGTTAAATCAGCAAGTTTTCAGAATGATGTAAATTTATTTTGAGTCACTAATACAATAATACTAATTTTCTCAATGGGTCTAGATGGAAGCAGTGGATTTTGTATAAAAACTTTTTTTCTTGGACAAAGCCATCACCTGTTATTTTTAGAAAAAAATATTAAAGGTAAATTAATATGACAAATTTACTAGGTTGTAGTTTTGCTTTAAGTAAAATGTCTTCAAATTTAAATGTAATTCCCATGTGGCAATGAAGTGCACATCTCTGGGTAATCTATTACTTGAAATACATGTACTAAGAAACCATTTTCAGTGCTTAAAATAGTAACCATTATTATCCTTTAAAAGTGCATTTGTGAAATGTTGGTTCTGATGCAAATCTCATCACTTAAAATATAAATTTAAATTGAGTAGAATACACTTTTAAAAAAAATCCTCACTAGAGAATATGTTTTTATTTATTTTTAGAGAGAGAGAAAAAGAAAGAGGGAAACATTGATGTTAATTGGTTGTTCCGTTTCCAACCTTTTAGTGTATGGGACAATACTCCAACCAACTGAACCAGCCAACCAGAGTCCACATTCCCCCCCCTTTTTTAATTATCTTTATTGTTAAGAGTATTACAGATGCCCTCCCCCATTTAAAAAGGTTGCCCTTTTTAATACCACATAAATATATTGATCCAATATGGAAATTGGATCAATGTTAGAAATAAAGATTCCCAGACTTATTGACATTTCACATTATGTTCTTGGCTTTATTTGTATGCCTCAGATGAATTCAAATTTAAACATTATTCCACTACAGGGTAATGTTAATTAGGCAGTTTTCCCAGATCTGAAAACATCAACGTTAATCTAGTTGTGATGTTTTAAGGTTTCATATCTTAAATCTACTGTAATTTTGTGAAATCCATAGCTCAGGATTGTGGGAAATGACTTCAGAGAAAAGTTTCTGTTGCTGCAATAATCCAATTAAGGAATTGTTGGGAGGTGCATTATTCTGTCATAACTATGCTTCAATTGTTGTGCAGTTCACCCAGAAACAATATATTTTGACTCTGAACATTTGGTTCAGAATGATTGCTTGTTGAATATTCAGTTAAACACTTGGCTACAAACTCTTGCCAGAAGGTCAAATCTCTGCCGTTTATCTTGGAATGTTTCTAAAGCTACTCTACTTTTGTTCACTCTACACACTAAGTGCTTGGATCTCTAATGCAATGATGGACAATGCCAACACAAAAGGCTGTGATTTAGAAAATGTGATCTTGCACTGGAATGCCTTGAGCTTCTAGTCTTTCAACACTAAATCTATTCCTCCTTTCAAATAGCACTTTTTCTTGCATGAGTGAATAGAGTTGCATAATTTGAAAGGCAAAAGTAGCTTTGACTTTCCAACATTCCTCCAATACAGTATTTTCTATTCTCATTGAGTCTGAAACTGTGAACCTGTACGCTCTTATTTGGATCAAGTCACTTGCCAATAGACATTCTTTTCCTCTTTTATTGATTTTATAGCCATGTAGAAGCAGCTCAGTAAAACATATCCAGGGTGCTTGGGCTATATCTTCATTTTGGACAGGAATCTGTCCAGTACATTCACAGCTAGAGAATGTCAAAGCCAAAGAACTGACTTAGACTAAGATCTTTTACTTCAGATTTCCTTAGTCTTGCAGTCACTCCATGGCCATCATCATGTGCAGATTCAATCAATCTCAAGCCACAAACCTTTGGCTGAAAATTCAACTCCTGTTCCAAGGAGGTCTTCAGCTGGTGTAGCAGTTTCTACATTAGTTGTTTCTACATTAGTTCTACATCTAGATGGTGAATGTGGCTCCTTAGCTATAATTGCTCTCCCCAGGCTTGCTCTCACCTTAGCCCATAATGTAAGATCCAAAAGACCTGCAGAGAGGGGACTCAATCTCCCCCTCTCCCCACCCTGAGAGGTGGAGATGTACTCGGTGGAGGTCTCCGAAGCACTGCCCAGACGATGCTGCCCTCTTTACGGTCAGCTCAGAGCCAAAAGGCTCAATAGTCTAGATATTGTTTTGAGAGAAAACACAATGCAGGAAAAGATTTTAATGCAAATTAATCTAGACCTGAGATGAAATATGGAAGAAAAGTAGATATTCTGCTTCCAGACAGAACGACAAGTTATATTTGTAGTCAACCATATATCTTTTTTTGTAGCAAAGATTGTAGAAAATCTAGGTACCAGGAATCTATTCAGTGAGCTCACCTAACTGTTAAGCAGCCTGGCCACAGAAGACCAGAGATGGTTGATAGGAGTTGATAGGTCTGTCTCTCCTTGGTCCAGTTTGGGTGGGGCTGATTATGTCATAGTCAGGAAAATTGTGACACCATAGAACACATAGAGACTGGCACTTACATTATTATGGGCTTTGTGAAACATGACAGAGTACTAAAGCATGTTATAACCTCAAGACATTTACAGTGTGCCAGGAGAAATAAAGAAATTTAAAGGAAAATATGTACACTATGATACATACATACTCAGACTATATTTGAAAAGTATGGGAAAATATAGAAAAATAAAGTATGTGCTGTTTTAGAAAGGACTTCACAGATGAATAACTGTCTCAGCTGGGTTTTTAATTATGGGAAAGAGGGTACCTGGTAGACTAGGAAAGGAATTTTTTTTTATTATTTAAACAGTTTATTTTATTCTTGCAGCTTTCTAATATAATTTTAAACATACCATTGAACATAATAAACTGTAAACATTTAAAACATATATTTTATAAGTGTTGAGATATATAAAAACTCATGACCATACTCAAAATAATGAAAATGTTCAATACTGTATCTCCAAATTTTTCTATTTCTTCTTATAGTTCTATCAAGTTTAATTTCATATGTTCTGAGGTTCTGCTATTAGGTATGGACAAATTTGTGTGGGATATTTTACATATATCATTCTAAGCAAAAAGGTCAACATGCACAAAGGCATGGGAAAGTGAAAGGGGAAATTGGCCAGAAATAAGATTGGAATAGAAAGCATATATCAGAGTAACCTAATTCCTCATGACATACTTATGACCTCCTTACTCAAATTTTATACGTGGTGGTATAAGGAAATATCTGTGCAAGAATACTTCTAATCCAGAATTAATGGTGTTTTTCTCTGAAAGATAAACAACATTAGCTTTCTAATGAAAGCATCTAGATTTATTTTTAAGGTTTTTAATCATCTTAGGGACGTTCCTGTGAAGTTGTGGAACCTAAATCTATACCTACTGTGTACCTAGCCAGTGTTAAGAATTTGTAGACCAATGGGCCATTTTATATGATTAACTAGAGGCCTGGTGCACAAAAATTTGTACACTTGGGGGGAGGGGTTCCTCAGCCTGCACCCTCTTATAGTCCAGGAGTCCTCAGAGGATGTTCAACTGATGGCTTAGGCCCACTCCTGGACCAGCTGAGGGAGGTGACCTGGCAGGCCAATCAGGGGACAGTGCAGGCTGGCGCTGACTCGCCCCCCCCCACATTTCCCCTCCACTGCAGCTGGTCACCACCACCCGCCATCACCATTACTCTCCTCTGCCCATTGGCACGTGCCTTGGTTGGCCTGATGCTGCTTGCTCACCAGCCCCAACCCCTGCTGACCAGTAATTCTGCTGTTCAGTCAATTTGCATATTATGCTTTTATTATATAAGATTAGTAGAAAGTTAAAATGTGACTTGAACACTACTAGTAATATCAAGTAATATTAGGTAATCAGCATCTATAATGTTATTTAGTTATTGTAAAAATGACAGAATAATAAAAAAACAAATTTTTCTGATTCAAAACTGGAGCCATAACTTGTGCAAATTATTGGCTGAAAGAAACCCTATATTCATCTATCAAGTTCTACAAAGAAAATTATGTAATAAATAATATTCTGTATTGTAAGCATTTCTTTTCCACACTAAAATTAAGTTTTTCTTATCCTTGTCAGGTTTTCCAGAGAATATTAAGTAGCTGAGTGCTTTTTCTATCAGTTTTTTTATTTGTATCTGTTTCTACTTGTCAGCACTGCCTTATTTTGACCTATTTGACCATAAAATTTTCTTTCATCTCTTTTCAAAATAAATTTGCTATGTTTAAGAAGGCTAAAGAGATATTTGGATGATGATCTGAAAGAAGATAGTGCTGCTTTGGGCAATTAGGCATACCTTTCTATTTAATAATTTCCCTCTATCCCATGCTAAAAGTAAAAGAATATCTTTTTGTTTAATATGTAAAAGTGCTGGAAACTACTCTTAACATTTCATAAAAGACCTGTAAAATCAAACAAAAAGAAATCTAAAACCCTACCAGGAATTAATAAGAACATTGAATACATGGTAGAATTTTAAATGTTTACAAAATGTATACTGATGTTACTGGAATTAAAAATAATACTTAAGTTCAATGTAAGTTTTATCTCCTCAGTTAGGATAGGGAAGTGGTAAAAGCAGTTCTTGGCTCACTCTCAGCTATGATTTCTAAATTATTGACAGGACAAGGGAAGCTGGAGAACGAGAAAACCTGAATTAACCTAAAACATTGGCAGTAGAGTAAGTGTAAGATACTACATAGTTGGAGTACATGCCAGTTAATGTAGCAAGAGACATTATTTTTAAAAATATATTTTATTGATTTTTTTACAGAGAGGAAGGGAGGGGGATAGAGAGCCAGAAACATTGATGAGAGAGAAACATCGACCAGCTGCCTCCTGCACACCCCCTAATAAGAATGTGCCTAGAACCAGGGTACATGCCCTTGATTAGAATTGAACCTGGGACCCTTCAGTCCGCAGGCAAACTATCCACTGAGCCAGACTGGTTAGGGAAAGAGGCATTATTTTAATGCACTACATTCCTGGAAATTCATAGAGCCACATGATTTTAATGGCTACTTTTACAATATGACAAAAATTAAGAATGGTTCTACCTCTATAATCAACTTCCTACTTCTCAAAATAAAGTTCTTCCTTCCAGCTCTTTAATTCCTTCATTCACAAATAGTGTACTCTATGACATCATTGCTAAGGTCCTTGACATTTTCTCCAAATCTCTTGCTTCATCCAAACTTCACCTTCTTCCCTCTCTAACCATCTCTGAGAAGGTTTATTTCATAAAACTGGAGGGAGTTAAGTATGTCATACTCAGTATTTACAGAACATAAGGTGCACTACTTCTACCATAACACTTAACTCATTGTAGTGACATTTGTTTTGTATGTTTGTCTTTCCATTATGCAGTGAATTCCTAATTACTAATATAGAAAAATTTTAAATGAAGTACAATGCAAACTGAGTAAACAGTGTGAAATCACAGTTTTCAATATGTATTCAGATCAAAATTACTAATTGCATTACTTTAAGCATCAACATTACCAAATCTTGGGCTTTAATCTGTAACTATTTTATAAGGTTATTGTCAGGCATAAATGATATAATCACTTAAAGTTTCCTGGAAAAATACACTTAACTAATGCTAGTTTTGTTTTTTAAATATAATGAATGTAAAGTTTTTTCAATATATTATTAAATATATAAATATACTATTGCAGTAGTTTAAACACAATAAACTATATGTAGTTCATCCTGTTATATGCTCAAAATTATTTAATAAATTTCAATACATATTCCTAATAAACACTTTTTAGAGATAAGAATAGAAAAGCTAATTTTTAAATACAGTCTAATCCAACAGCCAGTACAGTAATTCTCTCTTATCTATGGTTTCACTTTCCATAGTTTCAGTTGACCACAGTCAAGTGCAATTCAAAAATATTAAATGAAAATTTTCATAAATAAATTATTTATAATTTTTAAATTTCACACCTCTCTGAGTAGCTTTTCTATTCTCATCTCTAAAAAGTGTTTATTAGGAATATGCATTGAAATTTATTAAATAATTTTGAGTATATATGATACAATTATCATCTCACATCATCACATGAAGAAGGATGAATGGAGTACAATAAGATATTTGAGAGAGAAAGAGACCAAATTCACATAACTTCTATTACAGTATATTTTTGTAATTTCTCTATTTTATTATTGTTATTATTATAAATATATTACTGTGCTTAATTTACAAATTAGACACATATGTAATACCTTAATAAATAAAGAAAAAATAAAATAAATTAAACTTTATGATAGGTGTGAATATCTAGAAAAAACATAGTTTATGTATGGTTCCATACTATTCACAGTTTCAGGCATCCACTAGGGGGTCTTAGAACATATCTCCAGCAAGTAAAGGGAGATTAATGTATAATAATAATAATGTATAGATATAGAATTAAATGGATAAAAACATAAAAGAAAAAAGTACAGCAATAGGTCATACTGTTTATGATAATAAGATATCAAAAGCAATGATAAAAGAAAATGTGTTAGATAAATGTAGATTCTCACCTTCACATATAAAAATAAGTTCTAGTAAGATTAATAATTGACTATTTAAAGCCTACACAAAGAAAAACAAGAGGAAGTCAGCGGGGTATTTACCCAATTTTTGGATATTTAACTAATATCAAAGATGAAGGAGGCTTAAATGATTACACACATGAGAAGAATGACAGATTTGGCTACATATAAATATAAAATTCTGACTATGGCAACATTTCTTTAAAAACGAAAAGTAAACTGAGTAAAATAATTGCAACAAAAATAACATAAACAAAATTACAAGATAATGACATGACTGGCATAAAAATGTTAACTCTAACAAGTATTAAAATAATTAAAAAAACAATTACTGCCGAGACCAGTTTGGCTCAGTGGAAAGAGCGTAGGCTTGAGGACTGAAAGGTCCCAGGTTCAATTCTGGTCGGAGGCATGTACCTTGCTTGGGGGCACACCTCCATTGTGGGGCGTGCAGGAGGCAGCTGATTGATGTCTCTCTCTCATCGATGTTTCTGACTTTCTATCTCTCTCCCTTCCTCTCTGAAAAAAATCAATAAAATATATTTTAAAAAAAATAAATAAATAATCAATAAAATATATTTTAAAAAATTACTAATGTTAAAATATTTTTTTAAATTTCAATATACTTTATTGCATTTTTCTTTTTAATTGAATTTATTGGTGCAGCGTTGGTTAATAATTATATAGAATTCTGATGTACAGTTCTATAATATATCATTTGTACATTGCATTATGTGTTCACCATCCAAGTCAAGTCTCCTTCTGTCACCATTTATTCCCCTTTTACCTCCTTTTACCTTCCCAGACTCCCTATAGGTTTATTTAGAAAAACAGTGTATAATGTACTTTTTAGATACTTGGAAATTAATATGAACATAATATTTCCATATTATCTTTCATACTTCTATTCAAAATAATTTTCATTCTCTATGTTAATAATATGATTTCAGTGTGCAAAACCTTGTACAATTTCTAAACTCTGAGAGTTAAAAATTTCAAGAAGTTTATAATATAAAATATTGCATTTTGGACATCAGCAAAAATAGTGGACTAAGGACTTCCAAAATTCTCTCTTCCTTAGAAGCAACCTGAAAATTGGCAAAAAGTGTCAGAATCAACTAATTCAGGAGTCTGTAAATTAAATAAATATATAAAGAATGCAGATTGGTGCAGCCACTGTGGAAAACAATATGGAGATTCCTCAAAATTTTTAAAATAAAATTGCTCTATGATGCCGTGAGTCCACTTTTGGGAATATGTCTGAAGAATCCCAAAATCCTGATTCAAAAAAATATATGTACCCCTCTGTTCATTGCAGCATTATTTACAATAGCCTCAAGATTTGGAAGCAGCCCAGATGCCCATCAATAGATGAATGGATTTAAAAAAAACGGTGGTATATTTACACAATAGAATGCAATTTGGCCTTAAAAAAGAATGCAATCTTATCATTTGCAATAGCATGGATGGACCTGGAAAGTATTATGCTAAATGAAGTAAGCCAGTCAGAGAAAGAAAAATATCATATGATTTCACTTGTATGTGGAATTTAATAAACAAAATAAATAAGTGAAACAGAAACAGACTCATAGATACAAAGAACACACTGTCAGCTGTTATAGGAGAGAGAGATTGAGGACTGAATGAAAAAGGTAAAGGATTAAGAAAAAAAACACACAAAAACTCATATACAACAGTATGGTGATTACCAGAGGGAAAGAGGCAATGGGGAAGATGAAAGAAGGTAAAAGGGAGAATAAATGGTGACAGAAGGAGACTTGACTTTGGTTGGTGAACACACAATACAATATACAAATAATGTATTATAGAATTGTACACCTAAAAAAATGTATTAACCAAAGTTGCCCCAATAAATTCAACAAAATTAAATGGCAGTGTCCAAAAAGAACTTCAAAAACAAACAAGAAACAGACTATGCAACTATACAAATGATGGAATTAATAGCAAGAAATTATAAATATACTCAAAAACTTCTCTCTTGCAATTTATATAGGAGAGAGGAATCTTGAATCAACCAATAAACTGACTTCTTCCTCAATACCACTTCTGGAGCAATTCTGATCCACTCCTCTTGTATCCTGTGTTTAAAAACTAAGTGGTAGATAGTCCCTTCCTAGACCTTCCCAGACAATTATCATGTGTTTTTCAGGGAGTAAAAATAGGTTCAGAGAGGAGAAGATAAAAAGTGGAAACTTAATCAATGCATTGTGGGGATACTGTCACAAGTAGAACTTATTGAGTATAAAAATAGCTTTGAGAATAAAACGGAGAGGACAAAACACCCCCATAAAATTAAAAAAGAGGGGGGGGGAAGAAAACAAATGAGCATAGTAATTATGAAAGAAAAAGTGTATGTTTGGGAAAGGAGGTAGATTTAAATAATACTACTTTAATAAATATATGATGTAATTGAAGTACAAACAAAGGTAAAGGTTTAAACACCAAGAAAAAGACCTTATCCTAGAAACACAAAGTTGGTTCAGCAAATGGAAATCAGTTAACGTAATGCCCCTTATTAATGGAGTAATGGAAACAATACCTGTTATCACTACAGATATACAAACATGCATTTGACAAAATCCAACCCCCTTTTTGTGATAAAATCAACCATCTAGGACTGGAAGGGAACGCCCTCATCCAGGTCAAGAGCTTTGTGCAAATTGAAGGACACATATTTATGAGTTTGTTGTGTTTATTTGAATCGCGACCTTTGATTCTTATTAAAAATATTCTCTCAGAACCTAATGAAGTTAAGCTTAAAATGTTCAAATTTACCATGACATTTTTAGTGGCTCGGGTGAGTTATATTTAAATTTCTTTCACTTTTCAGGGATCTCAAGAAGGTGAGCAAAGTGGGGGGAATGAGGACATATGTATTAGTGTCAACAATAAAAAATAAATGTCTTTCTTTTTTTAATAGTAATGTCCTTCAAGAAATCTAATAACTATCCATATTAATATTGCTTATCTTCTGCTGTTAAAGCAAAATATTTTTGCATGCCAGGATTATTTTTCTAATCCCAACCTCACCTTAATATATATACCTGATAACTCCAAACAACAGCATTGAAGATAATTCTGAATCATCTCCATCAATCCTCAACTACATTTCAGCTTCACCTTTCCTAGCCCTCAAAGTCAGGGGTGGGCTAATTAGGGTTCATATGCCAAATCCTGCTGTTTTCCTGTTTTGATAAAGGAAATTTTATGGGCATACAGCCACACTCATTCTTTTAAGAATTATCCAAGGCTGCTTTCACCTCACAACAGTAGAGTTGAATAGTTGCAAAGACTAAAATGTATACCATTTGGTTCTTTACAGAAAATATTTCCCACTTTCTGGTCTAAGACGTAGTCCAAACATCCTAAAAGTTTCTTTTTTATTATTATTTGCTTGTTTGTTTGCTCTTTTTGTTGCTTTCCTTTGACTTTCTTCTTTCTCTGTTAATTGCTGCATGTATAAGAAAAACGTCCTACTACATGTTTGTTTGTTTTTTTTGCCCAATTTATTTAATTAGTTTTCTAACATTTAATACTCCTAGTCATACTATAAACTTGTGAGAACAAGTATAATGTCTGCCTTCTGAATCTTCTCCCTCTGTCTAGTGCATATTAAAAACTGAATATTTATTAAACACATAAATTTATTAAACACATAAATGTCATGGATAAATACTTTAAACTGATTTTGGAACAAAAAAGAGAATACATCCATGAATTAATAAAATACTTTAGTTCTACTAAAACCCATTTCAATATTTTTCTAATCATGCAAGTAATTTGAGTAATGTTTTAAGCTGAAAAAGACATTTCTGTTATACAATATACTACTTTAATACTTAGCTTCTAAAACACATTGTCACTGTTTGTTTTTTTAAGTTAAATTTGTGAAAGTTATAGGGAAATATATTTAAATGGTGATAATTCAATTGGAGGCCACAACTTTATAAGTCACAATACATAAACATACATATAAATAATATATATGACATATAATTATTTTTTATCAATTAAATTGTATATCAGTATTATTTTCTGGTTCCTATTAAAAGCTTTGGGAGTACTTTCTGGTATTTGTTAATTAAAATTTCACACTCAGTTATAATCTATTCCCATAATTCTGTTTAAATAGAGAATAAATATAAAGCATAGGGTATTAGTAAAACTTAAGATGTGGAGATGTTTGAAAATTAGACGTATGAAAAGTAGTTTCAACCTATGATATAAAAGAAGAGAGATCTTTGGAGCATTCAGGTCAAATAAATTCACTTGAAGATGTATTTCCGAGCCTTGGGTGATTACTGCAAGTAATCAAGAGGTTCACTAACTAAAGCAGATGGGAGTGTATGTGACAAGTTTACAAACAGCAGTTACTAAGATGACCTGACTAGGGTTGTAGGTGTTGTCTCTTTGACCTATGCTACTTTGAGTCATCTAAAATCACGATTGCTACTTAATGCTTTAAGAAATCTTCCTGTTCCCTAACAGTATGTTGTTGACATTAGTATCAGTATCTATTACTTTGACTTAAATATATTGTAAATTAATCAATAGTATCCAAAGCAGTTAGAAACACTGATCTAAAAACTCCTAATGATAAATTATTTAGTCAGAGTTCAGTCATTTATTATTTAGAATACTCATCTTTAACAAAATACACATTTTAGCATTTATGAATATGCTATTAGGGATTTAAAGAATTATTGTGATAAAACATTATTCAAAAGAATATTTTACAGTCTATTTGATCATTAATAAAAGTAGAATGATGGAGTGATCATGTTACTTATGATTCAAGTATCTATGAGAGTTAGCTAATTTTAATATTACTACTATCATCAAGACTAGATAAAATATGAATACTAGATACACTTTTAGAAAGCATAATTTTCCTATTGGCTTAGAAATTACCTTACAACAATAACATACTCAAATTTTTAATAAAAATAAAGTACCAGATTAAGGGTGTGCTTAATGTAATAAAGTGAAGGCAAAACCAAACATATTTTTTAAAATAGTTCAATAAATGGTGTTGGAAATATTATACAGATACATGTAAAAAAAAGAAAGAGAGAATATTTGACCACCATTTTACACCATACACAAGAATAAACTCAAAATGGATTAAAGATTTAAATGTGAGATTTGAAACCATAAAAATCCTAGATGGAAACTTAGGCAGTAAAATCTCTGACATTTCTCTTAGCAATATTTCTTTCTGATATAGCTCCTCAGGGAAGAGAAACAAAAGAAAAAAACAGACAAATGTGACTACATTAAACTTAAAAGGTTCTGCACAGCAAAATAAGCTATCAAAAATGTAGACAACCCACTGAATGGCAGAATATATCTGCCACTACATCTGATAAGGAACTTATAAATTTCAACACCAAAAATCAAACAATCTAATTAAAACATGGACAAAACCTGAATGAACACTTCTCTAAAGATGACATATAGATGCCAATAGGTGTATGAAAAGACTCTCGACAACATTAATTACAAGAAAAAATGGAAATGGATAAGGCTTTAATGTTTTCACAGATCTGAAAAAATAAAAATTGGAAAAAAACACATGAAAAAACAAATCCAGAAAATCTAGAGGCATAAAGTTAAAGCTGCAATTATATTTATTCCTTTGCCTGCATCATTTCTTTTCCTCCCACTACCGAGGGAGTAGAGCCACATAGTACAAATAGCAGAATTTCCCTTTCATGTACATTTCATTAGGCAGAGCACCAGAAAAACATCTATGATTTCTTCTTTGTCCTTTTCCCTTTCCTACCATCCTAGATCCATAAAATGGTTGAGTCTTCTATTCAACTCTGAAGAAAGTATCAACAGAGAAATGGAAATATTTACCATATGCCCATAGGGAAAGACTTGAGATCAGTTTCAAAGGGACTAGCTCAATGACAAATCATATGGAACACTCCAGGGTAGATAGGTTGTATTGTGGGACTATCACAGAGGACCCAATCTGGGGTGTTTTTCAAAAGATATTATACGATATACTACATTATATTGAACCTTTCAGGTATCAATCCCAGGTGGAACTGCAGGTTTGCAAAGTTTTACAAGTTGAAAAATGCCCTGACAGATGGTTCAGTTGGTTGAGTGTCATCCTGTGCACCAAAATGTTGCAGGTTCAGTTCCTGACCAGGGCACATACCTGGGTTGCAGTTCAATCCTCAGTTGGGAACATACAGAAGGCTGATATCTCTATCAGCTATCTATCTATCTATCTATCTATCTATCTATCTATCTATCTATCTATCAATCATCTATCATCTATCATCTATCATATATATTTATCTCTATCTCTCTCTCCCTGTCTCTAAGCATGCTGAGATGAACAAGTACATAATGCAAATTTTGCTCAGGTAAAATAACGAGGCTGACAGAATCATTCCCAGCTAAGTTTCCTTATTTCAGAATGTGGTGGTCAGATTGCATAGCCACAAAGCATCAAGTCTCAGGATGATGCCTCTAGATCTGTGTTCTTGCCAAATAATTTGTGATATATATGAGATGGTTCATTTCAACTAGGATAGCTTGGGCAACAAATGTATGCAGCCCAAATCTCTGTGTCTTATTTAGAGAGGTTTTCCTTATTTCAAGGTTTATATATTTAGCAAGGGTTGACTAAATTGGTAGTGGCGCTGGAGAGTGTTTGTAACCTATGTTATAACTTGGCACCTGTGTCAGGAGAATTTTCTCTATTTATTTAAGCTGATGGGAAATTATATTGTTGCACATATAGGGTTTAGGTTTGAGTAAGGGGTTGGTTATTAGTTAACTGGTCTTAGATCATTTAGAGTACTATTAATTACAGCCAGTTCATCAGGAACAGACCAGGCTAGGACAAGCCTTCATGAAATTATTCACACAGAGAAGCATCAATCAACAGCAAGCTCTTTGACAGAAACTGGAACTTCATGATGCAGCAGTCAACCTTGACATGGGCAAGGAGGTTGAACATCCTGCATAGTGCTGCCAGGAAATCCCTATTTATACTAAGAGTGGGCTGGCTGGTTGCATATGTAGGATGTCCCATCTCCCTGCCCACTTCGTCGGGATCAAAAACACCATTCTGCTTCACTGAAAAGCCGTACAGTCTGCATGTCAAGAAAACATAGATGATAAGCTACATCACTAGAAAGGCACTCTGACCAATGTATTTAGTAGAAGAAAGAACACTGAGTGCTGTCACGTTGGCTCATAAGAGGCAGTTGGATTAGTGAGTGAATCTGTAAGCTCAGAGCCAGTAGGAAATTATTGAACCATAGTAGCCAGCTAAAGGACCTGCAGAATTACCAGCAATTCCACTAACCACCCAGGTAAAGCCTCCAGAATTGCACCTCCTACTCTCAGGATCACACCAACCTAGGGAAAATTAGTGGTTGGGCATATTTATTTAGGGTAGCCAGAGAAAGTAGTTAGAGGAAGAGAGAATCAAATTCCTACTTTGTAAGAAGGAAAGGTTATAGCCTGTAAAGCAGGCTAGAATTTCAAATCTGAGGGTTGAGGTAGAATGGTAAATTTTACAAAATATCTAAATGTCAGAAGCAAGTGATTTGGGAGCAATAGCCCAGAGAAGATCCAATAATACTAAATCAAGTTCAAATTGGTAGAAACACAGGGAATAATCGGGTCACAAAGGGGTGGTGTGATTCCAAGGGAGAAAGTTAGTGGCATATTCCTGAAATTATGTAGAAGATATAACTGATGTCAGACGCAGTACCCAATCATATCCAGGGAACTCTGTCAAAGGCAAGGTGATAGGAAATAACAACAGCAGGTCTGAGCTCTCAAAAACATGGCTTCAGAAATGAAGTAGTAAGGGAAAATCCAGCCAATACAATGGGCTGGACTCTTCTACTTCTGGATTCCATAGGAAAGATATAATAAACTCAAAATACAATGTTATTTAAATGTGATAAATATAGCTTTATAAAAAATATACTGTTATACTTAATTTCCCAATTTTCACCACAGGCTGCTGAAAATTTTGCTATGGACCTGTGTATGAAAATTACTGATCTATAGGAGATACTGCTGGCAGACAATCAGTTCTGTTAGTAGCACCAATTTGAGGGACAGCCTGGGATGCTAGTAAGTCTCTCAGAGACTTCAAGTGAGGAGCCATGTTAACTAGGCTATTTCAAAAAAAAATTGGAACTCTAAAAAGGGGTTATTCGTTATACTTCAAATCTGGGTTGAGTTTCCAATCAACTATCCTGCCTTTAGCAATCTTCAGTGAGTGACAAGTGGGCCACTCTAAGGCTAAGGAAAAGGCTGACTCAGGGTTGAGGGTTCAGAGTATATGCCCATTTTTCCCTCAGCAGCACAGACTCTTCACTGGAATTCTATACTTGATGACTTGTTTATAAAATATGTGTTTTCATGTCTAGGGATCCAAAAATCCCATGGAAATTTATGGACAAACTGTTGTTTATAACATTCCTTTATAAGAGTCTATGGAATCTATAGAGGTATACCAATATGATATGATTGTGTTTTCTGCTTTTATTTCTACCTCAATCTGTCTATAAGTTTATCAATTTTATTTAAAAATCATTTCACTTCATTGCATTTTCTTTATTGGGTCCCTCAATTTTATTGATTTCTGCTTTTATACTTATTATTTTCTTCTGATACCTTGGATTGTCTTTGTCTAGAACTTTAATGTGGAAGCTTATATCATGAATTTGAGATTTTCTCCTTTTTAAAAATAAGCCTTTAATGCTAGGAATTTTCTCTAAGTTCTGCTTTAGTGTCATCATACAAATTTTGATGTTTTATTTTCATTTTCATTTAGTTCAAATAACTTTATAATTTAATTTGTCTTCCTCTTTGAAACACTGGTTATATAGGACTATGTTACTTAATTTCCAAATACTTGCACTTTTTCAAGGTATCTTTTTGTTACTGGTTTTTGAGTTAGTTCTATTATGGTAAAAACAAAATACACTGTATGATACCAACATATCAATTTCTTTAATTTTCATGGCCCAGCATATGGTCTTTCTTGATCAATTTTTCATGAGCCCTTAGAAAATGTTTATTCTACTATGGTTGGGTAGAGTGTTTTATAAATGTCAATTTAGTCAAGTTCATTATTAGTGCTATCCAGTTCTTGTATATCACTAGTAATTTTCTGTCTACTTATTCTATCAATTACTGAGGAAAAGATGTTGAAATCTCAAAGTATAATTGTATCTTTACTTTTTATTTTTTCTTTCTTTTATATCATTTTTTTGCTTCATGAAATGTGAAGTTCTGTTTATAGGTACATAAACGTTTAGATTGTTATATTCCCTTGATGAATTGATACCTCTTATCATTATAAAATGTGTGTTATCCATAGTAATATTCTTTGATTTGAAGTGTACTTTGACATTAATATAATAACTTCAGCATTCCTTTGATTAATGTTTGTAGGTTTTCTATTTTTTTACTGTGTATCTATCAAAATCATTATATTTAAACTTGTAGTGTTTGTTACAGAGAGCATATAAATGGACATTGTTTACTTTTGTTCTTTTAATCTAAAATTGCTTTCTTTTAGAATTTATGCAATTTATACATTTTACATTTAATGCAATTATTGATTTTTTTAGATTTATGTTTACTCTTTTACTGTTTTCTATTTATCCTTTCTCTTTTTCATTATTTTTTTCTTATTTCTGAATTATTTTGGATAGGTGTTGAATTTTATTGTAGTATTCCCTTTTTATTGATTTACTTTTTTACTATATTTCTTTGTACAGTTTTTTAGTGATTGTTTTCTAGATTAAAATATACAGACCTAATGTTCACAATATCCTGAGAGTTAATATTTTGTCACTTCAAGTGAATATAGAAGTCTTACAACCACATAGGACTCTTTGCCCTTCCCCTTTTTGCTTTAATTGTTATTTGGAGTACATCTATATACATTGAAAACCTTCTCAGGCAATGTTATAATTTTGTTTTTGACAGTCATATATTTTAAATAGTTAAAAAAAACTATTTTCTCAAATTCTTTACCATTTCTGTTGTTCTTCATTCATTCTTGAAGTTTTCTTCTAGTATAATTGTTTTTTTACTTCCTTTCTGAAGACCATCATTTAGCATTTTTTAGAATAAATCTCCTGGCAGTCAGTTTCTTCTTTTGCATTGATGTGAAAATCTTTCTATTTTACATTAATTTTTTGAAGATATTTTCATTAAAATATAGGATTCTGGATTGTGATTTCACTAACTCTGGCTTCCATGATTTTTGATGGAAAAATCTGAATTTTAATAAATCATTGTTCCCTTACACATAAAGAGTCATTTTTCTCTGCTGCTTCAATATATTTTTCTTTCTCTTGTGTTTTCACCAGATCATGGTGTGTCTAGACATAATTTTCTTTTAGTTTAACCATTTGAATTTCTGAGAACTTAAATCTGTAATTTTACTTTTTATCAAATGTGATATAATTTAGAGCATTATTTCTTCTTCTTTTTTTCTGTAACAATTTTTTCCTCTTCTCAGATTCAAATGGCACAAATGTTAGATATACACATTTAGGACCCTGTTATGTTCATTCATTTAATTTTTTTCTCACTCTTGTTCAGTTTGGATGGTATCTCTTGATCTAAATTCAGTATTTTTTAATATTTTCTTCAATGTTTAATTTCTTTATTGATTAAGGTGTTACATATGTGTCCTCATCCCTCCATTAACCCCCAATCCCCCCACTCATGCCCTCACCCCCCTGTTGTCTGTGTCCATAGGTTGTGCTTATATGCATGCAAGTCCTTTGATTGATCTCTCCCCCTTACCCTCACCCGACCCTTCCATCCTTCTGAGGTTTGACAGTCTAATCACTGCTTCTCTGTCTATGGATCTGTTTTTGTTCATCAGTTTATGTTGTTTAGTATATTCCATAAATGAGAGAGATCATGTGGTATTTATCTTTCTCTGACTGGCTGATTTCACTTAGCATAATGCACTCCAGTTCCATCCATGGTGTTGCATTTCACACCCGTCAGAATGGCTATCATCAACAAATCAATAAATGACAAATGTTGGCGAGGATGCAGACAAAAAGGAATCTTGGTGCACTGCTAGTGGGAATATAGATTGGTGCAGCCAATGTGGAGAACGTATGGAGTTTCCTCGAAAAACTAAAACTGGAACTCCCATTTGACCCAGTAATACCACTTCTAGGAATATATCCCAAAAAGCTAGAAGCATCAATCAGAAAAGTTATATGCACCCTTATGTTCATAGCAGCACAATTTACCATAGCTATGATTTGGAAACAGTCTAAGTGCCCATCAGCAGATGAGTGGATTAAAAAACCGTTGTACATCTACACAATGGAATACTATGCTGCACTGAATAAAAATTAAGGAATTTCTACTATTTGCAACAACATGGATGGAACTGGAGAGCATTATGCTAAGTGAAATTATCCAGTCAGTGAAATATAAGTATCAATTGATCTCACTCATTTGTGGAATATAATGAACAACATAAACTGATGAACAAAAACAGTTCCAGAGACAGAGAAACATTGATCAGACCATCAAACCTTGGAGGGAATGTAGGGGCGGCTAGGGATAAGGGGAAGAGATCAACCAAAGGACTTGTGTGCATGCATATGTGCCTAACAAATGCACACAGACAACAGGGGGTTGAGTGCATGAGTGGGGAAATGGAGGCTAAGGGGAGATTAATGAGGCATATGTAATACCTTAATCAATAAAAAAAATAAAAAAGTAAAGTATCTATTTAGGTCCATTGCCCATTGTTTAATTGGATTGTTAATCTTCCTTTTGTTAAGTTGTATGAGTTCGTTGTAAATGTTGGAGATTAAACGCTTATCAGTGATAACATTGGAAAATAGGTTCTCCCATGTAGTGGTCTTTCTTGTTGTTTTGTTGAAGGTTTAGATTGCTGTGCAAACACTTTTTATTTTGATGTATTCCCATTTGTTTATTTTCTCTTTAGTTTCCATTGCCCTAGGAATAATATCAGTGAAAAGTTGCTTCAGTATAAGTCTGAGATTTTGCTGCCTGTGGATTCATCTAGTATTTTTATGGTTTCCTGTCTTACGTTTAAGTACTTTATCCATTTTGAGTTTATTTTTGTGTATGGTGTAAGTTGGTGATCTAGTTTCATCATTTTGCATGTATCTGTCCAATTTTTCCAAAACAATTTATTGAAGCGACTGTCTTGACTCCATTGTATGCTCTTGCCTCCTTTGTCAAATATTAATTGGGCATAGTGGATAGTGGTTTGGGTCAATTTCTGAGTTCTCTATACTATTCTATATATTCCATATATATATATATATATTGATCTCACTCATTTGTGGAATACAATGAACAACATAAACTGATGAACAAAAACAGTTCCAGAGACAGAGAAACATTGATCAGACCATCAAACCTTGGAGGGAATGTAGTGGTGGCTAGGGATAAGGGGAAGAGATAAACCATATATATCTGTTCTTTTGCCAGGACCAGGATGTTTTAAGAATGTGGTTTTGTAATACAGCTTGAAATTTGGTATTGAGATCCTACCTACTTTGTTCTTCTTTGTTAGAATCGCTGCAACTATGCAGAGTCTTTTTTATTCCAGATGAATTTTTGGAAAGTTTGTTAGAGGTCTGTGAACTATGCCATTGGTATTTTAATGAGAAGTGCATTGAATCTATACATTCCTTTAGGTAACATGGACATTTTGATGATGTTGATCCTATCAATCCATGAACATGATATGTTCTTCCATCTGTTTATGTATTCCTCTGTCTCTTTATTCAGTGTCCTATAGTTTTTCACATATAGGTCTTTTACCACCTTAGTTAAGTTTATTCCTCAGTATCTTAATTTTTTTGGTGCGATGGTAAATGGGATTGCTTTTTTAGTGTCTCTTTCTGTAAGTTCACTGTTGGTGTAAAGAATACCATAGATTTTTGCAATTAATTTTGTATCCTGCTACATTATTGAATTTGTTTATTAAGTCTAATAATTTTTTGATGGACTCTTTAAGGTTTTTTATGTACAGTATAATCTAATATGCGAGTAAGGACAGTTTTACTTCTTCTTTTCCAATTTGAATGCCTTGCATTTCTTCTTCTTGTCTGATTGCAATGGCTAGTACTTCCAGTATTATGTCAAACAGGAGTGATGAGAGTGGGCATCCCTGTCTTGTTCCTGTTCTTAGGGGAAATGGTTTTAGGTTTTGTCCATGAAGTATGATGTTGGCTGTGGGTTTGTCATATACGGCTTTTATTATGTTGAGGTGTGATTCTTCTATTCCTATCTTGGTGATAGTTTTATCAAGAAAGGGTGTTGGATTTTGTAAATGCTTTTTCTGCATCAGTTGGTATGACTATGTGATTTTTAACTCTATATTTGTTTATGTGATGTATCACATTTATTGATTTGCAGATATTGTAACATCCTTGCAATTGTACTTGGTAATGGTGTATGATCTTTCTGATGTATTGCTGGATCTGATTTGCTAAAATTTTATTGAGGACTTTGGCATCTATTTTTCATTAGGGATATTGATCTATTCTGTTTTTATTTGGTTTTGGTATTAGGGTAATGTTGGCTTCATAGAATGAGTTTGGAAGTATGCCTTCCTCTTGAATTTTTTGGAACAGTTTAAGGAGGGTAGGTTTTATTTCTTTCTTGAATGTTTGGTATAACTCCCCTGTGAAGCAGTCTAGCCATAGGATTTTGTTTGCTAGAAGCTTTTTGATGACTGCTTGAATTTCTTCCATATGTATTGGCCTACTGATATTTTTAGAATCTTCCTGGTTGAGTTTTGGAAGGTTGTATTTTTCCAGGAATATGTCCATTTTTTCCAGGTTGTCTAATTTGTTGGAGTAGAGTTGTTCATAGTATTTTTAAACAAACCTTTGTATTTCTTTGGGGTCTGTTATTTCACCTTTATCATTTCTAATTTTGTTTATTTGGGTCCTCTCTCTGTTTCATGGTGAGCCTTGCTAGAGGTTCATCAATCTTTATTTTTTCAAAGAACTAGCTCTTGGTTTCATTGCTCTTTTTCTTTTTTTTCTTTTCTTTTTTTGGTCTTTATATCATTTATTTCTGCTCTGATCTTTATTATCTCCTTCCTTCTACTCTGGGCTTTTCCTGTTGCTATCTTATAATTCTTTGAGTTGTAGAATTAGATGATTTACTACCATTTTTTTCTTTTTCTTTTTCTTTTTTTTTTTTTTTTAGGTAGACCTGTAGAGCTATAAACTTCTCTCTTAAGACTGCTTTCATTATGTCCCCTATATTTTTGGATTGTTGTGTTTTTATTGTCATTAGTTTCCAGGATGTTTTTAATTTCTTCTTTGATCTCATTAGTAATCCAATCATTATTTAATAGCATGCTATTCAGCTTCCAAGTGTTTGAGTTTTTTTGGATTGTTTTTATTGTAGCTTATTTCTAATATTATGCCATTGTGGTCTGAAAAGATGCTTAGTATGATTTCAATCATCTTGAATTTTGGGAGACTTTGCTTGTGACCCAATATATGGTCTATTTTTGAAAATGTCCTATGTGCACAGGAGAAGAATGTATTTTCCGTGGTTTTGGGGTGTAATGTTCTGATGATGTCATTTAAGTCTTTCTGATGTAGTGAGTCATTTAGGATTGTTGTTTCTGTGCTGATTTTTTGTCTAGAGGATTTATCTAGTGATGTCAGTAGTGTATTAAAGTCTCCTACTATTCTTGTATTGTTGTTCATCACTTCCTTGATATCTTCTAGGAGGTTTTTTTGTGTGTATTTGAGTGCTCCTGCCTTGGGTGTATATATGTTTATCAGGGTTATATCTCCTTGTTTGTATCAGTCCCTTTAGTATTATGAAGTAGCCTTCCTTATCTGTTGTTATGGCCTTCACTTTGAGGTCTATTTTATCAAATATAAGTATTGCTACCTCAGCTTTTTTTTTTTTTTCATTTCCATTTGTCTGAAAGATATTTTTCCATCCCTTCACTTTCAGTGTGTGTGAGTCCCTGGTTCTGAGATGGGTCTCTTGTAGATAGCATATATATGGATCTTTTTTTTTTTTTATCCATCCAGCCACTTGATGTCTTTTGATTGGAGCATTTAGTCCATTTACACATAAAGTTATTATTGAAAGCTACTTGTTTGTAGTAATTTCTATTTTTCTGCCTGTGTTCTTTCTTACCATTTTATTTCTTCTTTTTACAGCATTCCCTTTAGCATTTCTTACATTGCTGGCTTGGTATTGATAAACTCCGTTACTCTATTTTTGTCTGTGAGGCTTCTGATTTCCCCTTCAATTTTTTTAAAAATATATTTTATTGACAGAGAGGAAGGGAGAGTGATAGAAAGTCAGAAACATCGATGAGAGAGAGACATCGATCAGCCGCCTCCTGCACACCCCACACTGGAGATGTGCCCGCAAGCAAGGTACATGCCCCCAACCAGAATCGAACCTGGGACCTTTCAGTCTGCAGATGGAAGCTCTATCCACTGAGCCAAACTGGTCTCAGTTCCCTTCAATTTTGATTGATAATCTTTCTGGATAGAGTATTTTTGGATTCAGTCCTTTGCTGTGCAACACTTTGTATATCTCCTTCCATTCCCTTCTAGATTGATGCGTTTCTGTTGAAATATCATTTGATAATCTGATGGATGATTCTTTGTAGGTAACTCTCTGTCTCTCTCTTGCAGCCTTTATGATTCTCTCTGTTGTGAACATTTGCCATTGTAATTATGATGTGTCTTGCTGTGGGTCTTTTGGGATTCCTCTCGCTAGGGACTATCTGTACTTGTGCAACTGTTTTCTTCCCCATATCTATGAAGTTTTTTTGTCATTATTTCTTCAAATAGATTTTATAATCCTTGCTGCTCTTCTTGACCTTCTGGCAGCTTTATTTTACGTATGTTACTTCGTTTCATGTTGTCCCAAAGCTCCTTAGGCTTTCCTCCTGCTTTTTAATTTTTTTCCTCTGGTTGCTGTTCAGCTTGAGCTTGTTTCTCTACCTTATCTTGTAACTCACTAATTTGGTCCTCTGCTTCTTCTAGTCTACTGTTGAAACCTTCCATAGTGTTTTTCATTGTAGCTTTATAACTTTTCATTTCTTCCTCATTCTTGCATAGAATGTTAATTTTCTCATCCATACAGTGAATGAATTGTACAACCATTACTGTGAATTCTTTTGCTATCATGTTGCTTGTTTCAATTTCACTAATTTCCTTTCTTGTCAACTCCTCATTGTCTTTCCTCTGGGGATTTTGTTATCTCCCCATTCTGACTATCACCAGAAGTTTCAAATGCCAAGCTCAAGTTGCATGGCCCTGGGCTGTGTGCAGTGGGAGTTTCGCACCACCTGAGTGTCACTGAAGAGCTCTGACACTAAAATGTATGGCTGCCATGGGTTGGTGGGAACCAGACTCACCCAGAGTCAACGTTACCATTGCTCAGTGTGGTCTCATGTGTGCACCTAGAATCAGGAACCCCGCCTGTCCCATGCTGAAACAAAGACCTTGCTGGTATGTGCCAAAAATCAGAGTCCCCTAGCATGTGCCAGGAGTCAGAGTTCCCTTGTGCCCATACCAATAATTGAGTATCAGAGTCTCTGTTGCTTCGTGCAATCTCACACTGAGAATCAGGGTCTCTGTGTGTGCATGCACCACGAATTGGAGTCACGGGCTCTTAGTGTGAATACACTGGGAGTCAGGGATCCCATGTATATGAGATAAGAAACAGAGTCCAGTCACTGATGCTTAGTGCTGCCTTCCACCTGGAGGATTGAGATCCTGCTCAGCTTGGTGGACTGAGTTGCACAGTAGCATTGTGTCAGCAGGAGGTCCTCTCTTGCACTGTGGAAAACAGACTTCCATGTGCACTTTCCCAGAATCCAAGTCAGGTGGCACTGCTGCCCTGCGTGGTCTTCAGTTTTGGTCGCCCAATTGCATTGCGGAGAACAGATTCCCAGTGTTCACATACTCCCAGGCTCAAATCCCTGTAGCAACTCTGCAACCTGTGCAAGGGGCAGGTCTATCAGTTACTATGGTGCTGCCCACAAGCCTACAGGGAGGGAGATAGGTTCTGTGACTCACAGAAATCTGCGGCTGGGATGTCTGGGTTCTTGGTGTCTGTGGGTCTGCAGCTATGGTCGCAGGTCTCTGTTCCCAGTGGCTGCAGGGTCGTGGTTTGTGTGTAAGACCAGAGTGGGTGATGCTGAGGCCAGGATCCTAATCTCAAGCTGCTCTGTTTCTCAAGATGGCGTGATCTCTGTGCCCTCACTGCCACCTTGTAGTGTTTGCATTGGGAAAGGGGCTCTGCCATCTAACACTGCCCTGTTTGGATGACGTGCAGAATCTAACTATCCCTAGCTCATACACACATACCACAGACGCCCACACACTCCTCTATTGCTCCCTCACTCTTTCATCCTCTCTTCCTACCGTCCTGTTGGTCGCCATCCAAGTTTTACATTCAGTTTTAATAACTATCAGTCATTGCCCTTCCCCTACTGAACCCATCTAGTGAATTTTTTTTTCAGATACTGCATTTTTTTTTTTGCCCTAAACTCTTCATTTGGTTCTATTTCTTATTTGAGAAGTTCTCTTTCTGTTATTTCACAAGCATACACCCTTCCTTTACTGAGCATGGTTTTGGTATCTGCTTTAAAGTCTTAAAGTCTTTGCAAATTTCTGTCTTGTCTAATTTCTGAATTTAATATAAGTGAAATGTTTTTACTGTATTACTGTTTATAATATTTGATATGGATTTTGGATTTTAAATTATAAAAGTTAAGGGAATTTCTTTTATCCCTCTTTCTATATATTTAAAATTTTAATTGGGAATGTCTTTTGTATTTTATCATAGTATTAATTAATATATATTAAAATATTATAAAATGTCTTTACAAATGTTAATGTAGGATATTATGTTGGAAGAGTTATGATATTGAATTATACTTGCATTGCTAGACTAATTTTTTATGATATATTATTCCTTTGATACTTTGCTGGATTCTATTTGTTAATTTTTATTTGTGACTTTATTCTATATCAATGAGTGCTATTTGTCTTGTCTCATTTTTCAGTGTTTTTTTAGGTTTTAATATTAAAATGATGTTATTTATAGAATGAATTGGGGGAACTTTTAAAATTTTCAGCTTTTTAAAGAGTTTAATTATAGCTTCTTATTTCCATTCATAGCTATCCACAGATACCCACATCTCTTAATTATGTTATCAGAATGATGGGATTATGAACTGCAGGATGGGGATATTCATTTATGCATTTACCAAATATTTGAATGCTTACTTTGTGCAAGGCAAAGGTTGTATCTATTCTTTCATAGAAATAAAGTCCTTTTATATTTCATTTGTACACATTAACTCAAAATTTACAGTGCCTTTTATTTAATCTTTGCCATTATTTTCAATATTGGTGGGAATGCATGTAAATTTTGGAGTTACTAAGTATTATGCAACCTTTTAATTAATGAACTAGTAAATGGATATATAAAATGTTTTATAAAATATTATACACCTTTTTTGCTGGTGAAAATAAAATTTAATTTATTCAACTAGGAATTGATCTCCATGAAAATTATGCTATCCAACCTCTTTGCTATGTGACTTCCACCAAACTTTTCACATATTCCTTGTCTAAAATGTGCCTGAATCACATAAATTTATCTAAGTAAAATACAATGCATATTTTTATTTAAATTACAGTTCACATTCAATGTTATTTTGTGTTAGTTTTAGGTGTGCAGCATAGTGGTTAGACAATCACATACTTTCTAAAGTGGTCCCCCTGATATTTTAAGTACCCATCAGGCACCATATAATTTTTACAATATTAATGCCTATATTTCCTATCCTGTACTTTATATTCCTATAACTATTTTGTGACTACTAATTTGTACTTCTTAATCCATTCATCTTTTCACCCAGCCCTCCAACCTCCCCTTTCCTCTGGCAACCATCAGTCTATTCTCTGTATCTATGAGTCTGTTTCTATTAAGAAAATACACTTTTGGGGGACCCAGGGAGAGGTCAATGGGGAAAAAAAGGAGACATATGTACTACTACTTGTAATACTTTAAACAATAAAATAAATATTTTTAAAAAGAAGTAGGGTCAGGAGAGGACTCAGGTGGAAAGGAGGCTGTGGTTCCAGGAAGCCATAAAAGGGGGCGGGGTTAGGAAAAGGGAGAAGGTTCCATTTTCTTTGGAAACCCCAGCTCTTGGTGATCTCTCCCTCCCATGAACAACTTCTACATATATTGTTGTTGCTACACATTGTACTTTGAATCAATTCAGCACACATTGTGGAATCTTTAACATGAATATGACACTGCATACACAAAAAATAAAGAATACAATACAAAAAGAAAATACACTTTAGTTGCATTAAAATAACTTGAAAAATCTATTTGTCTTTTAGAAAAGACAAATGTAAAAACATTAAATTTTCATTACAGTGGGAAAGCAGGGGAGGTTGGAGGTTGTGGGAGAGGCTGTAAGAGATCAACCAAAGGACTTGTATGCATGTAAGTAAGCATAGCCAATGGATACAGGACATTGTGGGAGGGGGGCGGGGGGACAGGTGAGGGCCTGTACTGGGGGATGGGGAAAGCTGGATGGAGGTCAATGGGGGGGGAAAGGAGACATATGTACCACTATTTGTAATACTTTAAACAATAAAAATATATATTTTAAATTTGTTTTCATTAAATACTAAATATTTTCAATTAATAGGTGTGTAGTGAGGCCCAGGAGAGAATATTTTTAATAAGAATTTCAGTTGATACTTATGATCATTCACATTTGAGAATATTTGACTTACAGAAATTCAGAGCAAGTATTTTTTATAATTATTCTTGATTATGAAGTTAATCTAAAAATTAATGATTTCATTCATTTTGATATAGATATTTTGGAGCTAGTTTTTGCTTCAAGTGCTGTTCATTGACTTTGTCTTTAGATTGTGTTATGTATGTTTAAAGTAGACTTCTTAGATAAATCTCTTTACAAGGAATGTAGTCAGACATCCCTCTCACAATCTGGGACCGCTGGCTCCTAACCACTTCTGCCTGCCAACCTGATCATCCCCTAACCACTTCCCTGCCAGCCTGATTGATGCCTAACTGCTCCCCTATTGGCCTGATTGCCCCCAACTTCCCTCCCCTGCTGGGCTGATCACTCCCAAGACTTTTATTAGTATAGATATCCCCTCCGGGAGTTCATTCACTCACTATGACATGTGCTGACCACAGCAGCCAGAGAAAGGAGGTCCCAGTTGGCAGCCGGCAGCCAGCAGCCACTAGGGAGCATACCCGTGCATGAATTTCTTGCACTGGGCTTACTGGGCCTCTAATATATATATTCTGTGTTCAATGACAGAAAGGAAAATATGCTCATAAAGACTGAAAATGAGAAACTTCAGAAGAAAATTAAAAAATAATAATAAAGTGGATCTTTGGTCATTGTAGTTCAGTGTTAGACCATTGGCCTGCACACCAAAGGGTTGTAGGCTTGATTCCCAGTCATGGGCACATACCTGAGTTGTATATTCATTCCCTAGCCCCAGTTTGGGTGTGTGCAGGAGGCAACCAATTGATTTGTCTCTCACACACTGAATTTTCTTCTCTCTCTCCCTCTCCCTCCTCTACACCCTTTCTTTAAAAAAATCCATGAAAAAAAAACATCCTCAGGTGAGGATTAACAAAACAAAAATCAAATGGAAATTTTAAACATGAAAAAGAATATTTGAAATTTTAAAAATTCCCTGGAAAAGCTAAACAGTATAATGAAGATAAATAGCCAATACAGTGGAAGATAAATAAATAAAAAATCATACAAAATCAAGATTGGGGATAAAAATATACTAGGAAAGAAGAAAAATCACTGAGGAATATGTGAAACAATATTCAACAATCTACCATAAATCTAATTGCAGAATTATATGGGGAAAAGAGGAAGAATGGAGACAAAAATGATTGGGGGGCAAAAAAGGACTAAGAATTCCTCAAATTTAGTGAAAGCTGCAAGTTTATAGATTCATGAAGCTCAATAAATAACAAGGAGTATATTCCAGCCAGTGTGGCTCAATGGTTGAGCATTGACCTATGAACCAGGAGGTCACGAATTGATTCCCAATCAGGGCATATATCTGCATTCCAGGTTCAATTCCCAATAGGGACTGAGTAGGAGGCAACTGATCAAATATTATCTCTCATCATTAGTGTTTCTATCTCTCCCTCTCCCTTTCTCCCTGAAATCAATAAATGGGGGAAAAAGGAGGACCTATGTAATAGTTTTAAAATAATTAAATAAATAAATAAATAAATAAAATCCACGGTAAGCTATGAAAACAAACAAAATATTTTTTTCAATTTTTTAAATTAATTGAGGTATTACATATGTATCCATATTCTCCCATTGCCCCCCATCCCATTCCCATATATGCCCTGACCCCCCTGCTATCTCTGTCCATTGGTTATGCTTATATGCATGCATACAAGTTTTTTGGTTGATCTCTCCCCCTTACTCCCATCCTCCCTTACCTTCCCTCTGAGGTTTGAGCATCTGATCAATGCTTCTCTGTCTCTATATCTGTTTTTGTTCATCAGTTTATGTTGGTCATTATAATCTGCAAATGAGTGAGATCATGGGATATTTATCTTTCTGACTTATTTCACTTAGCATAATGCTCTCCAGCTCCATCCATGCTGTTGCAAATGGTAGAAGTACCTTCCTTTTTACAGCAGCATAGTATTCCATTGTGTAGATATACCACAGTTTTCTAACAGGCAGTATAAATATGAATTCTAATGATTTATTTAAGAACAGCCCATCATTTAAACATTCATGAACAACTCATATAGACTAAAGCAGCACCAGCTATAAAAATGAAAAATAAAATTTGCCTCTAGGATAGACTTCTATGAAAACATTATATCCTAATAAAAGTTTGGGATTCATGCAAACAAAACAGCAGTATTAGTGAAAGGATGGGACCTTAAAATGAAAAAATAATAAGTCTTACAAGATCTTTTACTAATTCAAAATAATGTTCAGCTTTAAAGTAAGGTGGTTTGATCAGTGCTGCCTCATTATCAAGAAAGTCCTTTAGATCATGATATGCCAGTTAATCTGCCTATATCTTCATATATGTCTTTGCTTAAGAAACCAAAAATATCTAAAAGGAAGAATGCTGATCATCCCAAATATTTCTGCATCTTGATATCTACTTCCTTTCTCTTACATTTCAAAGAAAATATGGCTCTGCATTGGTTATTTGGTGAAGTAATAATGCCTACTAAGATTGCATAGGAGCAGAGCCCAGTATCTAAGATAGTTCTCACTAACTCCAACAGATTAGAATAAAACACATTATGGAATAATGCAGTAAAGAATGGATAAGAAGATTTGACATTTTTGCCTGATGTGGTTGCTAAATCCTGGATGCTAATGTCATTACTGAAACATTAGACCTGGAAGGATTCTCTAGTGTGAAAACTTTAGCACTATGAAACACCACTTGTATCTGAACATTTTCCTTAAGATCACCAATACTAAAAGCAACTTATTTATAGTATTCTGTTGATTTTGACACTAACTCAGATTCAGAAATGCCATACCAAAGATTACCACTAAAATGCAAGCGAGAATTCAGCTAGTAGCTGGAAAAGTATGAACAAGACTTTTTGCTACTTATGAATCTTTATTTCTAACAACTAAAATGTCTAGCACATAGTGAACAAATGAATAACATAAGGTAAATTGAGAAATTAATACTTTATATGAGAGGAAACATCTGTGTTCTGTTCTTCCACAAGAGTAACAGATGACCTGGCAAAATGGTCATAATTGTTATAAAACTATGAAAAAATTAATCCAAACAAAGGAAGGCTTGGTGAAGAAATAAGCAGCTTATTTGTATAAGAGAACACTGTGGAATTTCCAGTTGCCTGTTTACCATACATACCCCAACCTCCAGATCAGTAGCTGATTGTAGGATGACAGTCTACACTCCAAGTCAGGTTACTAGTGCCCAACGGTATAATTATTATTAAAGAATTGTGCCTGTGTTTTTAGACTTCTCTATTGGATCCCTAATGTACAGGTATAAGAACTTGCTTTGGTTTTGTCTCTTTAGAATGTTTCTAGACATTCAGTAATGTTTTGGGTGGGGTTTGCCAGAAAAATTTAAAGGTATAGAATTATTTGTTTCAGACTGAGACAGGAAATAATAGATTAGACAAACAAGGGACAGGTTAAGTGACTTGGGAAGAAAAAGGTTGGAAAATGAGATATTTTGAGAAATAAGACTTTATGTTTAAGGCATTCATGTATACCAAGGAATGAAGAAGGCCACATACATGCTTGATGAATACCTATAGAAAACCTGAAAAGGCATTATTCTTTCACATGTGTTTTAGCTTACCTTTAGCTTTTGAGTCTCTGTGCAAGCCTAAATTCAAGAATAACACAAATTTATAAACAACCTCATTGTCATTGTCATTGAAAGAGGGCTCTCTTACAGAATCAATCTGCTAAAACTTAGAGTGTATTTTTATTGCTTTGCATGTAGGTGTTTAAGAAAACTGTCAATATAACCATTAAGCTGATAGAACACTGATTTCAGTGGCCACACAAGACCACAAAAGTAGTTTAGAAAAGTCACTAAGTAAACAAACAAAATTAACCCACAAAGAGGAATAAATCTGATTTCCAGAGTTGCCACATGGACAAAGAACTGAAGAAAACCAGAGAACAATGTCTAACAAATAAAAACACCAGTAAAGGACCAGAAATTATCAAAAGTAATTAAATAGAAATTTGAAGATTGAAAAGTACAATAATCAAAATGAAAAATTCACTAGATTGCTTCAGCAACAGAATTGAGCAGACAGAAAGAAGAATAAGAGAACTTAAAGATAAATTGATTGAGATTATCCCATCTGAGGAACAGAAAGAGAAAAAGAATGAAGAAAAGTCAACAGCACCTGAGAGACACATGAGACACTATCAAGTTTACTAACATACACATGATGGGAGTGTCCAAAGGAGAGAAGAAAAGGAATAGGGAAGGAAGAATATTTAAAGAAATAATGGCCATATGAATCTACACATCTAAGAAGCTCAGAGAACTCTAAGCACAAATTACTCCAAAAGATCCACACCATGATATATAATCAAAATTACAAGGGCTCTTTAACAAGATTAATAATGATTTTTCTATTTAGAAACCACTCAGGTTCGATTCTGGTCAAGGGCATGTACCCTGGTTGTGGGCACATCCCCAGTAGGGGGTATGAGGAGGCAGCTGATCAATGCTTCTCTCTCGTTGATGTTTCTAACTCTCTATCCCTCTCCCTTCTTTGTAAAAAATCAATAAAATATAGAAAAAGAAAAAAACACTCAGACCAGTAGGATGATATATTTAAAGTGCTTAACAAAGAAAAAAAAGGAAAAAAAATAAGATTTAATGAACAGTATATTTAATATACACAATATTGTATTATAATCATCAAACTTATTAATAAATTAAAACTTAATTATTCTAAGTAAAAAACAGAAAATATAATTACATAATGTGATAGAGGTGTTCATTATCACTACAATGGCAATCATAAGTATATATAAATATATCAAATTAAAAAGTTGTACACCTTAAATTTACATAATATATATCAAATATATTTTAATTTTAAAAAGGAATTCCTTGGTAAACAAAACAAGAACTGAGGAATTTCATCACTAATATATCTTTCCTATAAGAAATGCTAAAGGGAGTCCATCAGAAGGAAATGAAAGGATATTAGACAGAACTCAAAGCCATATGAAGAAATAAACAAAAATATAGCTACTTGGGGTAAATATAAAATCCAGTATATTTATACTATTGGTTTGTTACTCTTATTCTGCTTTAATATCTATTCTAATAAAAGAGTAACATGCAAATTAACCATTACTCCACAACAAAAATGGCAGCCCCCATGGCCACAAGATGGCAGCACCCAGTCCTCTAAGCCTTGCCGGAGTCCTGGCAGAGTAAGTGGCCTGGCAGAATGCTTCCCAGAGACCCTCCTGACCCTTTATAAAAAACAAAAACAAATTCACTCCCCACAAAGAGATCCTGCCCCATCCCGGGTCCCAGCCCAGGGGTCTCAGCCACTGAGTCATAGAGTCATACCAGCCAGACAGATATGGAGGAATCTTAAATGTTTCATATATATATATATATATATATATATATATATATATATAATTGATTTTTTTTACATAGAGGAAGGAAAAGGGATAGAGAGCCAGAAACATCTATGAGAGAGAAATATCAATCAGCTGCCTTCTGTACACTCTCCCATCGAAGCCACAGAACTGAGCAGACAGAAGAATAAGAGAACTTAAAGATAAATCAATTGAGATTATCCCATCTGAGGAACAGAAAGAGAAAAAGAATGAAGAAAAGTCAACAGCACCTGAGAGATACATGAGACACTATCAAGTTTACTAACATACACATGATGGGAGTGTCCAAAGGAGAGAAGAAAAGGAATAGGGAAGGAAGAATATTTAAAGAAATAATGGCCATATGAATCTACACATCTAAGAAGCCCAGAGAACTCTAAGCACAAATTACTCCAAGAGATCCACACCATGATACATAATCAAAATTACAAGGGCTCTTTAACAAGATTAATAATGATTTTTCTATTTAGAAACCACTCAGGCCCTAACTGGTTTGGCTCAGTGGATAGAGCATCAGTCTGCGGACTGAGGGTATGTGCCCCCAACGAAGGTACATGGCCTTGACCGGAATCGAACCTGGGACCCTTGAGTCTGGAGGCCAAGGCTTCATCCACTGAGCCAAATCAGTTAGGGCTGTCCAATATGTTAAAGAAAAAATCCTATCTAATAAAGAGGGAATATGCAGTAGAGGGCATTTGGGGGTGACCCAGCTGTCAGGGGAGGGCAGTTGGGAAAGATCAGACTGGCAGGGGAGCAGTTAGGCATCGATTAGACTAGCAGGGGAGTGGTTAGGGGGTGATCAAGTTGGCAGGCAGAAGTGGTTAGGGGCAATTAAGCAGGCAGGCTAGCAGTTGTGAGTCAGCAGTCCCGGATTGTGAAAGTAATATCCACCTGCCTGTTTAGGCCCAGCAGTCGGACATCCCCCGAAGGGTCCCAGATTGGAGATGATGCAGGTTGGGCTGAGGGACACACACCCCTGTGCACGAATTTCATGCACTGGGCCTCTAGTATATAAGTGACCATTACAACTGAATGACAGGAATGACTAGAACGACCAGGTGACCAGCCAGTATCTATGATGCTTACTGACCAGACCTTGCTGCTGGGGCCCTAACAGCCCTGTATCTGGTTCACCTGATTCCTGGACCCAGGCAGAAGGGAGGAGGAAGCCCAGTTACTCATGGCATTGGCCATTGGCTAGCTTGCTGCTGGGGCCAACCTCCCGAGATCACTACCCCTGGCCAGCTGGCCCCCCAGATGGGTCCCAATCATCTGCCAGGCTGAGGGACCCCACCTGTGCATGAATTCATGCACTGGGCCTCTAGTATTATACAAAAAGCAAATACATAAAATATATGTCTATGTTAATGAGCACACGATGTTTAAAGATGTAATTTGTGACAATAAGTAGAGAGAAAGATATATTATTGAAACAAGATTGATATTGTGCAGAATGCATGGGAGAATGATCAGAGAGCACTCGAGGGAGGAAGGTTTAACCTTTATTTCACAGATTTGTTAGTCCAGGGGAATTCCGGATCCAAGCCTGAACTGAACTCATGGGGAGGCTCTGACCTATATATCTCCTCCTGGGGCAAACCCCTGAGTGTCCTGAAGGTCCACTCAAGTCAGTCTTGGTGGGACCTTAGGAGCATGCTCCGCAGCTCCGCCCAAGTCAGTCTGAATGGGGAAGTAAGACTACAGTTTTATCCAGATACTGAACTAGGTTGCAAGCCCCTTTATTTTTCTTTCATTTCCCCCTCTTGTTCCACAAGCTATTCTTAGTCTTGGAGATTACAAAAGACTCAGGAATTGGGGATAAGTAGCTCTAGCTACTCACTGCTAAAGGGGGGCGATGAAAAAGGGGGTTCAAGTTTTCCCCATCTTCCGCAAAGGGGTCACCGGAGTAGCAAGGACAGAGAAGTTCTCCTCCTAATACCAGTCTAGGGTTCCAGTGATACTTGTATAAATACAGAATAAAACTGTTGGAAAAAAACAAAAACAATAATTATCCAGATAGGAGGGCATAAACAGATTCAGGTTGGTCAAGATTCAGGTTCTTGAAGATGATCCGCAGGGGGTGGTTCAGGTCAGATGTCACCTTCCACTCTGGATGCTGATTGTCCATCTGGTCAGCTGCTTTTATCCAGGAATGATGGATCCAGGTGTTCAGTCCTACAACTTTGAAGCTGAGGGGGTGGTTAGTATGACTGGATAATGTCCCTTCCAAGTTTGCTTAAGGAGTTCCATTTTTCAATTTTTTACCAAAACCTGGTCCACAGGCTTGTGAAGGTGCACAGTTGTTCCTAGAGAGATGGGCAAATGATCAGTAACTCATCTGTGGACTTCAAGGATACTCTTCTCAAGTCCTTGTACCTGATTCTGAATTTCTAAGTGCCCTATTTTCCTCATATCTCCCTTTGGCCAAATTAAGGGAGGGGCTCTGCCACATAGAATTTCAAATGGAGAGAACCCTACCCTGGCTTTCAGGACACAGTGCACCCACAGGAGCACAAGTGGTTAGATATCTGTTCAGGGTAAGTTTGTCTCCTGGCATAGCTTAGCCATAACCTGCTTGAGAGTCTGGTTTATGTGTTCTACTTTCCCTGAACTCTGGAGCCTGTAGGCTCTATGTAAGTTTCACTTCATTCCTAAGGCATTAGATACCTGCTGTACTACCTCAGGTATCTGAGGCTGGAGCATTTATTATCTGACCCTATGGTTAATGGCATTCCATACCATGGAATTATGTCCTTCAGTAATGCCTTAGTGACTTATCTCCCTTTCTCCATGTGTGTAGGATATGCCTCAACCCAGCCTGAAAAGGTGCAGACAAAAACTAAAAGATATTTATTTCCTCTACTAGGCCCTATTTCTATAAAGTCTATCTCTAGATATTCAAAGGAAGCCTGCCCACAACACTGAATTCCTATCGGTCCTACAGGACTCTGCTTTGCATTGCTCTGTGAACAGAGGAGGCATCACTGAGAGATTGAGGCAAATAAGGAGGGGAGATGGGCAATTATATAGTATCTGCTTAACAAGGCTTCTAGAGCCATCTTCTCTAAATGGGTAAGTTCATGCTGCTGGAGGACTACTCTGTGAGCTAACTGTTCTGGAATATAGACCCTATAATCTGAGAACATCCACCAACCTTCCTTCGTCCTTTACCCCCTTCTTGTTGGGCCCACTCTTCTCCTTGAGAGGTGTATTTCAGAGGTTCAAGTAATTCAGTAACCAGCATGATCTGCAATGCCACTGCACGCTCCTTAGCAGCTAGCCTTGCCACTGCATCTGTGAGATTGTTACCTTCTCACACTGAGTGTTTCCTTTGTGGTATCCTCTACAATGGATGACTGCTACTTCCTTGGGCTCCCAGACTGCTTCTAGTAACTGATTCCTTTTCCTTTGGCCATCAGGATCCCCCTTTTTCTTGTATATGGCCCCATGGATAAGCAGGGTAGTGAAGGCATAGTGTGAGTTGATGTAGATGGTGCACTTATCCTTCCTGAGATTTAAGGCTATGACTAGGGCCCAAAGTTCTGCCCTCTGCTCTGACCATCCTTCAGGCAGGGCCTGTGCCTCTATTATCTCAAAGTTTGATACCACTGCATACCCCGCTTGTCTTTTTCCTTCTGCCATTCATGAACAATACTAAGTCTGGATTTTGTAGAGGCTTGTCTGTTAGATCTGGCCGGTTGAAGTAAACCTCCTCTAGGATTTCTAGACAATCATGCTCAGGGGTTCCCTCTGTGATGGGTAGAAAAGTGGCAGGATTAAGAGTTCTTACTATCTCTAATCTTATTCACAGATTTTTACATAGGAGCCCTTGGTATTGAGTCATCTGAGCATGAATCAGCTAATGTTGTCCTTTAGCTTCCATTAGGGTGACAACAGCATGAGGTACTTTAACATTTAAGTTCTATCCCAGAGTAAGCTTGTCTGCTGCAATGGCCCTGAGTCATAGGGGCCACCCAGATCCAATCTGTTTGGAGAGATAGGCTACTGGCCTCTTCCAGGGTCCCAACTCCTGAGTCAGAAGTCCTAGGGCTACCCCATTGTTTTCATGAATGAAAAGGTTAAAGTCCTGTGTCACATCTGGGAGCCCTAGAGCCTACACCTAGGTGAGCTTTGTTTTTATGGTTGTGAAGGCTTTTTCCTGTTCAGGACCTCAGTTAATGGGTGCCTTTTCCTCTCTTTTTAAGGATTTATAGAGGGACTTAGTTAGATCTGAGAATCCTGGGATCCAAATTCAACAGAACCCTACTACCCTTAGGAATTCCTGAATCTGTCGCCAGGTGCTGGGGACTGGTATGGCACATACTGCCTGTTTTCTTTCAGTCCCTCATCTTAGTTTCCCTTGGATAATTCAGAAACCTAGGTATTTGACTTCCCTTTGACAGATTTGAGCCTTCTTTTTGGACAACTGGTAACCTGTTTCAGTTAAGAGTCTTAGAAAGGTTTGTATTCCTTCCCAACACTGAGTTCACATGAAGCTAGCCAGTAGGAGGTCGTCTACATATTGGAGTAGAATGCACCCCACATACTGCCCTGGAAATGTTGACAAATCTGCTGCTACTGCTCCACTAAAAAGAATTGGGGAGTTCTTGAACCCTTGTGGCAGTCTTGTCCAGGTGAACTGTTCCTTAGTCCCTGTGATTGGGTTTTCCCACTGGAAGGCAAATGGGTGGACTGAAAGGTGCCAGCTAAAGGCAGAAAAAGGCATCTTTTAGATCTAAATATGTAAACCATCATTCCACTTCTGATGAAATGAGCCCCAGGAGAGTGTATGGATTTGTCACCACCAAATGTAGAGTTATAATGGCCTCATTAACAGCCCACAGGTCTTGTACTAGGTGGTAATCATTGGTCCCAGGCTCCTAGAGAGGTAGGAGAAGGGTGTTCCATGGAGACTGACAGCACTGAAGAAGTCCCAATTGAAGCAGTCATTCTAGGTGGCCCTGGATAAGTTTTATAGGCTGTGCCCCAGGCTTCAAGTCAATTAGCACTGGGGTGTGGTTTTTAGCCAAGCCCAGGAGATTTTATTCTGCCCAGACCAGCAGGAATTTCTTCTCTAGTTCAGGCTCTAATGGTGAGTCTTTTGACTGGGAGGTATAAAGTCTCCATTCTTCCTCCCTAGGCACTGCTAAAGACAGGATCATTGGGGAGGTCTCCTCACCTAAGCACAGTTGTGCTGAGCCATCCAGAGCAAAGGTGATTTCTGCTCCCATTTTGACTAAAAGGTCTCTGCCCATTAGAGGAACAGGGCAATCTGGCAAGTATAGGAATTCATGAACCACCTGATGGCTGCCTAACTGACATTGGCAGGGGTGGCTGAATGATCTGTGGTTGTTATCCCCAGTAGTTCTGATATTGGTGACATCCCATCCTGAGAGGGGAGCTATTTTCTGAATAACTACCAAGTGCTCTGCTCCTGTATCAACCATAAAGTTCACAGACTGGTCCTGATTTTCATTTCGACCCTGAGCTCATGGAGGCCCAGTTAGAAAGAGCCCAATCTGTCCTAGTCTGTTGGCTGCTGCCAGTCTGATGTGGTCTGCCTCAGGTGGTTCTGGCTGATAACGGCAGGGTTGTTTGGATGGCCTTGCCTGATTCTTTTGGTGGCTCAGACATTCACTCTTCCAGTGTCCTAATTCTTTACAATGATCCCATTTAAGATCCATCCTTTCTTTTTCTGACTTGGCTCCTTGCTGTCTCCCTTTCCTTTTCTGTGAGCTAGCTTCTATAACAGCCATAGCAATCAGATTCATTTTCCTTTTTAGTTTCTCCTCAGCCTTCTTTTTAGCCGCATTTTTCTGATTAATGAAAACCTTATTAGCTATCTCTAGCAGTTCAGTAGCATTCTTTCCTGCAAACCCTTCCAGTTTCTATAGCTTTCTCTTTATGTCTGGCTGAGCCTGACTAATGAAGGCTGTATTGATCATAGTTTGATTCTATGAGGCCTCTGGGTCAAAAGGAGTGTAAACTCAATATGCTTCACAGAGTCTTTCATAAAAGGTTGCTGAATTTTCCTCAGACCTCTGGAAAACTTCAGAGGTCTTGGCCATATTAGTGGGCTTCTTGGATCCAGCCCAGAGCCCCTGGAGGAAGGCCTGCAGATCTCTCTAATCTGGTCCTCCCATCCTCCAAATTCAGGACCCACTTGGGTTCCACATCTGGGAGAACCTTCCTGGCCTATCTGTCCCTATTGGGGCTGGATCTGGAGCCATTTCCGAGCTTCTGTTATTATTCTCATGTGCTCTTCAGTGTTAAAAAGCATGAGAAGAAGTTTCTTGCAGTCAACCCAGGTGGTCTTCTGGATCTGAAAAATTGGACTCCAGAAGGTCAACCATGGTTTGGGGTTTTTCAGAATAAGCGGGAGTGTGATGCTTCCAATTTAAGAGATTGGTCATAGTGAAAGTTTGGTAGCAAAAGACCGAGCCCCCCTCTTCTGGATTCCTGTTTTCTACAATTATATGAAGGCTCCCCATTTCTTGGAGAGGCATCTGGAAAGCTGGAAGTGGTTTGGGTGGCCAATCAGCTGAGCACAAACGTCATCCAACTGGCTGTGGAGAGTCCAGTTTGGGGGAGATGGAAGGATGTAGTGTATCTAAGCTTCCCTGGCTAGGCAAAGGGGCACTAGGCACCACTTGATACATGTATGGGGGTGGCAGAACTTTCAGAGCTTCCTCAGGGGACTTCTGAAGAAATAGAGTCTTATTCTCCTTCTGAGGAACCTGCCCTTTTTCCTTAAATACACAAAACTGGATCCAAAGTGGCTCAAGCTCTGCTATTTCTAGCCACTGATCTCCTGTGATAATTCTGTGAACATTCCCAATTGTGGGGACATCCAATGTGTCCTCTGGTGACCATCCTACTCCAAAAGATGTCCAGTCTATTTCACACATACTATTTTAACTCACAGGGGACTAGTTTCACCCCATAGTCCCCAACAAACCCTCTTTTAGAATTCTTTAACATACATTCTAAGATAGTAGAGTTTCAGGAGGAGCTTTTATCCATATTGCAGGGAGGGGCCGGGTTGCCTCCTTTGAAAAAATCTATATATATAAAAGCCTAAGTTACCATCACAATCAAATGGATGACCAAATAGGCTGCGTGGGGCAATCAGACCAGCAAAGGAGTGGGGGTGCAGTGAGGGGCAACCAGGCTGGCGGGGGGGGGGCAGTTGGGGACAACCAGACAGGCAGAGGGAGCAATAAGAGGCAACCAGGCTGGCGGGGGAAGCAGTTAGGAGTGATCAGACCAGCAGGGGAGAAGTTAGAGGCAATCAGGCAGGCAGGCAAGTGAGCAATTTTGAAGCTAGTGGTACCAAATTGTGAGCAGGATGTCTGACTGCAAGTTTAGGCCCAATCTCCAGGATAAGGCCAAAACCAGCAGTTGGAAATCCCCCAAGAGGTCCCAGATTGGAGAGGGTGCAGGCTGGGCTGAGGGGACCTCCCCCATCCCATGTACAAATTTCATACACCAGGCCTCTAGTAGCTAAATAAAAGAACTAATCAAAATAAGGCTTATTTTCTAACTTTACTTGTCCTTGGATATGGACAGCAAATGACACTAATCAAATTTCTGCTATCAGTTCCCTGAGTACATTGATATAAGCTATTTAACCTCTGTTTTGGGAGACAAAAGGCAAATAATTTACTCCCAAGAGTCTTTGGCTTAGGGAAGACAGGATTTAAGACAGGATTTACAAGATGGTCCCAATGTGATCCAATGTCCTTGATTTACAAGATAGCTCCAAATTGATATTAAACCATCTTAGTTTCCCTATTCTACTTGTCCTGGCTTACTGTTCTGTCATTTATTCAACTTCCTTTCAACATTTCTCTCTACCTTCCTCCATTACACAAAAGCCATACTTTCTTTCCAGTCATTTAGAACTCTTAGCTTTAATTTTTAGGTGACATATAAATAATTAGCATTCCTCTTATTAGTAATACATTCACATTTTTAAGAAACACAAACAAATTTCACTACCTAAACAATTTAAACAAACAACAAGGAGACATATTTAAACAATAAAGAGAGATAACATTCCCCATTAAAAACTTTGAATCACCACGGAAACATGGGAGAGGTTTAGAAGGGTTGTGTGTGTGTGTGTGTGTGTGTGTGTGTGTGTGTGTGTGTGTGTGTTTTAACAGACACAAACAAACATAAAACCCCAACAGTAAATAAACACTTTTACACAGGCACACACCATATTTACACCACAGAATACCCTGCATTCACAAAATCAGTTTCAATTGTGCAGAGATATAGAACAAATCACTGAACAGAGGCAGTAGAAAACTGCCTAGGAACGCTTTTCTTCTCACTTTTTCAAACGCAGGCCATACTAGGACCCTTAGGAAGTCTGAGTTTTGACTTCCCTCCTGGAAAGTCCCAGAGACAGTGAATACCATCCAGAAACCATTCTTCCAGATGATCCAAGCTATCCTGAGGTAAATAATTACCTAGGTAGGGGCCAGCTACCTCTTTTGTCCCATAGGACAGGCCAGAACTTGGACCCATTTCCCCAGAGAAAAACAGTTTCAGATGTCTGATTTTGATTTCCTTCCTGGGAAGTCCCAGAAAGATGCTTCCTGCCTTTTTTGGGGTCCACCAGAGCACGGATTCACCAGAGTCCTGATGGCACGCCTTACTTGAGTCCCAAAGCCCAAAATGAGTGCCTTGAAGTCCACTATTATCAGCAGTGGCCTAAGAGCCAGCTCAACTGATGTTATGGCAAAATGCATAGGAGATCGATCAGCCAGCACTCTGAGGGAGGAAAGTTTAACCTTTATTTCACAGATCTGCTAGTCCAGGAGAATTCTGGATCCAAAGCCTGAACTGAACTCCTGGGAAGCTCTGACTTATATATCTCCTCTTATGGCAGGCCCCTGAGGGTTCTCACAGCTCCACTGAAGTCAGTCTTGGCTGGGCCTTGGGGGCATGTTCTGCAGCTCCACCCAAGTCAGAGTGGGGAAGTGAGAATACAGTTTTAACCAGATACTGAACTAGGTTGCAACACCCCTCCCATTATCCTTTACAGTATTAATTAAAACTTGGTTGTTATAATGCTCAGGTAATAATTTTCACTCCCAAATTAACCTAAGGGGGGAAAAACACAAATTAGTGTACAAAATAGAAAACAAGAAGAAAATTAAAAGGCACACTATAAAAATCAATTTATCATAAATGAAGATAGTAACAAAGGAATTTATGCAGAAAGTATTATGTATCATATAGAAAACAAGAAATGGTAGAATAAGTCTTTTCTTAACTGTGATGATTTTAAATGTGAATGCATTACACTTTACAATTAAAAGGCTGAAATTGTCAGAATGGGTAAAAATACATAATGTCAGAATGGATTTTAAAAATTTTTCCTCTATATACTGTCAATAGAGAGTCATTTTAGATCCCAAATTATGAATGTGTTGAAAGTAAAAGAATGAAAAGATAGTCCATGCAAATAGTAACCAGAATGAACTGGGTGGTTATAGTTGAAACGCAATAGAACTTAAGAAAAAAATTGCTATGAGAAACAAAGAAAGACATTACATATTGATAAGAGGCTGACACCATCAAGAAATATAACAATCTACACTAATAAAAGAGAAAGATTCAAATTGACCACACCTTCATGATGCCCATCAGCCAATCAGGAGTGAATATGCAAATTAATCCAACAAAGATAGTGGGTTAATTTGCATACGCAGGGGCTGAGCAGCATCTGCTACAGGCCTCTGGGCAGTGTGGGAAGGCAGAAAGGTGGCTCTAGGCTGGAGCAAAGGCAGAAAGGTGGCTCCAGGCTGGAGCGAAGGCATTGCCAGCAGCCAGGGGAAGGAAGGCCCATTCTTGCATGAATCTTTGTGCATTAGGCTTTTAATTATAAATATATATATATACACACCTAAAAACAGAGACCAAAAACAATAGGAAGCAAATCTAAGGGAGAAAAGAAAGATCTATAATAATACTTTGAGACAATATCCTATTTTCAATAATGGATAGAACAACTAGACAGAGAATCAATAATGAAATAGAGGACTTGAACAATACTATAAAGCAACTAATCCTAATAGACAAATATAAAACACACCATTCAACAACTACAGAAAAGTCATTTTTCTCAAGTACACATGCAACATTCTTTGGAATAGACCATATATCAAGCCTCTAAAAACTATTAAAAATTACAATATTATTGTTATTCAAAGTATCTTCTCCATGATGGAATTAAACTAGAAATAAACAACAGAAGATTAATAAATTCATAAGTATGTGAAAATTAAATACCACACTATTAAACAATCAGTAGATCAACTAAGAAATTAAATGAAATAAAAAATATTTTGAGAACAGCAAAATGAAAACTTAATACCAAAATTTATGATATGTAGCAAAAACAGTGCTCAGAGAAAAGTAGCCTAAATTTAGATTTCAAAAAATCCAGAAAAGAAGTACAAATTTAACTCAAACTAGCAAAAGAAAGAAAATGATAAATATTAAAATGGAGAATAGAAAATAATAAAACAGATAATTAAGAAGACCATAAGATTTTTATTTGGAAAGTCAACAAACTTAATAAACCCTTAATTAAAGTGACCAAGAAAAAAAAGAGAAGACAAAAATCAGTAAATTATAGATGAAATAAGGGGCATGATTGCTAATCCTAGAGAAGTTAAAATAATTATAAAAAGAATACAGTGAATAGTTCTATTCCAATAAATCAGATAACATGAATGAAATCAACATATCCTAGAAACATATAAACTATGAGAAGTGACTTAAGAAGAAATAGAGAATCTGATGAGATTGATAATAAAGATATTGAAACCTTCCAACAAGAAAGCCCAGAACTGAAGGCTTCAGTAGCAAATTCTACCAAACATTTTTTTTTTAATTTTTTATTAATGTATTATATGTATACATATCTTCCCATTGTCTCCCCTCCCATGCATACCCTAACCCTCCAGTGTCTTGTGTTAATTGGTTATGCTTATATGCATGCATACAAGTCCTTTGGTTGATTTCTTATCTACCCCACCTCTGCTTAACCTTCCTGCTGTAATTTGACAGTCTGTTTGATGCTTTACTGCCTCTGTATCTATCTTTTTGTTCATCAGTTTATAATGTTCTTTGTTATCCATAAATGAGTGAGATCATGGGATGTTTTTATTTCATTGGCTGGCTTATTTCAATTAATATAATGCTCTCCAGTTCCATCCAGGTTGCTGCAAATGGTAAGAATTCATTCTTTTTTATGGCAGCATAGAATTCCATTGTGTAGATGTACCATAGTTTTCTGATCCACTCATCTTCTGACGGGCACCTAGGCTGTTTCCAAATAGTAGCTATTGTAAATTGTGCTGCTCTGAACATAGGGGTGCATAAATCCTTTCTGTTGGGTGTTTCTAGTTTCTTAGGATTTATTCATAGGAGTGGGATTACTAGAGTTCCATTTTTAGTTTTTGAGGAAACTCCATACAGTTCTCCACAGTGGCGGCACCAGTCTGCATTCCCACCAGCACATTTTAAAAAAATTAATAGCATTTTTTCTCCAATTTCTACAAAATAGAAGATAAGGCAACACTTTGTAATTCATTTTGTGAGACTAGGATTATCTAGAAACTAGAGCCAGATAATGACATCACAAAAAAGAGACAAATATGAATCAATATAATTTATGAATATAGGTGCAAAAATCTTAAACAAAATACTAACCAACTAAATCCAGAAACATCATATACACCATGACCAGGTGATTTATCTCAGGAATGGTTTAACATACAAAAGTAATACAACATAATACATCATAATAATAGAATAAAGATTAAGAAAAAGGGAGGTGCTGAAATCAGTTTGGCCCAGTGGATAGAGCGTTGGCCTGAGGACTAAAGGGTCTCCAGTTTGATTTCAGTCAAGGGCATGTATCTTGGTTGCAGGCACATCCCCAGTGGGGAGCGTGCAGGAGGCGGCTGATTGATGTTTCTCTCTCATCTATGTTTCTAACTCTCTATCCCTCTCCATTTCTCTCTGTAAAAAATCAATAAAATATATTTTTTTAAAAAAGAAAGAAAGAAAAAGGGAGGACTCTGGCCAGGTAGCTCAGTTGGTTGGAGCATCATCCTGATATGTCAAGGTTACAGGTTCAATCCCTTGCCAGAACACATACAGAAAGTTATCAATGAATGCATAAATAGATGGAACAATAAGTCTCTCTCTCTCTCTCTCTCTCTCTCTCTCTCTCTCTCTCTCTCTCTTTCTCTCCCTCAAATTAATCAATAATTTGTTTTAAGTGGAAGGGGTCAATGAAAAAAAGGTAAATCTGTAACACTTTCAATGATAAAGATAAATTTAAAGTAAAAAATAAATAAATAAATAAATAAATAAATAATAAAATGGAAAATGGAAAAGAGAGGATGCCTGCTTTTTTTCCCCTCCCATTCAACATTGTACTGGAAATTCTATCTACAGCAATTAAGCAAGCAAGAAAGTAAAAGGTGGGGCAAATTGGGGGGGCGGGAATTATTACTGTTCAAAGATGACATGATCTTATATAGGGAAAATACTATAGAAATCTTGCACAAAATGTAGTTCTAATAAATGAATTCAGCCAAATTTCAGAATACAAGATTAACATGTGAAAATCAGTTATAGCTCTACACACTAATCCTATATAATAAAAGGCTAATATTCAAATTGACCAAACTGTGGAATGACTGGTCACTATGATGTGCAATGATCACCAAGGAGCAGACACTCAATGCAAAGGAGCTGCTGCCTGGTGGTCAGTGCATTTCCACAGGGTGTGCACCAGACAGAAGCCTGGCTCATGGCTGGCAAGTGCAGTGACTGTGGCGGGAGCTTCTCCCACCTCTATGGCAGTGCTAAGGATGTCCAACTGACGGCTTAGTCAGACATCCCTTGAGGGCTCCTGGACTGTGAGAGGGCACAGGCCAAGCTGAGGGACCTCACCCTCAAAAGATACTCCTGCTGAGTGCATGAGTTTCATGCATTGGGCCTCTAGTAAATTGTAGTTCTATACACTAATAAGTTAACTAAGAAAACAATTGCACTTATAAGACCATCAAAAATTATCTCAAATAAGAGCATCCTATATAATAAAAGCCTAATATGCTAAGTGTCTGACCATTCGACCAGTTGCTATGATGTACACTGACCACCACGGGGAAGACATTCTGACCAGTAGGTTAGCTTGCTGCTAGGGTCCAGAGGATCAGGACTGGGAAAGATAGGCCAGACAAGACCTGGAGCCCTTCCATGGTCCCTCCCTGGCCCTGATCATGCACCAGTGGGGTCCCTTGGCCTGGCCTGTGCCCTCTCACAATCTGGAACACCTCAGGGGATATCAGAGACCTGGTTTTGGCCCGATACCCGCAGGCCAGGATGAGGGACACCACTAGTGTGTGAATCTATGCACCAGGCCTCTAGTTAGCTATAAAAAGGAATGAAGTACTGGTACATGTTACAAAATGAATGACCCTCAAAAGAGTATGCTAAGTGAAATAAGCCAGACACAAAAGGTTACCTATTTTATTATTTAATGTATATAAAATATTCAAATTAGCTAAATCCATGGAGACATAAAATCAGATTAGAGATTGTCAGAGGACGGGGGAGGGTGGAATGGGGAGTGACTGCTTAATGGGTAGTGGTTTCCTCTGGGAATAATAAAATGTTTTGAAACTATAAAGAGATGATGCTTGAAAAATATTATAAATGTACTAAATACTATTGAATTGTACAAATTTATTAATTTTATATTAATTTTACCTTAATAAAAATAAAGTATGTAACATAGGTATTATCATCATCATCTTCACGACCACCATTACTATGGAAAATGTTTCCCAACTTTCACTTTCTTTGAAATGTTTAGATTATGAGATAAAATAGACTAAAATTTAAAACTAATTAGTATAATTTGTATAATATGTTCTTGTCTTCTCTCTATTCTCTTTCAGATTATGTCTGGCCTCTCCCCAGACCTTTGTGCCCCGTCTGGATCTCCCTAGATGTTTTATTTTCGACAGCGTCCATCATGCACCTCTGCGCTATATCGCTGGATCGGTATGTAGCAATACGTAATCCTATTGAGCATAGCCGTTTCAATTCGCGGACTAAGGCCATCCTGAAGATTGCTATCGTTTGGGCAATTTCTATAGGTAAATAACTTTCCTGGCCATTAGAATTGCAAGGGCTATGCTCAATACCTTCGGATTATGTACTGTGAACAACGACAGACGTCGACTGGTAACATTGCGTATAATCGGGATTGTTGTTTAATAATTATTCTTAACCTATTTATCTGATATTTAGGTTAACAATAATAGAATAAATGTAATGTGTATGAATATTAATTGAATTTTTCCATTTATTTTGCTTAATTCTTTTATGTATTAATATGCCAATGATTTCTACAACTAAGTCAAAATTTTGAGATGTTTAAAACGTTTTAAAGATAACAAAGATATGTGGCAAATCTAAATTTTAAAAAAATATAGCATTTAAATCTTATAAAATATAAATCTACTCCAGAATATTAATCTTAATGTTTTAATTCTATTTTCATATCTTCTTCAGTGGAAATATTAATAGTGCATAGGAATCTTCAGGAAGTAAACATGATTAAGTTTATACTGTTGATCAACCTAAAATATATTTGCCCTCCATTTTCAAATATCTTCTTGGATTTTTGTTACACAGAAGGAGAAAGAATTATTTTATTAAAAAAAAACGATTTGGGAAAGATTGAGGAAGATAAATTATCATTTTATTGCTTGTAATTTGAGATATTCATGAATGTCTTCACAATCCTCATATTCAAGACACAGAATTTAACCAATTGGAATATAGGGGCTTTTACAATCCTCTTGTTTTCCTTTTCTTCTCTTTCTGTTGGAACTTATATTTAGTGACTCATTAAATAATTTTTTAATGTTATGTTTCCATACAATCTCCTCTGATATCATCTAAATATTTTGACTCTGGGTTTATCCATAAAATAAATTTATTTAACATTTAAGTTTATTCCATTGTAGGTGATTGTGAAGCTAATAAGACTGCAGGATCCAGAAAAAGACACACACACACACACACACACACACACACACTTTTGAACAAAAAAACAATGGAACTTACCTATACCACACACAAAAAAATGTGAACCTATAAATATAGTTTGATCTATATATTCAAGGGTTCATCGATGTTACTTCTTTTACCCCAAAGAACTCAGCTAAAAAGATGCCATTTTTTATGATGCTTACAAATTAAAATATTAGGTAACTGTTTTTCCCTTGCTCCTTTTAAGATTCTCTCTTTGTCTTTAACCTTTTGCATTTTAATTATGATGTATCTTGGTGTGGGCTTCTTTGGGTTCATCTTGTTTTGGACTTTCTGTGCTTCCTGGACTTGTATGTCTATTTTCTTCACCATGTTAAGAAAATTCTCTGTCATTATTTTTTCAAATAGGTTTACAATTTATTGCTCTCTCTTTTCCTTCTGTGGCACTCCCATAATGTGAATGTTGGTATGCTTGAAGCTGTCCCAGAGACTCCTTATTTAGTTACCTAGAAAGGAGTTCCTGTAATACTAGAACAAAATTTCTCAGCAGAAATTTTGCAGGCCAGAAGGGATTGGCAAGAAATATTCAAAGTGATGAAAAGTAAGGCCCTACAACCAAATTACTCTACTCAGTAAAGCTGTCACTTGTAATCAAAGGACAGATAAAGAGCTTCCCAGACAAGAAAAAGCTAAAGGAGTTCATCACCAACAAATCAATATCATATGAAATGTTAAAGGCTCTTTCATAAAAAGAAAAGAAGGAAAAAAGATATCACAAACATGAACAATAAAAATACAATAAATATATATCTATCAATAATTGAATCTAGAAAACAATAAGCAAGCAAGCAGAACAGAAAGAAACTCATAGATGTAGAGAACATTTTGACAATTGCCAGATGAGAGGTGTTTGGGGGGATAAATGAAAAAGGTGAAGGGATTAAGAAGTATAAATTGGTCATTACAGAATAGTCATGGGGATGTAAAGAGCAGCATAAGGAATATAGCCATGATATTTTAATAACTATGTATGGTGTCAGATGGGTGCAAGATTTATCAGGATGATCACTAAGTTAGTTATGTAATGTCTACTCACTGGGATGTACACCTGAAACTAATATGGTTATGTCAATTGCAATTGAAAAATTAAAAATGGATTTAAAATTTTTACAAAAGTAAAAATAAATTTTAAAAAACACATTGTTTCACCTACAAAATATTAGAATATTAGGGGCATTAACTTCCAATAATGACTATGCTAAAAACAACTAAAATATGGGGAAAATACTATAACTTTGTGAAGCTAATAAGATTGTGAGATCCAGAAAAAGACAGAAAAATGATTATAACTTCTGGGTCATTTTGCTGGTTATGCATTTCTGAACCTGAAGCTGTGACTGATAGGTTAGGAAGCTTGTTTCACAATCTCATGAACAGAGGAAATCATAACAGGAATATAGAGCCTTGCAAGGGTCAACAAACTTGAACTTATTTTTATATCCCAAATGTCTATACACTAAAAATAAAAATGGTCCAGGTTTAAAACATCCTTGTCATATTATTTAGGTCTGATTCAAGTCACCTATGTAACCAAGAAAAATCTTATTCTGGAAATTTGATTAAGATAATTTCATGTTCTTTTTTCTAAATTTTTGTGGTAGGTGAAAAAAGTCATCATTCTAGGCTTCAAAGTTTTTCTTTAAATAATTTTTCAATTCCAATAACTAGAATAAATAATAAGTAGACACATGAAGAGATGAGACAACATTAACCAGATATAACAAAATTAAAGAAAATAAAAATGGACCAGAGACATTCACAATAGTTTAATTACATGAAATAAACTTTAAATAACTATATACACTGTACAGTGGTACCTTGAGATACGAGTTTAATTCCTTCCATAACCTTGCTCTTATATCAACTTGCTCATATCTCAAAGCAAATTTCCCCATTGAAATCAATTGAAATGCCATTAATCCGTTCCAGCCCCCAAAATGGCACCCCAAGTTGTTCTTGTTACGTGTTTTTGAATAAGAAAAATGTATTTATAAATGACAAATATTGTATAAAAACATAATAAAAGAGAATGTAAAGGAATAAACTGGTTTTATAAAGTGTATTTACCTACTCCTTACACTCTTAATGCTACACTTTATCCCTAAACTGAACTTAACTAATCTTCACTGAACTTAATTGCTACTGGTCTTTGCATTTTTGGCCGATTTAAAAAAAAATGTGTTCTGAAATGGGTGAGGCAAGTTTCATTGAACAGCTCCGATGCACGACCAATAGCAACTTTTTCTGGGTGTTTCTTTCCCACAAAGTATGACACCCTCTGCAACATTCCTAAGATCTCCTTTATCTCACTTGTAGAGATCTTCTCCACCTCTGGCTCCTCCTCGAAACCAATTTCTTGGAGAACCTCCGCATGTTACTGAGACTACAACTCTTGTAACTCCTCCATGGTGAGTTCCAGAGAGTGCTCCTCGACGAGCTCATTCACGTCTCTCTCATCCACCTCCAGGCCCATGGATTTTCCCAGAGACACTATCTCCTCCTCCACCACTGGCACCTCGGGTTTGAATCCTTTGGCTATGGCCTCAGGCCACAACTTCTTCCATACAGAGGTCAAAGTCCTCATTGTAACACCCAGCCAGGCCTGATCAATAATTCTGAGGCATATCACGATGTTAAAGTGGTTCTTCCAGAACTCTCAAAGGGTGAGGTTTGTGTTCTTCATCACCTCAAAGCAGTGCCGGAACAGGTGCTTGATGTACAGCTTCTTAAAATTAGAAATCACCTCCTGATCCATGGGCTGCAGGATAGGAGTGGTGTTGGGAAGTAAGTAGACAACCTTTATAAACTTGAACTCTTCGAGGAGTTCATCTTCGAGGTTCGGTGGGCAAGCAGGAGCATTGTCGAGGACGAGAAGGGTTTGCATAGTTAGGTTGTTTTCCTGTAGATATTTCTTAACAGAAGGGCCGAAAACCAGGTTTACCCACTCCACAAAGAACTGCCTGGTGACCCGTACCTTCAGGTTTGCCCTCCACATAACTTGCAGTTTATCTTTTAAAATATTATGTGACTTAAAGACTCTGGGATTTTCCAAATGGTATACGAGCAGAGGCTTGATCTTGCAGTCGCCACTCGCATTGGCACACAGTGCGAGAGTTAGCCTATCCTTCATGGGTTTGTGGCCTGGCATCGCCTTCTCCTCTGCCATTATATAAGTCCTATTCGGCATCTTCTTCCAGAAAAGCCTTGTCTCGTCACAGTTGAAGACTTGCTGGGGGATATGTCCTTTGGCTTCTATCAGTTCGGAAAAAGTTTTGAGGTAATCCTCAGCTGTCTTCACATCCGAACTTGCTGCCTCACCATGCCTGATGATGGAGTGAATGCCGGACCTTTTCCTGAAGTTATCAAACCAGCCTCTACTGGCTTTAAATGAGTCTTTCGTTGCTTCGTCCCTGGAAGTGCACGGGGTCTGCTCCAGCAAATCACCGTAAATCGCTCATGCCTTCTCATATACGATGCCTTGTGTTAATGTATTTCCTTTAAGCTGCTTCTCTCTCACCCACACCATCAGTAGATTCTCCATCTTTTCATGCAGAGAGCTCCGGAGCTTAGAAATTATTGTAATGCCGTTAGCTGGCGTTATACCCTTTATCAATTCCTTCTGTTTAAGCACAGTGCATATCATTGAAGTACTACACCCGTATTGCCTCGCCAAGTCAGCCACTCGCACACCTTGCTCATATTTTTCTATGATTTCATGCTTTAATTCAACAGACATCATCCTCTTCTGAGCACTGACCTTTCCACTCGCTTTCTTCAGACCCATGGTTATAAAAAGAAATGTGATAAAGTATGTAAATGCACAAAAGATGCTTTGACAACGAGGTAAACAAGCACACTAACTGAGGCATGGGAAACTATGAGACGCTCGAGTTGCGGTAAACTGGTGGGTCGTGTGCTGCTGGCCGATCCACCCGATTACTCGTATCTCAAATGTTGCTCGTATTTCAAAGCAAAAAATTGCTTGCTCAACTGCTCATATCTCAAAAATCTTGTATGTTAGGGCACTCGTATCTCGAGGTACCACTGTATAATGTTCACACAAATATTGCAAGCTGAAATTAAATATTTCAGCAAAAAAAAATACAAAGTATAAAGAATGACATTTAAGATTTGAGAAACAATAGAAAATCTGGTAATAAAGCATAACATGAAAGCCTAAGAGCTCAAAAGCAAATTAGACATATCTAAAGAGAGCATTACTGGAGGTTGATTAGAAGAAACTGTGATGAATGATAAAAAAAATGGAAGGATATAAAAGAGAAGAGAGAATAAGAAGATAATAAGAATCCTATATAATAAAAGCCTAATATGCTAAGTGTCCAGTTGTCTGGTCATCCATTCAACCAATCAAAGCGTAATATGCTAATGATATGCTAAGGCTGCTCAATGCACTGACCACCAGGGGCAGATGCTCCAACAGGTAGTCTAGCTTGCTATTAGGGTCTCGCCAATCAGGACTGAGCAAGACAGGCCAGACATATCCTGGAGCCCTCCTATGGTCCCTCCCTAGCTGGCCAACCTCATGAGTCCCTCCCCAGTTTCCATTGTTCACTGGTGGATTCCCTCATCTTAGCCTGTGTCCTTTCGCAATACAGGCTGAAGGACCCTACCCCCAAGTACACCGATTTTGTGCACCAGGTCTCTAGTATAATATAAAGTGGGAAGAGTTCCACAAGGTGAGAAAAGAATGTCAGAAAAGCAATATTTGAAGAAATAATGGCTTTTAGAATTGGTGAAGGACACTGATTCTCACAGATAGAAGAGCTCAACAAGTCTCAAGCAGAATAAATAAATAACAATCAACATTTAGACTCATCACAATGACATTGCAGGAAAAAAGAAAAAAATAGTATTAACATTACTGAAAAAGAAATAAAGAAAGATCAACTTCAACAGAGCAACAATAAGATGGGTGAAGGGCTTCTCAACAACAATGAAAGCTAGAAGAGGTTGAAATTATAGTGTTAATGTGTTGGTTAAAAGAAGGTGAATGCTGTTAGAGTCATATACTCAACCAATTTATATCTCAATAATTGAAATGAAATAAAGACATTATTGGACAAGCTAAAACTAAGAGAATATGACAAAAACAGACTCACTTAAGTAAACAGTAATAGGTCTTCATAAAACAAAGGAAATGCCACAGAGGGAAAGGTTGGAGATATGGGAAGCAATTAAAGTGGCAAATGTGTGGTTAAATGTAAATAAATACTGACTGTGTCAAACAACAATAACAATGTCTTCTGGAGCTCAGAATGATTATATAACTAAAATGCACAAAACAATCTATAATAATAAAAGCATAATATGATAATTAGACCAGACAGCTGAATGACCTTCTGGATGTCATTCCGGATGTCCTTCTCAATGGCAGGGGCCAAGGCAGAGGCAGTTAGGGGCAATCAGTCAGGCAGGCAAGCAGTTAGGGGAAATCAGGTAGGCAGGCAAATGGTGAGGGGCAATCAGGCAAGTGGTTAGGGGTGATCAGGTAGGCACACAGAGTGGTTAGGGGTAATGAGGCTGTTAGGAACCAGAGGTCCCATATTGTGAGAGGGATGTCCGAGTGCTGGTTTAGGCCCAATCCATCATTTGGACATCCACCAAGGGGTCCCAGATTCTGAGAAGGTGTAGGCCAAGCTGAGGGACCCTGCTCCCATGCATAAATTTCATGCACTGGGCCTCTAATACCATATAAGTATAGAAGGTTGAAAGTAAAGTTTTTCTTTGTCTAGAAGAAAGATAAAAATGATATTTTATATTAAGCTTTGATGAATATACTACATAACTTTTTTTACATTCATAGTACAAACAGGAAAGGAATGTTTAGCTTCCAAATTTATTGAGGAATATTATAATACTAGTGGCCTGGTACACAAAATTCATGCATGGAGGCGGTGTCCCTTAGCCTGGCCTACACCCTCTCCAATATGGGACCCCTCAGGGGGTGAACTGACAGTAGGACAACCCTCTCTCAATCCAGAACCACTGGCTTCTAACTGCTAATCTGCCTGCCTGCTTGATCACCCTTAAACACTTTGACTGCCAGCTTACTCACCCCCAACTCCTCCCTCTTGCTGGCCTGATTGCCCCCAACTTCTCCCCCTGCCAGCCTGATCACCCCAAACTGCCCACCCCTCCTAACCTGATTCCTCCTAACCACTTCTGCCTCAGCCTCGCCACCATGGATTTGTCCGGAAGGATGTCCGAAAGGTCATCTGAAAGATCTTCCTGTCTAATTAGCATATTAGCCTTTTATTATTATAGATAGAGGCCTGGTGCATGGGTTGGGTCCAGCTGGTCTGCCTGAAGGGAGGTCCCCTTGGAGGGTGGAGCCGGCCTGGGCAAGGGCCTGGAGCAGTTTGCAGGCTGGCCACACTCCCATTGAGGTGAGGGTCCCTGCTGAATGGCATGTCCAATCTGGGCTAGGAGCTGAGGGACATTTGGGGGCTGTATGCAGGCTGGTCAAGTCCCCAGCTTTGTCTGGAAGGATGTCCAGAAGGTCTCCAGAAGGTCTTGTGGTCTAATTAGCATATTACTCTTTTATTGGAATACATAATAAAGCAAATTCAAAATGAGGCAATAAAAGATCAGGAGAGAAAACACATACTAAGATGGCAGAAATAAAACCAAATACAGTTGATGCTTGAACAATGTGGAGATAAGGGGTAAAACTCCATCCACAACTGAAAATGCCTAGATAAATTTTGACTCTCTGACAGCTTATTTAAAACTTAACTGTCCCAATAACATAAACAGTTGATTAACACATATGGTGTATGTGATTTGTGTTATGTACTGTATTCTAATAATAAAGCAAGCTAGAGGAAATAATTGTAAAACACACAGTACAATAGATAGATGATATGTTATAGAATTTTATTGACCAACTAAAGGCCCGGTGCATGAAATTCATGCATGGGGGATGTCCTTCAGCCCAGCCTGCTCCCTCTCAAATCTGGGGGCCCCTGAGGGATGTTTGACTGCATGTTTAGGCCTGATCTAAGTAGGATCGGGCCTAAACAGACAGCCGGACATCCCTCTCATAATGCTGGCTCCCAACTGCTCACCTGCCTCCCTTCCTAATGTCCCCTAACCACTTCTGCCTGCCAGCCTGATTGATGCCTTACTGATCCCCTGCCAGCCTTTTTGCCCCTAACTTCCCTACCCTGTGGGGCTGGTCACCCCTAACTTCCTTCCCCTGCAGGCCTGGTCCTCCCCCAAACTTCCCTTCCCTGCCGGCCTGGTCACCTCCAACTTCCCTCCTCTGTCTGCCTCATCCCTGCCAACTGCCCTCCCCTGCTGGCCATCTTGTGGTGGCCATCTTGTGTCCACATGGGGGCAGGATCTTTTGACCACATGGGGGCAGTCATCTTGTGTGTTGGAATGATGGTCAATCTGCATATTACTCTTTTATTAGATAGCATAGGGGCCTGGTGCATGGGTGGTTTGCCCTGAAAGGTGTCCTGAATCAGGGTGGGTGTCCCCTTGGGGTGTGGGGTGGCCTGAGTCATGGGCCTGTGGTGATTTGCAGGCCAGTCATACCCCCTGGCGACCCAAATGGAGGCCTGGTATCTGGTATTTATTTATCTTCTACAATGGAAACTTTATAGCCTGAAGTGGAGCCAAGCTTTTTGCTGGCACAGCCATTGAAACTTTGTTGCCTTAAGTGGAGGCCTGGGTTGGTCATGGTGTGTGGAAAGCTTGGCTTCCTCCATCCTCAGGGGCAACCCAAGCCTCCCTTTTGTTCTCTTTGTGGCCATAGCCATCTTGGTTGGGTTAATTTGCATACTCACTCTGATTGGCTGGTGGGCATGGCTTATGGGTATAACAGAAGTATGGTCAATTTTTATATTACTCTTTTATTAGATAAGATGTCATCCCAATAAATTTAATAAAAATATTATTTTTAAGAGAAAATCATAAGGAAGAGAAAATACATTTGCAGCACTGTAGTGTATTTATTGATACCATAAATTTGCTTCATCACTTTATAAGATGAATTGTCTGTTTCTCAGTACCTACATCAATATTTTCTTATATGACAAAGTATTGTAGATTTTATGATATATGTATTGCTAATACTAGACATCAAAAATGAAAAAGTAATGTGAAAATTTTCAGATTTATTTATAATGACTCATGCATTGAATATAAAGATGCAGCAATATGACTATTATATGACAACAGTACAATTGATACAATTGCTTCACAATAAAGAATAAATAATTATAAAAATTTTATGGCACACAATATTACAGTCATATTCATATTACAGTATTAGAAACATTGTTACATTTTTTTAAAATCACTTATGATGATAGGGCATTTCTTCAATTACAAGAGAGGTATACTGTATGGTAATGTAATTCTTTGAAAGCAAAGTTACAAAACAGCAAGAAAGCTAACACATTATCCTATCTAATAAAAGAGTAATATGCAAATTGACGGTACCTCCACTATACCCACAAGCCCACACCCACCAGCTAATCAGAACAAGTATGCAAATTGACCCAACCAAGATGGCTACAGCCACAAAGAGAGCAGGAGGGAGGCTTTGGTTGCCCCAGCAATGGAGAAAGCCAAGCTCCCAGGCCTCCACTTAAGGCAACAAAATTTCAATGGCTGTGCAGCAGAAGGCTTAGCTCCACTCCAGGCTACAAAGTTTCAATTGTAGAAGATAAATCCCAGATACCAGGGCCTCCCCTTGGGGTACTGGGGGGCATGGTCGGCCTGCAAACCACCACAGACCCCTCGCCCAAAAGCACCCCACCCCCAAGGGAATACCCACCCTGATCCAGGATCAGGGCAAACCAGCTGAACTCCACCCATGCACCAGGCCTCTATCCTATCTAATAAAAGAGTAATATGCAGAGTGACCATCACTCCAACACATAAGATGACTGCCCCCATGTGATCAAAAGATCCTGCCCCCATGTGGACACAAGATGGCCACCACAAGATGGCCAGCAGGGGAGAGCAGTTGGCAGGGACCAGGCCTGCAAGGGAGGACAGTTGTGGGCGATCAGGCAAGCAGGGGAGGGCAGTTAGGGGTGATCAGGCAGGCAAAGGAGGGAAGTTGGGAGTGACCAGGCCTACAGGGAAAGGCAGTTGTGGGGGACCCAAGCCTGCAGGGGAGGGCAGTTAGGGGCAAACAGGTTGTCAGGGGAGCAGTTAGGCATCAATCAGGCTGACAGCAAAGTGGTTAGGGGTTGATCAGGCTGGCAGGCATTAGTAGTTAGGGACAATTAGGAAGGCAGGCAGGTGTGCAGTTGGGAGCCAGCAGTCCTGGGTTGTGATAGGGATAACCGACTGCTGGGTTAGGCCTGATCCTACCTGAATCAGGTCTAAACCGGCAGTCGGATATCCCTCAAGGGGTCCCAGATTGTAGAAGGTGCAGGTTGGGCTGAAGGACAACCCCCTGCACCCCCTGTGCACAAATTTCATGCACTGGGCCTCTAATTACTTTATATTAGCTATCACTGACTTCCTTACAAGTTTTGCACACAATGCTTTACACCATTGGTTCTCAACCTTTCTAATGGCATGACCCTTTAATACAATTCCTCATGTTGTGGTGACCCTCAACCATAAAATTATTTTTGTTGCTACTTCATAACTGTAAATTTGCTACTATGAATGAATCGTAATGTAAATATCGATGGTCTTAGGCTCTACAGCAGCGGTTCACAGTAGCAAATTTACAGTTATGAAGTAGCAACAAAAATAATTTTATGGTTGGGGGTCACCACAACATGAGGAACTGTATTAAAGGGTCACAGCATTAGAAAGGTTGAGAACCACTGCCTTACATGATAAATACTTAACCAATGATTATGATAACATGAAAATGTCTCATACAGTTCTTGCATCACAGTTATTAGATTTTCACATGAAGACATACACATAAAAAACAGATGTTTATTAACTGTAGAGCATGGTGATTATTTACTATTCATTAAGTGGAAGGAGATCATCATGAAGGTCTTCATTCTTGTTTTCTTCACGTTGTACAGGCTGAGAAAGAGGAGGAAGAGAAAGGATTGGTCTTATTGTCTCAGTGGTGAAAGGGGAGGCAGGCAGAAGAGGCAGGCACACTTGGTGTAACTTCATGGAAATACATCATCATTTCTGTTGGAACATTTTGCTCTTTCATTTCTCTAAAAATGTTTCTATACTGTATCGATCCTCCACCATTTGCTTTAGTTTCAGTGCCGATATCACAGAAGGGTCCATGTCATCAAAGAAGTCAAAGCAGCCTTAAGTTATAAAAACCCTTTTGTCATATCTATGTATGTAAAAGGTTAAGTGACTGGCAGATCAGCTTGTATCTGTGATGCACACTGACCACCAGGGACAGATGCTCAACACAAGAGCTGGTGAGCAACAGCAGCTTTGCAGAGTGCCCTCTCACACTCTGGAACTCCTCGGGGAATGTCAGAGACCTAGTTTCGGCCCAATCTCCGCAGGCCAGGCTGAGGGACCCCACCGCCGGAGGAACCCCACTCACTCTGCAGATGCCCTTTGAGCCCCGGTGCTGCCTCAGGTGCAGCAGTCCAGGGAAGGACCACAAGTTGGCTCCAGGGCATGTCTTGCCAGTCCTGCCACCTTCCAATTAATTTTCTTCTAATGTGCACAATTCCATGCACTGAGTTGTTTAATAATTTGCTTTCTGATACTGTTTATTTCTATGTCTTCTTCCTCATCATCTGGCATTGGTTTGGAAGTACTCATCTCCATCAAGTCATCTCCTATTAATTCCTTTGTCATGGTGTCTATTAGCTCTTAAATTTCTCCAAGATACATATCTTGAAATCACACACACACACACACACACACACACACACACGCCTTTTTTTGTGCCATATTCACAATCTTTTACACGATTTTCTTGTTTGGCTATATAATAAATCCTGTGAAATCATGCATAGCAGTTGGGCACAGTTTATTATTATTTCAGGTTTTCTGGCTTTCATGCCCTTTTTCCGTATGTAACAATGATAGTGTCTTCAATGATGTAATCCTTCAAGACTTTGATGATGTTTTATCTAGATTTTCTCCCATAGTGTTGACCATCTTTTTCATAGAGAACAATCCTTATAACCCCTGATGTAGTTGCTGAATTAGAAACGTGTTTGGGGGTAAGTAGACCACTTTGATGCCTTTAGTGTTCAACTCATGGGATTCTGGGTGGCCAAGGACATTGTCCATTATCAGAAGAACTTTAAAAGGGTGTCACCTTATGGTAAGGCACTTTCTGATTTCAGGGACTAAACATCAATTCAACCAGTCAGAAAGAATGGTTCTCATTGTCCAGTCCTTTTCTTTGTTTAACCAAAAGACTGACTGCTGGTGTTTATCTTTTCCTTTCAGGGCTTATAAGCTTTATAGATAAAGGCACTCCTGATCATAAACCTGACTGCACTTGCACAAACAGTAGAATTAACCTATCCCTTTGTGCCTTAAATCCTGGTACTCGCTTCTCTTCCTTAGAAATAAATGTTCTTTGTGAAATTGTTTTCCAGAATAAGACACTTTTATCTGCAATAAAAAAACTATTCACTGTCAGATATCCTTTCTTTTTAGTGATTTTTTGTAATGACATCTGGGAATTTGCTGCTTTGGTTTGCAAAAGCTACTTCTCCTGTTATCTTGATATTTTTTAAGCTAAACATCCTTCTAAAATTATCAAACCATCTTTTGCTGGCATTAAATTCTCCAGTATTAGATCTTCCCTTTTCTTTAATTTGTCACATAATAACTTTGTTTTTCTCTAATCATATTCAAATCTATAGATGTGCCTTTCCTATAGCAATTCTGCATCCATATAAAAGCTGCATTTTTTATATGAGATAAAAGGGTATTTTGCAAAAATTACAATGTTTTTGTTCCTGCTGGTGTAGGTGTAGCTGCAGCTATGGATTCATAAATTTCCTTTTCTCTTTTTACAGTGGTCCTTATGGTGGATTTATTTGTTTTGACATGGCAGGCAAGCTACAGTCCTCAATCTATGGTGGATATCAAGCAATGAAACTATTTCTTATACCGTCATGACTTTCCTCTCCTTCTTGGGAGCACTTCCAGCATTACTAGTGGCACTTCATATGGGTTTCATGGTGCTATTCAAAGTTTATGGTATTGCATGAAACATGATGAAAAAATATGTGAGAACTGCGAGAGATCACTTTTTACTGTGATACGCTGTTTATTAGGGAGGCAAACTACTCACGCAGAGAGGATTAGAGCTCCATGGCATTTGAAGCAGATATTTGCAAAACTTGAGCTCACTGCAATAGCAATAAGAGGTGGTTACAAAATTATTGCAATAGTATAGTATGTACTACAGCTAATTGTATGCAGTTATGATTTAATACTGCATCTTTGTTTATATTTCTCTCAACTATAAATGGGGCCATGTGTGCCTAAGTTTGAATAAATTTTAACTTTTCATAATAGATTTATATATATTTTATTATAGCAAATGATAAAATAGACTACTATCTACATATACTGTATTCATTTAGGACATACTTAACTTTTTTCTTAGTTTTTTTTATATATTTCTAGGCTACACAGTCCATTTGAGAGTTTTTTCAAATTATTGCAAATCTCCAAAACATTTCCAAAATATTTATTTTAAAAATCCATGTATAAGTGTACTTACACAGTTCAGACTCATATTGTGCAAAGTTCAACTGTATATCTATAATTATGTTCATTCTAAATGGGATTAAATATTCTGTCAGGCAGGATTTTAGAATTAATCCAGCTATGTGTTTATATGAAGCTTATGTAAATCAATAAGGAAAGTAAGAGATAAGATGTTACTGCACAAGAACACTAGCCAACAGAAAAATTATCTAACTATATTAATAATCTGTCAGAATAGACTTTTCAGCCAAAAAATAGTAATTCTTTAAGTGACTTTATAATGATGAAATATTTAATTGATCTGGAAGATATAGCTTAATGAGTAGTATATATAATTCAGTTTCAGTACAAAAAATTAACAGAATTAAAAGGGAAAATAAGAAAAATCTCTTTGTCATCTGGCTTAATAGAAGACATCTAGATTCTCATCACTGCTTTTGCATGTAATCTGTTGCAGTGTGTCACTTTGATTGAATTATGTGAAGATACATATCCTCACATATAAAAAAGTATTTTATAATGTTTTTAAATAGTAGTGAGCATTCTTCTTTGAGACGACATGAAAACTCATCAAGTGGTAGTTTCTTAAATTTAGTTAGAATGTAAAATCATAAATCATATCACTGAATTTTTCATATTAAAATCCACTAGTCTATCTTGCACTCTGAGTGGATGTTGTACCTGTGCCTTATTTTGTGATGTTAAGCATAGGTCATTTGGGAAATAGTGGTTCTCTGAGTTATGCAGGTTTTCCAAATGTTAATACAGGATAAAGAAAATTACACTCATTAATAATCCCTACCAATCTTATCAAAAAAGTCTCCTAATACTGGAAAGGTGTCAAACTCTAACAGATAAATACAAGTTTTCCGAAGTTTCAATGCTTACCTGAAAGCTCAATTTTATCATTAGCAGCAAATGTCATCTGTGTTGTTTTTTTTTCTTGACATGACAGGTTCAACTCATCTATTTTTGAGAAAATAGCTGCCAAATATACAAGTATGAGTAACACACAAGTTTCTGGCAGTCATTCTTTCAAGTAAAAATGTTATTCCATGAAAAATGAGCTGGTTCACCTTCCAACTCCAACAATTGCATAAGTGCTTTTTCTCAAGGCAACCATCTTATATCAGAATGCAATAGAAGTGCTCTATGTGTAGTTCCATTTCATCCATGGATTACTTAAAAGGTCAAAATTAACCCTACTTGGTTTTGCTCAGTGTATAGGGCATTGATCTGTGGACTGAAGGCTCCCAGGTTCAATTATGGTCAAGGGCACATACCCAGGTTGTGGGCTCCATCCCCAGAAGGGGTAGTGCAGGAGGTAGAAAATCAATGATTCTCTCAACACTGACTTTTCTATTTTCTCACTGTCTCTCTGAAATCAATAACAATATATTTAAAAGTAAACAAAAATAAAAGGAGAAAATTATTGTTAACTGCCTGATCAGAAGCATTAATATGTAAAACTGGCCATTTTGTTTCCTGAAAGTGTGGTGATAAACAATACAATGACTACTTGTACAATTTGGTGTCATTATCCTGATTTATGCTGAGGTGCCAGCAATTTTACCAACTCTTATTTTGCACCATTAGTAAAAATGTAAACCCAATAATGACAACAAATAACACATTAATATTATTATGAAAATAGTTTTGACTTCATGAAACCATTGAAAGAGTTGTAGCCTAGTCCAATGGTTGGCAAACTGCAGCTCACAAGCCACATGCAGCTTGCAAGCCATGGTTTGCCACTCTGTTGACTATTGAGTTTGCCAACCACTGGGATAGGAGCTTAATCACAAGGAACAACAACAGCCTGTAATTATTGGAATTGAGAGTCTATTGATGTGGCTAAGTGGTTGAACATTGACCTATGAACCAGAATGTCATGGTTTGATTCCAGTCAGGGCACATTCCTCAAGTTGCGGGCTCGATCACCAGTGTGGGGAGTGCAGGAGGCATTTGGTCAATAATTCTTTCTCATCATTGATGTTTCTAACTCTCTCCCTCTCCCTTCCTCTCTGAAATCAATAAAAATATTTTTTTAAAAAAAGAAAGAGTAGAGACACTCAGGTATCCATGGACCATACTTAAAAGAATTTTTTTTTTTTACAATTTTTGTTCCCTCTGCAGCAAACAGTTGAGAATGATTTTCTCATAATTCTCTCTTTTCTGCATGCTATGGACATCCTTTTTCTAAGTTTTCACTATTTTTCTTTCTGCTGCTCTTCATTTTTTCTTTTAATTTTCTGCTTTAACTTCACTCTCCCCTAAGACTCTGTTCTTTCCCATTGCTTATACAGTTTCCTGGCTTCCTTCATCTGTAGAAATAACTAAAATCCATTTACTGAAAACTTTTAAATAAATATTTCTATTTATTTTATCCACATTATATTCAGATCTCTAGGTTAAGGTGTCTATGGAATAGATGTGTTGGATATATATCTCAAATGCCATGTCATCTAGATTGCTCTCATCACCCTTCTCCATCTCCAGTTTTTCCTCCTCCAACAGTTTTGTTTCCCAACTGAATAACAACAGCATCTCCCATTTTCCCAAAAGAAATCTGAAGTCATTTTAGACCTCTTCTTTTTCTTCCTCATAGCTAATTAATACAACCTGTCCTTAATATATCTCACATTCTAGTCTCACCATTCCTGAAGTTGCTCTCTTCTTGGTTTAAGGTTTTTATCATTAATAATTTATGCAACCACACCTCCTTCTCATCTTTCTCTGTAAAAGAGATGATTCCCATCATATCCAAAAAACATATTTTACTTCTTTTAGTGAGTGAGGGACATCCATGACAACAAGAACTAAAGCTCTCCATCTCTCCATGTTCAGTTATCAATGTAGTTATATATAGTAAATAGTGAAATTTATAGTGTGAATTCTCTTATTTTGCTCTTCTTTTCAAAACTGTTTTGGATATTTTAGATCCTTTGCATTTCCATAAAAACCACAGGATTTAATGGAAAGTTTTTACCAAAAATTTTAACTGGAATTTTAGTTAAGATTGCATTAAATCTATGAATCAATTTGAGAATTGACATTTTAACAAAGTTCAGTAATCTGATCCCTAAACATAATATAGATAATGTCTCTTAGCATTGTTTTGTGGTTCACATTCTTGCACATATTTTTAATTGTCTCTAATTTTTATCCTTCTTTTGAAAATTTTAATATCTAATTGTTTGTTCTTATTACATAGAAATATAATTTTTATTCTGCAAACTTGCTAAACTCATTTAATATTTCGAGTAGCTTTCCATATATTCTTTTTAAGCTTTGACACAGATGATCATAAAATCTATAAATATACTTTGCTTCTTTATTTCTGAGCTGAACAATTTATAACCATTTGTTGGGATTTTTTTTTTGCCTTAACTAGCACCTCTGGTACAATGTTAAATAGAATAAATGGTAAAGGCAGCTAAACTTGCTTCATTCTTTAATTGGGGAGAAGACATTTAACCATTCACAATTAAGTATGATGGCAGTTTTAGTTTTTTTGTTTGCTTGCTTTATCCGATTAAAGGAGTTTTTGTTCAATACTAGCTTGTTGAGAGTAATTATGTATTTTCACAAAAGTTTATTGCTATCTACGAAACAATCATGTTTTCCTTCTTTTAATCTTGTGATATGGAAAATTATATCAATTGATATTTGAATATTAATGAATCCTTTATCCCTTGAATAAACACCATTTGGTCATGATACCTTCATTTTTTGTTTATTAGTGATTTCAAAATGTTAAAATTATGCATCTATGATCATGAAGAGCATTGTTCTATAGTTTTCATGTTATGTGTTTTTCCAGTGTTGGAATTAAGGTAATATTGTCCTCATGAGATGAGTAAAGAAGTATTTTTTTCCTTTGTTTTTAGGAAGAAATGGAATATAAACTTTAATTATGTTGAATTGGTTTATAGGGCTATTCAGGTCATCTATATGCTTATTACTTTTCTTTCCATTCATTTTGTTAATATTTGGGAGTTTAATATTTAAATCTCCAGCCATAAATCTTAATTTATTGATTTCTTCTCTAAATTTTGTTGGATTTTGCTTCAAGTATTTTGGAGCTGTTTTATTAGGTGCACATATTTTTTAATTATTTTAGTATCCTACTATATCAATCCATGTATAGTTATGCAATCTCTTTCTTTGACTCTAATAATCATATTACTATGTATATGTTATCTACTATAATATTTTATGCATATTATTTCATTTAATATATACTTTAATTATTTATAAACCTATATGTGTTTGTAATTAAAATGTATTTCATATGCCCTGGCCAATATGGCTCAGTTGGTTGGAGTGTCAACCTGTGCATCAAAAGGTGGCAGGTTCAATTCCTTGTCAGGACACATGCCCAGGTTGCAGTTTGATCCACAGTCAGGGCACATGTAGAGGCAACAGATCAATGTTCTTCTCTCACATTTATGTTTCTCTCTCATCAATATTTCTCTCTTTCTCTCTCTCTCTCTCAACTCAATATTTTTAAATCTTAAATAAAATATATCTTATGTAAGCACTGGACAAAAGGAATCAAAGGTTGAGTATACACAAGGAAAGACAAGGGAAATATATACGAAGGTGCTTCAAACAGTTGGAATACATGCTCAAAGACCTTTCATATTTGAAGGAAAGTGCTTAGTCACTGTTAATTAAAGTTAATTACATAGAGCTGTTATGACAGTTTAGGGTTAGGGTAAGGGTTAGGGTTAGGGTTAGGGTTAGGGTTTAGGGTTAGGGCTAGGGACACTGTGTCCCTATGTTCCCTCTTCACTTCCTCTTTCTTTCTTTCTTTCTTTCCTTTTTTTTTTTTTTTTTTTTACAGCAGACCCTTTAGCATTTCTTGCATTGCTGGTATGGTGGTAATAAATTCCCTTAATCCTTTTATATCTGTGAAGCTCCTGATTTCACCTTCAATTTTGATTGATAGCCTTGCTGGGTACAGTATTCTGTAAGGGATTGAGACCCTTCCTTTACATCATTTTGTATATTTCATTCCATTCCCTTTTGGCCTGATGAGTTTCTGTTGAGAAATCAGTAGCTAGTCTTATGGGGGTTCCTTTGTAGGTAACTTTCTGTTTCTCTCTGGTTGCTTTTAACATTCTTACTTTTTTGTTTGTGTTTGCCAATTTAATTATAATGTGCCTTGGTCTTGATTTTTGGGGGCGCATTTTGCTTGGGATTCTGTGAGCTTCCTGGATTTGTGTGGGTTTTTTTTCCCCCTATATGAGAGAAGTTTTCTCTCATTATTTCTTCAAACAGGTCTTCTATTCCTTGCTCCATTTCCTCTCCTTCTGGAACTCCTAATATAGGTATGTTGTCTTGTTTAATTTTTTCCCCAAATTTCCCTTAGGCTCTCCTCCTGCTTTTTTTAAAAAAAATATTTTTATTGATTTTTTTACAGAGAGGAACGGAGAGGAATAGAGAGTTAGAAACATCCATGAGAGAGAGACATTGATCAGCTGCCTCTTGTACGTCCCCCACTGGGGATGTGCCGGCAACCAAGGTACTTGCCCTTGACTGGAATTGAACCTGGGACCCTTCAGTCTGCAGGCTGTTGGTCTATCCACTGAGCCAAACTGGTTTTGGCTCTCCTCCTGCTTGTTAATTTTTTTTTTTTTGTAGAAACTGCTCTACTTGGGTATTTTTTCCTACCTTGTCTTCTACCTCACTAGTGTGGTCCTCTGCTTCTTCTAGTCTACTCTTGATGCTTTCTATTGAGTTATTTGCAGCAGTGATGTCATTTTTCATTTATTCTTGGTTCTTCTTCTTTTCCTCTTGGTTCTTACTCATATTGTCAAATTTGTCTTCCATTCTTTTCAGCCACCATATGACCATTTCTCTGAATTCTTTCTCTGGCAGGTTGTTTGCCTTCATTTTGTTTACTTCCTTTTCTGGTGTTGCCTGCTTTTCTTTCATATGCAGCCTGTTTCTTAGTTTGCCCATGGTCTCTCTTCTCTGGGTGTCTGGTAATGTAGTTCTCTCTCTCCTTATCCCAGGGAAATATGTCCTTTCCCTGTAGAGTGCAGAGCTCCTCTGAATCCAAGTGTTTGTGCCAACTGGGGACTGGTGTTCTGGGGCTCGCAGCTGTTTGGTGGGTGCAGCAGCTGTAGATTTTCAGGCTTCTATAAACATCCCTTTTCTTCAAGATCAGTGTGTAATTTTTTAATATGTGTGCTATAATTTTGGTTAGAATTTTGTGTTCATATTTTTTTATTGAAATGTAATTGACATACTAATTGTTTACATCTTAGGTGTACAATATGTTAAATTGATACATTTATATATTGCAATATGATTATGACTATAGCATTAGCTAACACCTCTATCACTTCATTAGTTGTGGTGGAAACAATATCTTGTCTCCTAGCAACTTTCAAGTTTATAAAACAATATTGTTGACTGTAATCATGATGCTGTGAATTAGTTCTCTGGACTTACTTATCTGCTAGTTCCAAGTTTGTAACCTTAAATAACATATCCTCAATTTCCCCACCCACAGCCTCTAGAAATCTTCATTCCACTCTCTATTTATGTTTGATTTTTTTAGATTCCACCTATAAGTGATATCATACAATATTTGTATTTCCCTGTATTACTTATCTCACTTAGTGTAAAGTTTTTAAGCTCCATGCCTATTGTTTCAAATGGTAAGATTTCCTTCTTTTTCATTGCTGGATTATATATGTGTGTGTATCTTAACTTCTTTATCCATTCATCCATTGGCAGATACTCAAGTGGTTTCACTATCTTGGATATTGTGAATAATACTGCAATAAACAAGAGAAAAAATAAGTCTCTTTAAAACCCTGATTTCATTTCTAGTTCATTGTTGTGATTGATGCAAGATGGTGTGAAATCTCAATTTTCTGCATCTGTTTATGCAGCTTTCCAACACCATTTGTTGAAGAGACTATCCTTTTATTATTGAGTGTTCTTGGTTTCATGTCAAATATTAACTGTGTAGATTAATTTGGGGGCTCTTTATTCTGTTCCACTGGTCTATATGCCTATTTTATGCTTGTATCATACTGTTTTAATTCTTATAGCTTAGAATAGTGGTTGAAAAACTTATTAGTCAACAGAGCGGCAGTTTGCTGACCACTGGCTTAGAATTATAGTTTGAAGTGTGACAACTCCAACTATGTTTTTTTCTAATTACTTTGGCTATTATTTGGGTCTTTCATTGTTCTATAAAAATGTTAGGACTATTTTTTTCTATTTCTGTAAAAAATATCATTACAATTTTGACAGGGATTAAATTGAATATATAGATGGGCTTTGGGTAATATGGACATTTGAAAAATATTAATGCTCTTGATTCATGAATACAGAATATCTTCCCATTTGTTTTTGTCCTCCTAAATTTCTTCCATCAAGTTCTTATAGTTTTTATTGTACTGATCAGTTACTTACTTGGTAAAATGTATAACTAAGTATTTGCTTTTCTTGAAGCTATTGTTAATGAGATAGATATATCCTATCTCTTTTTCAGATATTTTCTTTTAGTGTATAAAAATGCCACTAATTTCTGTACTTTGATTCTTAATCCTGAAACTTTATTGAATTTATTGATTAGTTCCAACAATATTTGGTGAGTTTTTAAAATTTCCTCCATAACGTCACATCATCTTCACAGATAGAACCTAATGACAAGGTTCCTTCTTCCATTCTGATTTAAATACCTTTTATTTATTTGTCTTGCCTAATTGCTCTAAGAAATTGCCTTACTCATGATCTTAGAAACAAAGATTTCACTTTTTTTATCATTTAGTATGATGTTAACTGTGGGTTTGTCATATAAGACCTTTATTATATTGAAGTATGTTCCTTCTAGACCAAATTTATTGAGTGATTTGATCATAAAATGATATTTTAGTTCTCTTTTCATTAATATGGTGTATCACATTTATTGACTTTTGTGTTGATTCTCTGTTGTATTCTTGGAATAAATGCCACTTGATCATGATAATGTGTTGATACATTTTTTGATAATATTTTGTTTATAATTTTTTGAGTCAATATGCATCAGACTGATAAGTCTATAGATTTCATTCCTTTGGTATCAGGGTGATACTTTCCTTGTAACATAAGTTCGGAAGTGTTCCTTTCACTTCAATTTTTTGAAAGAGTGTAAGAAGGATTGGTATTAATTATTTTAAAAAATGTTTGGTAGAATTCATCATAAAACCATCTGGCCCTGGGCTTTTTTGTTGTTCACAGATTTTTTTAATGATTTAATCTCAGTACTTGTTGATATCTGTTTAGATTTTTAATTTCTGCTGGGTTCCATCTTGGTAGGTTGTGTGTGTCTAAGAATTTGCCCACTTCTTCTAGGTTACCCCTCAGTTTTTGCACATTATTATCATAGTAGTTACTTACGATCCTATGAATTTTTGTGGTATCAGTTGTAATTTCTCCTACTTTAAATTTTATTTCTCTTCTCTTTTTTTTCCTTAGTTCACATAGTAATGACTTGTCAATTTTTAAAAAAACTAGTTCTTAGTTTAGTTAATCATATTTATTATAGTCTCTATTTTATTTATTATGCTCTGATCTTTGTTATTTATTTCCTTCAGCTAACTTGGGCTTAGCTTCTTTTAGTTCTAACCTTGAGATTTAAAGTTAGGTTGCATATTTGAAATATTTCTATTCTCTTTTTTTATTAATTTTTTATACATATCTCCCCATTGCCCCCCTCCCTCCCAGGCATACCCCAACCCCCCAGTGTCTATGTTCATTGGTTATGATTATATGCATAGATACAAGTCCTTTGATTGATCTCTTATCTACCTCACCTAACTTTAATCTTCCTGCTGTAATTTCACAGTCTGTTTGAAGCTTTACTGTCTCTGTATCTATCCTTTTGTTCATCAGTTTATAATGTTCTTTATTATCCCCCAATGAGTGCGATCATGTGATGCTTCTCTTCATTGACTGGCTTATTTCACTAAGCATAAGGCTCTCCAGTTCCAACCAGGTTGCTGCAAATGGTAAGAATTCCTTCTTTTTAATGGCTGCATAGAATTCCATTGCGTAGATGTACCACAGTTTTCTGATCCACTCATCTGCTGACGGGCACCTAGGCTGTTTCCAAATTGTGGCTATTGTAAATTGTGCTGCTATGAACATAGGGGTGCATAAATCCTTTCTGATTGGTGTTTGTAATTTCTTAGGATAAATTCCTAAGAGTGGTATTACAGGGTCAAATGGGAGATCCATTTTTAGTTTTTTGAGGAAACTCCATACTGTTCTCCACAGTGGCTGCACCAGTCTGTATTCCCACCAACAGTGCACAAGGGTTCCTTTTTCTCCGCATCCTCCCCAACACTTGTCGTTTGTTGATTTGTTGATGATTGCCATTCTGACAGGTGTAAGATGGTATCGCATTGTCGTTTTGATTTGCATCTCTCGGATGATTAATGACTTTGAAC
>JAAGEH010000031.1:2030834-2120888 GCA_011751065.1 Lasiurus cinereus | reverse complement strand
CCTTCATCTTCCTTTTATTAAGTTGTATAAGTTGGTTGTAGATTTTGGAGATTAAACCTTTATCAGTGATAGCATTTGCAAATATGTTCTCCCATGCATTGATCTTTCTTGTTGTTTTGTTGATGGTTTCTTTTGCTGTGCAAAAGCTTTTTTATTTTGATGTAGTCCCATTTGTTTATTTTTTCTTTACCTTCCATTGTCTTTGGAGCAGTATCAGTGAAGAAGTTCTTTTGGCATATATCTGAGATTGTGCTGCCTGTGGATTCCTCTAGTATTTTTATGGTTTCCCTTCTAATGTTTAAGTCCTGTATTCATTTTGAGTTTATTTTTGTATTTGGTGTAAGTTGGTGGTCCAGTTTCATTGTTTTGCATGTATCTATCCAATTTTTCCAACACCATTTATTGAAGAGGCTATCTTGGTTCCATTGAATGTTCATGACTCCTTTGTCAAATATTAATTGAGCATAGCGGTTTGGGTGGATATCTGGGTTCTCTATTCTATTCCATTGATCTATATGTCTGTTCTTGTGCCAGTACCAGGCTGTTTTGAGAACAGTTGCTTTGTAGTATAGCTTGAAGTCTGGTATTGAGATCCCACCTACTGTATTCTTTTTTCTCAGAATTGCTGTAGCTATCCCTGCTCTTTTTTTGTTCCAGATGAATCTATGAAGAATTCTTTGTAGGTCTGTGAAATATGTCGTTGGTATTTTAATGGGTAGTGCATTGAATCTGTAGATTGCTTTGGGTACTATGGACATTTTAATGACGTTGATTCTCCCAATCCATGAGCATGGTATGATCTTCCATCTGTTAACAACTTCCTCTATCTCTTTTTTTCAGTGTCCTGTAGTTTTCTGCCTAAAGGTCTTTTACCTCTTTAGTTCGGTTTATTCCTAGGTATCTTAATTTTTTTGGTGCGATGGTAAATGGGATTGCTTTTTTAGTTTCTTTTTCTATAATTTCACTGTTAGTGTATAGAAATGCCACAGACTTCTTAGCATTAATTTTGTATCCTGCTACATTGCTGAATTCATTAATTAAGTCAATTAGTTTTGGAATGGAGTCCTTTGGGTATTTTATGTACAATATCATGTCATCTGCAAATAAGGACAGCTTTATTTCTTCTTTTCCAATTTGGATGCCTTTTATTTCTTCTTATTGTCTAATTGCAATGGCTAATACTTCTGGTACTATGTCGAACAGGAGAGGTGAGAGTGGGCATCCCTGTCTTGTTCCTGTTCTTAGGGGAAATGGTTTTACTTTTTGCCCATTGAGTATGGTGTTAGCTGTGGGTTTATCATATATGGCTTTTATGATGTTGAGGTATGATCCTTCTATTCCCACTTTGCTGAGAGTTTTTATCAAGAAAGGATGTTGGATTTTGTCAAATGCTTTTTCTGCATCAATTGATATGACTATGTGATTTTTATCTCTCAATTTGTTTATGTGATGTATCACATTTATTGATTTGCGGATATTGAACCATCCCTGCATTCCTGGGATGAATCCGGCTTGGTCATGGTGTATGATCTTTCTGATGTACTGCTGGATTCGGTTTGCTAGAATTTTGTTGAGGATTTTGGCATCTATGTTCATGAGAGATATTGGCCTATAATTCTCTTTCATTGTGTTGTCTTTATCTGGTTTTGGTATTAGGGTGATGCTGGCTTCATAGAAGGTGTTTGGTAGTATTCCTTCTTCTTGAATATTTTTGAATAGTCTGAGGAGGATAGGTTTTAATTCTTCCTTGAATGTTTGGTAAAACTCTCCTGTGTAGCAATCTGGACCCGGGCTTTTATTTGCTGGAAGCTTTTTGATTACTGCTTCAATTTCTTCCATAGTTATTGGACTATTGAGATGTTTGGCTTCCTCCTCATTGAGTTTTGGGAGGTTATATTTTTCTAGGAAAATGTCCATTTCTTGCAGGTTGTCCAATTTGTTGGAATAGAGTTGTTCATAGTATTTTTTAACAATCCTTTGTATTTCCACAGGGTCTGTTGTTATTTCTCCTCTTTCATTTCTGATTTTGTTTATTTGGGTCTTCTCTCTTTGCTTCTTGGTGAGCCTGGCTAGGGGTCCATCAATCTTGTTTATCCTTTCAAAGAACCAGCTCTTTGTTTTGTAGATCTTTTGAATTGTTTCTTTGGTCTCCAAGTTGTTTATCTCAGCTCTGATCTTCACTATTTCCTTCATTCTGAGTACACTGGGCTTTTCTTGTTGCTCATGTTCTAGCTCTTTGAGTTGTAGGTTTAGGTGATTTATTACCATTGTTTCCTGTTTTTTGCAGTAGGCTTGTAGGGCTATGAACTTCCCTCTCAAGACTGCTTTCACTGTGTCCCATAAATTTTGTATTGTTGTGTTGTCATTGTCATTTGTTGCCATGATGTTTTTTATTTCTTCCTTGATCTCTCTGGTTACCCAGTCGATGTTTAAAAGCATGCTGTTTAGTCTCCATGTGTTTGATTTCTTTGTATTGTTTTTATTATAGTTGATTTCCAGTTTTATGCCACTGTGGTCTGAGAAAATGCTTGATATGATTTCTATCTTCTTGAATTTGAAGAGACTTTTCTTATGACCCAGCATATGATCTATCTTTGAAAATGACCCATGTGCACTGGAGAAGAATGTATATTCTGTGGCTTTGGGGTGAAATGTTCTGAAGATGTCAATTAATTCCATCTGGTCTAGTGAGTCATTTAGGATTGATGTTTCTTTGCTGATTTTTCGTTTAAAGGATTTGTCCAATTGTGACAGTGGGGTATTAAAGTCTCCTACTATTATTGCATTGCTGTCAATCTCTCCCTTAATATCCTCCAAGAGTTTTTTTATGTATTTAGGTGCTCCTATATTGGGTGCATATATGTTTACCAGAGTTATTTCTTCTTGTTGGATTGTTCCCTTTAGTGTTATGAAGTGGCCTTCTTTATCTCGTTAGGTCCTGCACTTTGAGATCTAATTTTTCAGATGTAAGTATTGCAACCCCGGCTTTTTTTTTTTTTTCATTTTCATTTGCCTGAAATACCATGTTCCATCCCTTCACCCTCAATCTGTGTGCATCTCTTTTCCTAAGGTGGGTTTCTTGCAGACAGCAGATATATGGATCATGTTTTCTTATCCAATCGGTTACCCTATGTCTTTTGATTGGAGCATTTAATCCGTTTACATTTAAAGTTATTATTGATAAGTACTTATCTGTTGCCATTTTTAGTCCTTACCCCCGAGTTCCTTCTTCACTTCCTCTTTCTTTTTATTACAGCAGTCCTTTTAACATTTCTTGCATTGCTGGTTTGGTGGTAATATATTCCCTTAGTCCTTTTTTTGTCTGTGAAGCTTTTGATTTCACCTTCAATTTTCATTGAGAGTGTTGCAGGGTACAGTATTCTTGGATTCAGACCCTTCCTTTGCATGTCTTTGTATATTTCATTCCATTCCCTTCTGGCCTGACGAGTTTCTGTTGAGAAGTCAGTAGCTAGTCTTATGGGGGTTCCTTTGTAGGTAACTTTCTGTTTCTCTCTGGCTGCTTTTAAGATTCTTACTTTGTCGTCAGTGTTTGCCAATTTAATTATAATGTGCCTCGATGTCGGTTTGTTGGGGTTCATTTTGCTTGGGCCTCTGTGAGCTTCTTGGATTTGTGTGGGTTTTTTCTTTTCCATATTGGGGAAATTTTCTGTCATTATTTCTTCAAACACGTTCTCTAATCCTTGTTCAGTTTCCACTCTTTCTGGAACCCCAATTATGTGGATGTTATTTTGTTTCATGTTATCCCAAAGTTCCCTTAGACTCTCCTCTTGCTTTTTAACTTTTTTTTCTAGAAGCTGCTGTACTTTGGTATTTTTTTCTACCATGTCTTCTAGCTCACTGATGCGGTCCTCTGCTTCTTCTAGTCTACTTTTGATGCTTTCTATTGAGTTATTTAAAGCAGTGGTGTCATTTTTTATTTCTTTGTGCATTTCTTCATGCTTCTTCTTCATTTCCTCTTGGCTCTTACTCAGATTGTCAATTTTGTCTTCCATTCTTTTCATCTACCTTATGATCATTTCTCTGAACCCTTTCTCTGGCAGGATTATTTCTGCTTCTATTTCGTTTACTTCCTTTTCTGGTGATACCTGCCTATCTGTCGTATGTGGGATATTTTTTCTTCTGCCCATGGTTTTTCTTCTCTGGGTGTCTGGTTATGTAGTTCTCTCTCGTATCTTGATCCAAAGGCACAACCTACAACACGACCCGGTACAGCATACAAGACACTGAACAGGAATGTATTCATGATGTTAATAATCACCAATAAGTGACCACCAGTGAAAGACAAATTAGGGGTAAGTAGAGAAAGAAGAAGAGGAAAATGAGGGAAAAAGAAAGGAAAGAAGTGCCAAAATCCGATTGGGAGAGGGAGAAAAAAATACATAACTAAATGAACAAATAAAATAAAATAAAATAAAATAAAATAAAATAAAATAAAATAAAATAAAATAAAATAGAATAAGAAAAAGAAGAGAAAGAGAAACAAAGTCAGAGAAAAAAGAAAGCGGTTATGAGAGAAAAGGGGAACAAAATATAGATGTCAGGAGAAAACTCCAATAGAACAGTCACTAATCCCAATAAAGGCCAGCGACCAGTACCTCGAGATTAATACAAACTGGAGATAACAACTGGTATCGAGGGAGGTGCGGAAAAGAGAGGTAGAAAACAAAGCAAGCAAAAAGCAAAATAAAACAAGTAGAATAAGTTAAAACAATCTCACAAAAAAGTTCAAAAAATCGATATAATCACTGTTCAGGCAAATAGCAATAAAAGGACATAGAGAAAAAACAACCTTTTGGCTAACGAAGACAAGAAGAGAGAGGTTTGTATGGACTTGGAGTATGGGATTTAAAATTAGTTATATAAGTGGAATGAAATTTTAACCAGGTAAGGAGAAAGAATAGGGAGAATCTAAAGTTGGAAAAGGGAAAGAGAAACAAGACAACAAAATGGGGAAAGTTAGGAGGAAAGTGTTGGCATAAAGGTAGAGTTGAGTTGGAGTAAAATTATGCTAAAGGAAAGATGAAAATAAAATGTAAAACTCTAATCCCTAAGTAAAATAAAGAGAAAACAAAATGACACTTGTTTTTTTCCAAAAAGGTAAAATACTAGTAATAACAATACTACTTGAAAACAAAAATGTAATAAATAAAAAGGTAAAATCAATTGAGGTGGAAAGAAAAAAAATTGTCTTTTAATTAAAATATGTAAAAATGAAAAAAAAATTTACAAAGGAAAAAAGAAAAAGAAAAATAAGAAAAAAAAATAGAATGGTCATTCACTTCCACTATTATTCTGCTTGGCACTCCTGTTTCCCTGTAGGGAAGGTATTGCAGTTCCCTGTGTTGCACTGTTGATGTTTTAATCTCTTTATTCTTTTGGGGTTATGTGTGAGTCAATTTGTGCATCATCCACTGGGTGGCAGGGTTTCGGAATTGATCTCTGAGACAAAGCACAGGACCTCTCTAGGCTGTGCTCAGATCCTGCTACTCTGTGGTTCTCAAAACCGGTTTGTGGGGATTTTGCAGCTGGGACACTGTAATAATTCCCAAGCAGTCCTTCTGCCTCAGATAAAAACTTGTCGTTTTCCCTGAGCCCCCCTCTGTCAACAGCTTGGAGAGTCTTCCTCCACACTTAGGGATCACGCACTGCCCCACCTTCGGGGACCTCTCCAGGGGACCTTTCCTGCAGCCTGGTTCTCACAGTGTGCGCCTCTCTGTTCTGAGGGGCAGGAGACCTCACCTTATCCCAGGTGAAATCTGACCTTTCCGTGAATCCACCGCCCACGTGTCTGCGCCAATTGGAGAGCAGTGTTCTGGGTCCCCGGCTGTTCGGTGAGTAATGCAGCCACAGTGTTCAGACTGCCGCAGACATCCACCTCCCTCTGCAAGATGGTGTGGTCTCCACGTTCGTGCTGGTGAGGTTGCCTGGCCAGGAGAGCCCCATCCAGCAGTTCCCCACCTTCTCCTGGCGGATAACTGACTCTTAACTTGCCAACAAACACGCCCCATGCGACTCTCAGCTGCTCTCTCTCCCTCTGCCCAGTGACAAAGCTCCAGACGCGTCCGTCTATTCCGCCGCCATTTCCCACCCCTAGTTGTAGGTTTTTGCTGTTAATCATGTTGAATATTTCTTGCCACTCTCATCTGGCCTGCATAGTTTCTGTTGACATATCAGCTGACAATCATATGGGTTCTCCCTTGTAGGTAATTAACTGTTTTTCTCTTGCTGCTTTTAATATTCTCTCTTTGTCTTTTGCTCTTGGTATTTTAATTATGATGTGTCTTGGTATTGTCCTTTTGGATTCCTTTTGTTTGGGGTTCTTTGTGCTTCCTGAACTTGTAAGTCTATTTCTTTCACCAGATGGGGGAAGTTTTCAATCATTATTTCTTCAAATAGGTTTTCAGTATCTTGTTCTCTCTCTTCTTCTGGCACCTGCATAATTCTATGTTGGTACCCTTGAAGTTGTCCCAGAGGCTCCTTACACTATCTTCACATTTTTTTATTCTTTTTTATTTTTGCTTTTCCAGTAGAGTGTTTTCGACTTCTTTGTATTTCAAATCTTTGACTTGATTCTTCGCATCCTCCAGTCTCCTGTTAGGTTTCTGTATATTTTTTTTTATTTCAGTCAGTGTCTGTTTTGTTTATAGTTGGCCCATTTTTATCTCCTCTTGGTTCTTGCTAAATTTATCCATTTTTTTTCCAGGAAATTCTTAAAAAACCATGATTTTGAACTCTATATCTAGTTGTTTGTTTTCCTCCATTTGTTTGTGATCTGTTCTTTTGTCTCTGCATATTTTGCTGGTTCCCTGAGTTGGTAGAGTAGCTTTGTGTGCTAGATGTCCTATGTGGCCCAGTAGCTCTGCCTCCCCAAGTTACCTGAGGTGGACACTCTTGGTGCACCCCTTTGTGAACTGTGTGTGCAGCCTTGTTGTAGTTAATTCTTGATTGTTGTTAGTATCACTGGGGGGAATTGATCTCCAAGCCAATTGGTTGTGAGGATCAGCTATGTCTGCGCATGTGTGCCTGCCTCCAGACCTTTGCCTTTCACATGCACATGAGCTTTCAGACCTCTGTCTTTCAGGTTCTCCTGAGTTTCCATGTGCTCTAGGGACCCATATGAGTCTGGGTTCCCAGGGTCTCGCCCAAAACTGCAGTTTAATGCAGTTGGACCTGGATTTCAGTGCTGTTGTGAGGTTCTGTTTTCCTCCTGCTAGAGAAAGCCTGTGGCACAATCAGCAGTCAGAGCTCTGTGTGCACACTTAGGTGCGCACTTTCACATGCACTTTTGTGTGCCACCAGACCTCTGTCTTTTGCAGCTCCCTTAAGTTTCCATGCACTCCTTCCTTTTCACAACAATCCAGACTCCCCGTATGAGTCTAGCCTGGAGCTGTGGTTCAGTGCAGTCAGATGTGGAGTTTAGCCAAAACTGGTTTGGCTCAGTGGATGGAGCATTGGCCTGTGGACTGAAGGGTTCCCAGTTCAATTCTAGTCAAGGGCATGTACCTGGTTGTGGGCACATCCCAGTAGGGGGTGTGCAAGAGGCAGATGATCGATGTTTCTAACTCTCTCCCTTTCTCTCTGTAAATAAAATATATTTTAAAAAAAGAAGTGGGGTTCAGTACATTTGGGTTTTTCCATCTCCCTCCCACTAGAGGAAGCCAGCCAGACCCCCTTTCACCCATCCTCTGAGTCTTAATGAATCCCTCTCTTTACTTCTAGTTGTAGAATTTTCACTCAGCCAGCTTTCCTGTGGTTCTGGATGGTGTCCATTCTGTCTTTTAGTTGTAATTTTGAAATTGTGTGAGGCAGCAGCTTAGGTGTTCACCTATGCTGCCATCTTGGTTTCTCCTGTTTTTCTCTTGCTGCTTTTAATGTTCTCTCTTTGTCTTTTGCTCTTGGCATTTTATTTATGATGTGTCTTGGTGTGGTTCTCTTTGGATTCCTTTTGCTTGGGGTTTTCTGTGCTTCCTAGACTTGTAAGTGTATTTCTTTTACCAGGTGGGGGACGTTTCCTGTCATTATTTCTTCAAATAGGTCTTCAGTATCTTGCTCTCTCTTCTTCTGGCACCCCCATAATTCGAATGTTGGAACTCTTAAAGTTGTACCAGAGGCTCCTTACACTATCTTCATAATTTTGGATTCTTTTTTATTTTTGCTTTTCTGGTTGGGTGTTTTTTACTTCTTTGTATTTCAAATCTTTGACTTGATTCTTGTAATCCTCTAGTCTGCTGTTGGATCTCTGTATATTATTTTTTATTTCAGTCAGTGTATGCTTAATTTCTAGTTGGCCTTTTCTGATATCCTCAAGGGTCTCACTAAATTTATTGGCCTTTTCTAGAGAATTCTCTGAAAACCTTATAACTGTGGTTTTGAACTCTGTATCCAGTCATTTGCTTTCCTCCATTTCTTTCATTTGTGACCTGTTTCATTGTCTCCACATTTTGGCTGCTTCGCTGAATTGATAGTGTGGCTTTGTGTGTAAGGTATCCTATAGGACCCAGTGGCTCAGCCTCACCAGTTACCTGGGATGGACACTCTTGGTACACCCCTTTGTGGGTTGTGTGCACAGTCTTGTTGTAGTTAAGCCTTGATTGCTGTTGGTATCACTGGGAAGAATTGACCTCCAGACCAGTTGGCACTGAGGATCAGCTGTGTCTACACTGGGAGAACTTCTGTGCTGAAGACACCCTTATGAGACAAGCCTTGTTTCTGTGAGGCTTTGGTGCTTGCTGGGTCTGCCCCCTGAGTGTGTCCCTTATGGATCTGAGGAGTTGTAATCTGGATGGTCCTACTCTTACCCCTGGGTACACTGGCTCTTGGATCTTCAAGGAGGTGCAATATCAACCACTGTCTGAGACCACTTAGCAGGAGATTCGGAGCAATCTGCAGATTCCTCTTCTTTGTTTGGGTTTTGGAGGTGACCAGATGAGACCCAGCTGTGAAGCAATGTAATGTACTGTGGGACCTTGGGCCTTCTTTTGTATGTTCTGATTCTCTCTGACTCAGCTGCAGTTTGGTAGGTAAGTTTAGATTTCAAAGGACCAAGCCATTCATATGCAAAAACCTCTGCACACAACTTGGATGGGGCCGAGTCTCAGGATGGAGCAAACAGCACTGGCTTCCCATCAGCTCTATCTTAAGTGGTCTCTGGGTCTCAGTGTCCCTTGGTAATTGCTGTAAGCACCTCTGAGAGAAAGCCACCCTCGAGTTCCGCCCACTGCCAGAAAGTCCAGTTTCTCCCCATATGAGTCTGGGTTCCTAAAGTCTCACCCAGAGCAGTCAGGAGCTTGTGTCTCCCTGTGGATTGAAAAAGCCAGGCTAGTACTCAGTTGCCAGCCCTCTCTGTGTACCTCCTCTGAGTCATGATGTGCTTTTCTCTTCCTTTCTAGTTGCAGAATTTCCACTTAGCCAGCCTTCCTATGGTTCTGGATGATGTACATTTTGTCTTTTAGCTGTAGTTTTGAAGTGGTTGTACAAGACAGCAAGTTCAGGTATTTACCTATGCCGCCATCTTGGTTTCTCCTTGAAAATGTATCCTTTTTCAAAGTCTTGATCAGCACCAGGTCACCAGGCTGGAAGTGAGGAACTGTGAATTCAAAGTCTGGGCAGAGAATCCTTTTAATCTAAGAGATGACACTGCAGAAGATATGGCCAATATATAGTTTTTAAAAATTGATCTTCAGTCTCCACGGTAGGAAGATCAGCAGTCCTGAATAAGTATGGAAGCCCATATAACATTTCATAAGGAGACAATCCTATATTTTTCCTTGGAGCTGCTATAATCCTGATGAGAGCTATTGGAAGACATTTAGTCCAGGGCATTTTTGTTTCCAGGATAAGCTTGGTAATTTGCTTTTTAAGAGTCTGGTTCATTCTTTCTACCTTTCCTAAAGATGAGGGATGCCAGGGAGTGTTATAGTCCTAATCAATGTCTAAACTTTCCATTATTCCCTTTAACACCTTTGAAGTGAAGTGACTCACATTGTCTGAGTTAATATTTTCTACCAAACCAAAAGTAGGCACAGTGTGCTCTAAGACTACCCTGATAATTTTCCCTGCTGTGGCAGATGATAGAAAGAAGGCCTCTACCCATCTGGAAAAAATTGTCTACTATTACCAGTAAGTATTTTTGTCATCTTACCTTAGGCTCTACTTGGATGCTCTAAAATGGCCTTAGTCTGGGTGGTCTCCCCTCTCTCATTTGCTTCCTTACCACCTTTTTGTTTATTTTCTGGCAAGTCACACATCCACTACATACTTTTTTGCAATGATATAGGTATCCACACACTCATAATTCCTAAGTATTGCATCAGACATGGCTTGGGAACTTCAATGACTCCTCCTATGCAGTATGAGCATCAGGTCCCTTATCATGGGCTTGCTTATTATTTCTCTCCCATCAGGGAGTACCCATCTTCCATCTTCTGCTTTAATTGTTCCTATTTTATCTAATTCTTCTTCCTCCTCTATAGTAAACTGGAGATTTAATGTTACCTTTGGAATACTTGGAATTAAACTAAGAAATCTAATTTCTTCCTCCAGACAGGCTTGTTTAGCAGCCTCACCTGCAAGTCTATTACCTCCAGCTTCCATAGATCCTCCTTCAGGTATCTATTTACATGGACAACAGCCACTTCTGTCAGGAATAAAAGACTTTCTAAGACTTGCTTGATTAGTTCTTCATGGAGCAATTCATTTCCCTTGCTGTTTATGAGACCCCTATTCAGTCAAAAATTTTCCAAAATATGCACCACTCCATAAGCATCTTTAGAGTAGATGTATATAGTGCCTTCCTGGCCTTTGAGCAATTTTAAAGCTTGATTAAGAGCATATAATTCACAGGTTTAGGCTGACCAGCTATTAGGTAGTCTACCTCCTTCACACAAAGTATGTTTGGTTCCATCAACGAAAGCACAGCCATTGTGTCTTTTTCCTTCTATTACCCAGGATGACCCATCTACAAACAGCTTGATCTCATCGTGCAATGGGACCTCACTTGGGTTTGGCTTGACCTTAGTTTTGCATTCTATGATGTCTAGGCAGTTATGTTCAGATGTTTCCTGGGTTTCCTCCCCCTTACATAGAAAACTGGTGGGATTCAGGCAAGCATCGGTGGTCAAAATCAAATCATCCCTTTCTAATAATATGGCTTTATACTTTAAAATTTGGGATTCTGTCAGCCACCTCCTTGCTCTTTGATTCTATATATTTCTGACTTGATGTAGAGTAGCTTTGCTATTAAAGCTCCTCCAAATGTTAATTTCCTACTCTCCTTTACCAGTAAGGCAAGTAGCTGCTACAGCCTGCATTCATTCAGGCCATCCTCTGGAAACAGGGTCAAGGAGCTTGTAAATAAAGACCACCAGTTGTTTCCCCTCTCCCCATGCCACAGGTCTGAGTGAGTACCTCAAGGGCTACTTCATGATCTGCTGTTACAAACAAATGGAATGGTTTTTCCAAAGATGGTAGGACTAAGACTGGGGCTGAAATGAGTTTTAATTCCTCTATTGTTTGAGCTTCCTCTGGAGTCCAAATTAGGGGGTCAGACTCTTATTCTGACAGCTTGAGATATAAAGCTCTTGTCTTTTTAGCATATGAGTTGACCCAAAACTGGCAATAACCAGTTATCCCCAAGAACCTTCTGAGATTCCTCTTCGTTTTGAATATAGGTAGACTCACTATCCCTGAGACCCTCTCTGGGTTTATTTGTCTTTTCCCTACACTAATTAAATGCCCTAAGTACTTAACCTTTTTTTCTACAAATTGTAGTTTATTTTTGAAGACTCATAAACCTTTTTTTTTTCCCAGAAAGTTGAACAGGTTTATAGTGGTTTCTGACACTTTATCTTTCCTTTCTCCAGATATGAGGAGGTCACCTATATACTATAGAAGCTTGGTCTTTTTAATAGATTGAAACTTCACTAATACTCTTTCTAGAATATGGCTTCTGTAAAGCCTTGAGATAACATGATCCAGTGATATTGTTGTTTCCTGCCACTTGTTGGATTCTCCCACTCAAAGGCAAAGAGGTCTCTGCTCTTAGGGTCTATGGGACATGCCAAAAAAAGCCTCTTTTAGATTCCCTACACTGAACCATTTGTGTTCAAGTGGGATTTTGTTGAATAGGGTATAATGATTAGGCACAACAGGGTGTCAGGCCTGGACAATATGATTTATAGCCCTCAGGTCCTGCACTAGTCAGTATGATCTGTCTGGTTTCTTAACCGGGAGGATTGGGGTGTTCTATGGAGACATATAGGGCTCCAACAGTCCATCCCTAATTAATCCCTTGATTATGGGTTGTAGACCCCTCTTTCCTTCAATAAGGGTGGGGTATTGCCTTCTACAATTTCCCCTGGCTGTTTTAGCTCAATTTTAATGCATAATTTTCAAGCCTTCCTGTTGCCTTCATTGACCCACACAAGGGAATCAATCCTCTTTTCCTCTTCTTCTATCAGAAGGGCCATCATTACTTTTATTTATCCTTCCTCTACCTCTTTCCTAGACTGAACCTCACAATTAAATCCCAACCCAGTAGTTTAACTCCTGCCTCAAGAACATATAAGAATGATCTCTCAATGTGTTCTAACCCGATATTGAGCATCATTTCTTTTTTAATTGGAACCTGGAAATCTTCCCCTTTTATCTCTAATACAGTTATTTTTTCTATAGACATTCTGTACCCTTCAGTTGGTACATAAGAGAGGAGCAAGCAACTCCAGTATCAACCTGAAAAATAATTTCTTCTCTCTCCAGTCCCACCTTCAAATTTACTAAGGGTTCCTGGTGGGACCTAGTTAAAAGGAACACCTGATCCCCCTAGTTCTCATCTAAGATCATAAAGGGAATCACCCTTTTATTCCTTAACTCTTGGCACTCTCTCTTAAAGTGTCACAGTTTCCCACATCTGTAGCACCCATTCGTAATTTTATAAGTTTTCCCTTGCACTTCTCTCTTGTCTTTCTGTTGTTAGCTTGGGCTGGGAAGCATCCTGGCCTTGCTTTCTGATTACTTCTTCTACTGTGGAGATCATGATTATTGTCTTTTGTTTCTTCTTCTACTTTTCCTTTCTCACAAAGACTTTCTGAACTTCTCTCAGCAGCTCCTCTATTGGCCTTTCATTCCAACATTTAATCTTTTGTAACTTTTTGGCAATGTCTGGCAAATTCCTGGTTACAAAAGTGACTTTCAAAAGACCCTATTCTATCAGGTCTTCTGTATCCAGGCCAGAATATTTCCTTATCGGTCTCTAAGTCTTTGTAAGTAGGCAAAAGAGGTTTTCTCTTTCTCTTGTTGGACCTCAAATGTTTTAGACATGTTTTATGATTTTGGAACACTCTTTTATTCCTTAAATTATGAGCTCTCTGAGGTCCTGCATCTGCGCCGAGTCTTGAGCATCATTTTGTTCCATTTGGAGTCAATATTTGGAAATTTCTGGTCTGCTGGTAAGACCCCTTGCCCAAGAGGATGTTATCTCTCCCTAATGTTCATGGCTGCCCTTCGGATCATCCCTCTCTCTTCTCCTGTAAATAGGATGTTCATAATGGGCATCATCTCGACCCAAGTATAAATGCTGGCCCTAGGAACTGGTCTAAGTGGTTTGCTAATCCCAGGGGATCTTCTAAAAGTGATGTCATTTCTTTCTTAAAATTTCTAACCTCTGTATTTTATAAAGGGAGTGTTTACAAATCATATTTCCCATGGTTCTATGGGAACCTCCTTGAAATGAAAAATGAGTTGCTTAGGTGGGATTGAGAAATTCTTGAAGTCTTTCTTACATCATTCCATTTTCTCAGATTCGGGGGAAAAAGTGGTGAGTTGAGCTCCCCCGAAATCCTCAGTCCCTGTTTCTCCTGTTTCTTTGGTTGTCCTCTGCTCCTCCCAATCCTTAGTCTGAGGATTATAGGGAGGAGGCAGATTTAACAAAAGATCCCTGGGTTTTTCCTTGAGGCCCTCCTCTTTTTCTTTAAGCAGAAACATGCCGTCCTGTCCCCTTCACCAATGGAGAGCATAACCTTTCTCCTCATGTGTAGACAAGGTCTTCTCATTCACATAAATAACAGGAGTTTGGCACCCCCAGTCCACATCCCAGCCAAATGTGAGCCATAAAACACAGGGATTACTAATTGGATCTTTAGGCCATATAAAACAATATTTAATCAGTTTTTGTTTCTCTTTGTCCCTGGCTCTTGGTTTATCTTCCCAGAACCTCAGCATTCTTCTCAGTGGGCTATCAGGGGGAATATTTAATGGACCCTCCCTGATTCTGCTTTTCTTAGTTTCCCAAGGCCTAGAATTTCTGTTTCCCATCCTCAGCAGGTCCTTTGTGACTATTCTTTTTTTTTTTCTTTTTTTAAAATATATTTCATTGATTTTTTACAGAGAGGAAGGGAGAGAGATAGAAAGTCAGAAACATCGATGAGAGAGAGACATAGATCAGCCACCTCCTGCACACCCCACAGTGGAGATGTGCCCACAAGCAAGGTACATGCCCCCAACCGGAATCGAACCCGGGACCTTTCAGTCCACAAGCTGACGCTCTATCCACTGAGCCAAACCGGTCTCGGCTGTGACTATTCTTATGTGCTCAATTAAAAAAGGCCCCAACCCATTTTTTAATTGCCTCCACCTCCTTTTGTCTAGGGGAATCTTCCTGGAACATGTGCTACCAGTCATGGGTACAGTTCTCATATCCTCTCCCTACCTACCACATCCTGTTTATTCTGGGGAAATTCAGTATGCTGTTTCTTTTTTATGAAGATGAATCATATACTGTTTCTTTTCTATGAAAATGAATCATAGAGGCATGCTTTCTACAAACCTGAAATATGTAACGTGGGCCTTCTGAAAAAAGTTCTTGCTGGGAATGTCATTATATACTTTCATTTTTGAAATACAAACTTAATATGAGTTGCTTCATTGACATTTTTTTTTCTTTAGCCATTTTCAATGTTTTCTCATTAACTTCCACTCTCCATTGTTTTGTTTTGTTTTGGTTTTTTGCTTTATATATAGTATTCATTTTTTTTTTTCTTTATTGATTGTAAAAAGGAAGGAACTTCTACCATTTATAGCATTATGGATAGAGCTGGAGAGCATTATGCTAAGTGAAATAATTCAGTCAGAGAAAGATAAATATCACATGATTTCATTCATTTGTAAATTATAATGAACAACATAAACTGGTGAACAAAAACAGATCCAGAGACAGAGAAGCATCGATCAGATGCTCAAACCTCAGAGGGAAGGTAGGGTTGGGAGAGAGTAAGGGGAGAGATTTTCATTTTTTTAAAGGATAAGTCAGTTGTTATCTTATTGTGGTTCCATTGTAGATGATGAGTCATTTTTCTCTTTTTTGCTTTCAAAATTATCTTCTTGTTTTGGCTATGATGTGTCTATTTATGGATCTCTCTACATTGATTCAGTATGGAATTTATTGCATTTCCTACATGTAAAGATTATGCATATTCAATAAATTTGGGAAATTTACAGCCATTATTTTTAAATATTTTTTCTTTCTCTTTTCCTCCCTCCCTCTCTCCTTGTAAATGTTAATTGCATCAAGTTAGTTGATACTGTTGTTTATATTTTCTATATCTTGGCTTTTTTCTAGTAGTTACTGAGAGAGGAATGTTAAAATTGCCAATTATGATTGTGGACTTGTCAATTACTTCTTTTAGTTCTGTTAAATTTTGCTTCATAAATGTTGAAGCTGTTATTAGAAAAATATATATACTTAAGATTATTGTGTCTTACTATTAAACTTATCCTTTTATTATTTTGAATAACCCTCTTCTTTCTGGTCATATTTCTTCTCTTGAAGTATACTTAGTTTGTTATTCACATGGCCATACCAGTTTTCTTATAATTACTGTGAAATTTCACTTTCAAATTATATACATCTTCATATTAAAAGTTCATCTCTTTTAGATGGTGATAGTTTACTTTTTTTTAATCCTAATTTAAAAATTGATGCCTTCTAACTGGAGTATTTGGTCCAATTACATTTTATGTCATTATTAATATTATTGCATTTATGTCCGACATCTTGGTCTTTGTTTTCTATTTCTTTTATTTTATTTTTCTTCACCTTTTCTCGCCTCCTAATTTTTTAGAAAGTAATTTTGGCATTGCCTGTCCAGCATGGCTCAGTGGTTGAGCATTAATCTATAAACCAGGAGGTCACAGTTTGATTCCCAGTCAGGGCACATGCCCAGGTTGCAGGTTCAGTCTCTGGTGAAGGGCATGCAGGAGGCAACTGATAAATTATTCTCTCTCGCCATTGCTGTTTCTATCTCTCTCTTCATCTCTAAAAGCAATTAAAAAAATTTTTAAAATATGTTTGGCATTGCATTTCAGTTCCTTTATTAAATTTTAGTTATATACATTTTAATTATTTTAGCTTGATCTAGTAATTACCATATGCTTTCGAGCTCATTTATTAAAATATATTTAAAAAAGAAAATTAGTATAAAACAAAAAATAGCCTTTTATATTTACTTACACTTTTACCATTTCAAGGGCTTCTCTTTCCTTCAGTAGGTCAGAATTTCCAAGTGATATCATTTCCATGAGTCTAAAGACCTTATTTTAGCATTTCTTTTAGCAAAGGTCTTTAGGCAACAAACTCTCTCAGTTTTAGTTTATCTGAAAATGTCTTAATTTTTCCCTCATTTTGAAGGTTATATACTCTGAACATAATATTCTGGGTTGACAGGTATAGGTTTGTTTTGTTTTCACTTTGTTCATTTTTTTTTTTTTACTTTGTTCTTTTTACAAACAGCTTTATTATCTTCTGTCTGCCATGGTCTCTGATGTGAAATCCTTGACATTTGTATATTAATACTCTCAATAAAAATATGTCATTTTTCTCTTGCCTTTTATATTTAGTATTCATATTGTTTATTAGTAATTTGATTGTGATATCCTTATGACTTGTATTTTTGAGCTGTAAGAATTGTAGGTTAATACTTTACCAAATTTGGAAATTTTTTTATCATTATTTCTTTCCCATTATTTATTCTCTTCTTGTTTTGAGACTTTAATTATAGGTGTGTTAGGGTGCTTTATATTGTCCCATTGGTCACTGAAACATTATTATATCTTTTTCTTTTTGTTCTAATGAATAATTTTTATGAATGCCTTCAGGTTTATGGTACCTTTTTTCTGCCATCTCCAATCATCTTTTAAATTTGTCAAGTTTATTTTCCATTTATATAATTTACTTTGTAATTAAAAAATACTTTTCCATTCTTTTTTAAAAAAATTTACATTTCTCTGCCAAAAGTCAGATTCTCTTCACAAATTAGGACCACATTTTGCCTTTAAGTCATTGAACATCTTTATAATAGTTGCTGCAAATTTTCTACCTAAAAATTCCAACTTTACCTGATATAAAAAGTCTTTTTTCATTGACATATATTTTCTGATTAAAATAAGTTCCTATTTCTTAACATATCTGTTTTTTATTTTATGCAAAACATTGTAGTCTAAAGGCCCCATGCATGAAATCCATGCAAGGGATGCAGCCCCTTCTGCCATGGCTTCCTCTGGAAGCACATTGCAAAGGGTCTTAAATGTGTTGTTTTCTTTGAATTGTGGACTAGTATGTTGTTCTTTTTGATCCTACCGAGGCTTTATTATATTTATTTATTTTTAATTTTCACCCAAGGATGTGTCTGTTGATTTTTAGAGAGAAGAAAGGAGAGAGAGAGAGAGAGAGAGAGAGAGAGATCCATGCAAAAGAGAGAAAATCTATTGGTTGCCTCACATTCTGGAATTTAACCTGCAACTTGGGTATATGCCTTGACCAGGAATAGAACCCATGACCTTTTCATGTACAGGACAAGACTCCAACCACCTGAACTACAAAGGTCAGGATTGAAGTTTGACTCCAGAGTTTATAATGCTGCATTTTTTAAAAGCCATGATAGTTATTGCTAAGCATGATCTTCCTTTTGTTTCAATTGAATCTTCAAACTATAGTGATGTGCTAATTGGGTCTCTTAATTTGGGCTGCACCAGACTCAAACTTCTAGGACTTTGTTACCACTAGCATCTTTGTTATTTTCTTGTTCTCATAACTGCCACTTTCCACTAAGCCTAATAGAGTCTCACCTGTATATGGGCAGTATGGAGGGTATGCACACATATACTTCTTGGTCTCTCTGCATAGTTCCTTCTTCTATTATGCCTTGCCCAGAAAGTTCCTGGTTCTTTCTCAGGAATGAATGCTAATCTCTGCCTCTTTAGTTAATCCCTGTGTGGGCTTCACAACCCTGTGCAATAGTCAAGCAATTACTTCTAATAGAAAGGAGGAGGGTGAATATAGGACTTATCCAATATGTTTCCCTTATTTTAAAAAGCACAGTTCTACATCAATTGTTGCCAAATTCCTGAAAAGAATACCTTCATGTATTCTGTCCAGTTTGATAGTTGTTTATAGCATGATGACAAGTCTTTTATTTTGTTTTTCAATTACGGTTGACATTTAATATTAGTTTGGATTAGTTTAAGATGTGAAGCACAGTAGTTATACCATCATATACTTTATAAAGTGATTCCCCTGATATTTCAAGTTCCCACCTGGCACCATACATAGTTATTGACTATATTTCTTATACTGTTCTTTACATTCCTAAGACTATTTTGCAGCCACCAATTTATACTTGTTAATCCATTCATTTTTTTCACCCAGCTCCACAATCCCACAACCCCCCTTTCTTCTGGCAACTTTTAGTCTATTCTTTATATCTATAAGCTTATATGTATTTTTGTTCATTTATTTTGTTCTTTATATTCCACACATACATGAAATCATATGGTATTTGTCTTTTTCTGACTACTTTTTTTTCCTTAGCATAATACCCTCTAGGTCCATCCATGCTTTCACAAATAAGATTTTATTCTTTTTTATGGCCAAGTAATATTTCATTGTAAATATGCCCTATGTTTTTTTTATTGTGTTACGTGTATACATATCTTCCCATTTCCCCACCGTCCCAGGCATACCCCAACCCCCCAGTGTCTTGTGTTCATTGGTTATGCTTATACGCATGCATACAAGTCCTTTGGTTGATCTCTTATCTACCCCACCTCTCCTTAACGTTCCTGCTATAATTTCACAATCTGTTTGATGCTTTACTGCTTCTCTATCTATGCTTTTGTTCATCAGTTTATAATGTTCTTTATTATCCACAAATGAGTGAGATCATGTGTTGTTTCTCCTTCACTGACTGGCTCATTTCATTTAGCATAAGGCTCTCCATTCCATCCAGGTTTCTGTAAATGGTAAGAATTCCTTATTTTTAATGGCAGCATAGAATTCCATTGTGTAGATGTACCATGGTTTTCTGATCCACTCAACTGCTCACGGGCACCTAGGCTATTTCCAAATTGTAGCTATTGTAAATTGTGCTGCTATGAACATAGGGATGCAAAAATCCTTTCTGATTGGTGTTTCTACTTTCTTAGGATATATTCCTAAAAGTGGGGTTGCTGGGTCAAATGGGAGATCCATTTTTAGTTTTTTGAAGAAACTCCATACTATTTTCTATAGTAGCTGCACCAGTCTGCATTCCCACCAACAGTGCACAAGGGTTCCTTTTTCTCCGCATCCTTGACAACACTTGTTGTTTGTTGATTTGTTGATGATTGCCATTCTGACAGGTGCAAGATGGTATTGCATTGTCATTTTGATTTGCATCTCTTGGAAAATTAGTGACTTTGAACATGTTTTCATGTGTCTCTTAGTCTTCCTTCTGTCGTCTTTAGAAAAGGGTCTATTTAGGTCCATTGCGCATTATTTTATTAGATTGTTTATCTTTCTTTTATTAAGTTGTATAAGCTGGCTGTAGATGTTGGAGATTAAACCTTTATCAGTGATAACATTTGTAAATATGTTCTCCCATACAGTGGTCTTTCTTGTTGTTTTGCTGATGGTTTCTTTGGCTATGCAAAAGCTTTTTATTTTGATGTAGTCCCATTTGTTTATTTTTTGCTTACCTTCCATTGCCCTAGGAGCAGTATCAGTGAAGAAGTTCTTTCGGCATATGTCTGAGATTGTGCCGCCTGTGGATTTCTCTAATATTTTTATGGTTTCCCGTCTAATGTTCAAGTCCTGTATTCATTTTGAGTTTATTTTTGTATTTGGTGTAAGTTGGTGGTCCAGCTTAATTTTTTTGCATGTATCTGTCCAATTTTCCCAACACCATTTATTGAAGAGGCTATCTTGGCTCCATTGTATGTTCATGCCTCCTTTATCAAATATTAACTGAGCATAGTGGTTTGGGTGAATATCTGGATTCTCTATTCTATTTCATTGGTCTATATGTCTGTTCTTGTGCCAGTACCAAGCTGTTTTGAGAACAATTGCTTTGTAATATAGCTTGAAATATGGTATTGAGATACCACCTACTTTATTCTTCTTTCTCAGGATTGCTATGGCTATTCACGGTCTTTTTTTATTCCACATGAATCTTTGAAGAATTCTTTCTAGGTCTGTGAAAGATGTCATTGATATTTTAATGGGTAGTGCATTGAATCTATAGATTTCTTTGGGTTGTACGGACATTTTAATGATGTTGATTCTCCCAATTCATAAGCAATGTATGCTCTTCCATTTGTTTACATCTTCCTCTATATTTTTTCAGTGTCCTGTAGTTTTCTACATATATGTCTTTTACCTCTTAGTTAGGTTTATTCCTAGGTATCTTAATTTTTTGGTGAGATGGTAAATGGGATTGCTTTTTTAGTCTCTCTTTTTGTAAGTTCACTATTAGTGTATAGAAATGCCACAGTTTTCTTGGCATTAATTTTGTATCCTGCTACATTGCCAAATTCATTTATTAAGTCAATTAGTTTTTGGATGGAGTCCTTTGGGTTTTTTATGTACAGTATCGTGTCATCTGCAAATAAGGACAGCTTTACTTCTTCTTTTCCAATTTGGATGCCTTTTATTTCTTCTTCTTGTCTAATTGCAATGGCTAATACTTCCAGTACTATGTCGAACAGGAGAGGTGAGAGTGGGCATCCTTGTCTTGTTCCTATTCTTAGGGGAAATGGTTCAAGTTTTTGCCCATTGATTATGATGTTAGCTGTGGGTTTATCTTATATGACTTTTATGATGTTGAGGTATGATCCTTCTATTTCCATCTTGCTGAGAGTTTTTATCAAGAAAGGGTGTTGGATTTTGTCAAATGTTTTTTCTGCATCAATTGATATGACTATGTGATTTTTATTTCTCAGTTTGTTTCTGTGATGTATCACGTTTATTGATTTGCAGATATTGTACCATCCTTGCAGTGCTGGAATGCATCCTACTTGGTCATGGTGTACTGCTTGATCTGATTTGCTAGAATTTTGTTGAGGATTTTGGCATCTATATTCATGGGAGGTATTGGCCTATAATTCTCTTTCCTTGTGTTGTCTTTATCTGGTTTTGGTATTAGGGTGATTCTGGCTTCATAGAATGTGTTTGGAAGTGTTCCTTCTTCTTGAATGTTTTTGAATAGTCTGAGGAGGATAGGTTTTAATTATTCCTTGAATGTTTGGAAAAACTCTCCTGTGTAGCCATTTGGTCCCAAGTTTTTGTTTGCTGGAAGCTTTTTTATCACTTTTTCAATTTCTTCCATAGTTATTGGACTATTCAGATGTTTAGTTTCTTCTTGATTTAGTTTTGGAAGGTTATATATTTCTAGGAATATGTCCATTTCTTGCATATTGTCCTATTTGTTGAAATAGAGTTGTGCATAGTATTTGTTAACAATTCTTTGTATTTCGGCGGGGTCTGTTGTTATTTCTCCTCTTTCATTTCTGATTTTGTTTATTTGGGTCTTCTCTCTTTGCTTCTTGGTAAGCCTGGTTAGAGGTCCAATAATTTTGTTTGTCCTTCAAAGAACCAGTTCTTGGTTTTGTTGATCTTTTGAATTGTTTCTTTAGTTTCTATGTTGTTTATCTCCACTGTGATCTTTACTATTTCCTTCCTTCTGCTTACACTGAGCTTTTCTTGTTGCTCTCTTTCTAACTCTTTTTGTTGTAGAGTTAGGTATTTTATTACCATTGTTTCTTGTTTTTTTTTGCAGAAGGCCTGTAGAGCTATGAACTTCCCTCTCACAGTGTCCCATAAATTTTGTATTGTTGTGTTGTCATTGTCATTTGTTGCCATGATGTTTTTTTTATTTCTTCCTTGATCTCTCTGGCTACCCAGTCATTGTTTAATAGCATGCTGTTTAGTCTCCATGTGTTTGATTTATTTCTATTGTTTTTATTGTAGTTGATTTCCAGTTTTATGCTACTGTGGTCTGAGAAAATGCTTGTTATGATTTCTATCTTCTTGAATTTGAAGAGATTTTTCTTATGACCCAACATATGATCTATCTTTGAATACGACCCATGTACACTGGAGAAGAATGTATATTCTGTGGCTTTGGGGTGAAATGTTCTGAAGATGTCAATTAATTCCATCTGGTCCAGTGAGTCATTTAGGATTGATGTTTCTTTACTGATTTTTTGTTTAGAGGATTTGTCCAGTGGTGACAGTGGGGTATTAAAGTCTCCTACTATGATTGTATTGCTGTCAATCTCTCCCTTAATATACTCCAGGAGTTTTTTTTTATGTATTTAGGTGCTCCTATATTGGGTGCATATATGTTTACCAGAGTTATTTCTTCTTGTTGGGTTGTTCCCTTTAGTATTGCTCTATAGTTTTTTATCTACTCATTTATTGGTGTTCACTTGGGTTGCTTTCATAGCTTGCTTATTTTAAATAATACTGTAATGAACAAAGGGATGCATATATTCTTTATCTCCTAAATATTTTCTCAATATCATGTAAGAATGTTTAATTTGTTACAGAATTTACCAGGTGAAAAATACAAAGGAGTATCCAGAGACATAGTAAAAAAACATTTATTTCCAGATGTACTAGTACTGTGACTTAGGGGATCCTGTTTCTAAATCCTTTGTAAACCAATGTGGAGGAAGCTTTCTCTTTATGCTATTTGGTTTCTTTGTCCCCTAAATGAGGATCAGACCTTTCATGAGCTTTGCAAGAAGTCCCGTATGTTGGGATGGGGAACATGAGACCACACCTAAAGGCCTGGCCTGGAGTCAGTACTGATAACCTCCTCTGAGGGTTGTGTACTGTTCATGGTTTATGACTTCTGTAATTGCCCCATCCCGCGGGGTCATTCAACAGGGGCAGCGAGGCGACGCACCTAAGAGAATGAGAAACAGACAGGGACACGAAGAAAGGAGGCAAGGCAAATGGTGTTCTGATCAAGCCTCAAAATTTTATTTCCAGTGGCTCTTCTTATATACGCTCAGAAGGGGGAAGGGGAGGGGGAAAAAAGGCGCGAGGAGGTATGTGGCCTAAGCTGATTGGCTAAGCTAGTTCCAGATGCTGGCTGCTGATTGCGGATGTGGCGGTTATGACTTTCCTGGTTGGGGAGGTTTCAGGTTGGCAGTTCTGGCCTTAGGGGAAATTCCACAACCCCTGCTGTATTTTCCTGGCTCCTGACATGTAATATGTGAGTATTTAGGTAAATAAGTTTTGCAAGACCGGATAATTAAGGAAGGGCCAGTGACTAGACTATAGGCTAACAGGAATGTGAATTAGGGATTTTTACTAACTAGGTAGAATCTGGCTGCTAGCCTCACCCCCCAAAATGTCTTATTTTTCTCATCATTCCCCTGACCCCCCTTGATCTTCAAGCTAATTTTCAGCCTTGGGGGTTTAATAGAAGACTCAAAGTAGAAAGTAGTGTGTTCAGCAGCTTGAGTCTTATTCATTTTTATTACCCAAGTGATTGTAATGGCAGTCCACAGATTTGGTCTGGACTAATATCTGAGGCTTCAGGGCTTACTGATTCTATGAACTGTTCTAAAACCTGTTGACTTTCTTAGAGGAAGGGAGTATTGTGGGGCAACCTGCAAGAGACGACTACCAGAGACAGAGATCTAAATTGATGAGCCTTTATTAATCTGGTCAGTGACTACAGGTGCAGCACTTCATGGGGCAAAGGCTGAACTGCAGTGCAGACCACAGGTCTTACAGCAGATTTATACTCAGAAACCAAAAGAGGGAGTTAGGACACTTAAAATGACAATCCAAAGGTTACAAAAATTATTTCAGCCGTTTCCAAGAAACTCAGGGCACAGGTGCATTGCCTGGGCATGCTTGGCTGGAGCGTGAAGCACCATCTCCCTTTAAACTCCAACCCACCCATTGTTCAGTGACCTACTTCATCTTCCTCTGCCTTAAAGCACCTTGCCTCCTGGGGCAATGGAGGAGCTGTGCGATGTTTGCAGCCCAGAACAGGACAGGGAGTCTATACAGGTTTCTTCATTTCCGGTTTCAGAGCAGTTGGAGTGGTGAGAAACATTTCTCAGGGTCCCACCTATCTCTTCTCCAGTTGGCCCATCATCCTTGCTCTGCTCATATTTGTTTAACTGCCTAACACATCAAGGATCCTGGCTCTGAATCCTTTCAGGGAAAATGGGCATCAGTGGGGTCCTCTGGCTACTTCCATGCTGAGGAGGGATGGTTTCTTTCAGAGCCAAGAGATCCTTGCTCTCTGTCAGAGGAAGGTTGAGGCTTAGGCATGGAAGGAGGTGGGCTTGTGACCTGATGGAGACAAACTGTATTATAAAATTTAGTATTATTGAGCAACTAGAATAGCAAGACTTACTACAAATGGTCTGGTGAAAGGGAAAGAAAACAGTTCAGTTCTAATAACTACTTTGAAATATAATTTTTCTCCTTAAAATCACCCTTATGTTTATTAAAGAGCCAAATTAATTTATCTATTGCATTCAGTTTGGCCTAATTATTTACATAAAAACAAGAATGGTAATTGAATGCCTTTGCTGGAATTCCATGATTGAGTTTCAATGTGCCCCATAGGACAGGGAAGCCAAGCCATCCAGCTGCCGTCAGGCCTACCTGCAGTATCTGCTGAGTTGGGTGAATTCCTCACCTGCAGCGGCTCTACCTGGACCTGTTCCTTAGGCTTCAAGGCCCATCTCAGGAGCCCTCCTACTTCTCATGGCCTAGAGTGCATGGGGGTTCCCCAGGGATGCAAAGGTGCCCTCTTTGCTCCCTTTCCACTCTGACCAACCACCAGGATGGTAGGGTATGGGCCTGATGCTCCAGCACCATTCATTTTCAGGACTCTCAAGCAAGATACCAGGCTTTCTCCATGGCCCTCTTAATGGCTTCAAGTCTTTAGACTCCAGACAGGGCTCTTTAAAACACGACACTCCAATCGAAGTTTTCAGTCAATAAAACCAGCATTGGAACTGGTCTTATTGAATTTATGCAAAGAAATGCATTGTCATGATTCACACATTAACAATTGCCAAATTTCAGAAGGATCATATAGGGAGAAAAATACACTAACTTGCTTTAAGATCATCTGATTTTCCTTGCCAGTCATTTCCATGGACTCTTCAGAATAAGTAATTTTTTTTCAAATGCATTATAACAAAAGGGTAACTGTCTCCAAATGACAAGAAGAAATTTAAAATGACACAGTTATGGATTTCATTATAATGCACATTACATGGGATATTGTCCTTTCTGTAGTGTTTTCCTTTCTATAATATTATAACTAATAACCATTAGTTATAACTGTATTTGACAAAAGTCTAGTTATAATTGTATTTGACAAAGGTCCTTATGTACCTTCAGTATAAAAATTTCCCTCATGAGAGAGAAAATAAACATTTGAGACATTTCAGGCCTATTAGGATGATTTAAAGCCAATTCTAGATCAAGAGAAAGTTTTTTTTAAAATTCAAACCCTTGAAGGATTGTCAAACTTGATTTTACCAAAAGATTAAATATTAAAGTATATTAGACAGGAACAGGAACATAGGTTAGCAAACTTCAGTTCCTATAATTAAAAGATGGTCTTTTAATTTATTAAATACATGATAAATATAACACAATTATTTTACTAGAAAAGAACTAACCAAAATAAGGTTTATTTTCTAACTTCATTTGTCCTTGGGTGTGGACAGCAAATGAAACTAATTGGATTTCTCCCATCAGTCTCCCTAAGTATTTTGGCATAAGCTATTTAGCCTCTGTTTAGGAGGCAAAATACAAATCATTGACTCTTAAGTGTCCTTGGTTTAGGGAAGATAGAGCTTTCTAGATTGTTGTAAACTGCTGTTTTAATATTTCAGTTTCCCTGTTCTGCCTGTCCCAGTTTATTGGCCTGTATCATTTATTCAATTTTCTTTCAATATTTCTTTTTATAAATTTCTTATAACTTCCACAGACATTCTTACAATTTTCAGAAACATTCTTATAACTTCCAGAAATAATCACCTTTAGAAACCACCTTCTTTTTCCTTCAAAATGCATAATCATGCTTCAGTCCTTTCATTATTTCTACTCTTAATATTCTTTCTTTCTGCCCTACCATTAGCAACTTGTATATACCTTTTTTTATTTTTCTTTCAAATGTATTAGAATTCTTCATTCTTAGAAACCTTCATTTTTCAATGATTACCAAAAAGTAAACAACCAGCATTTCTTAGATTAACATTTATGAACACACTTTAAGTGCACTCTTACTTTCAAGAAAATATATCTTCAACAAAATACAAGAGACCAGAGATCTTCTGTAATAAAAGCTAAAAGCAGGTGAATTAAAACTTGTCTAGCAGTTAATGTTTCAGTTTTTTATGTTATTTTAAAATATTTGGATGTTTATAGGCCTATAAGGCTGGAGAAAAGTCAGGTGCAGGGAAGAGGTAGCAGGCCCAGCAGCCTGTTCCCATGCCTCTAGCCTCTTGGATTTAAACTGCTACATTCTTCCTTAGAGATAACATCTAAGGTTACTACTGTGGCTTCTGTTTTAGTCCTTCCCTAGGCCACTTGTTTTAAAATTGTGAACATTATGTTAGTTTTCTGTCTTGTTTTGTTTTTTGCCTTTCTTATTTTATGCACATAGATCTTCTGAGGCTCTTTTAACAGCTCTACTGCATTTCTATCCTTCTAGTTCTCTAGCTTTGAAGTTTTCTTGAGATGTCAGGCCAACTATTGGTGACAAAATGTAATTTATAATATTTCTTGGCCTTAACAGGTCCTCAGGGTTTGGCCCAGAGTTCTTTCTCATTTGATCTTTTAGTCTTGGTAAATTTGGAAGGCCCTTCTTCTTTGCCTTGCTGAATTTTGAAGGCTTTATTTAGGTTCTGAGTCCCACTGGAGCTCCCAGGTTTGGAAATCTTACATCTGCTGGAAGCACACCAAGGCCAGCCAGGTGCTCCCTTTCCAAGATAGCTAACTTTCAAATCATTTCCCTTTCTTTTATCTAGCTAGTCAGTAGGTCTTCCAGCAGAGGTTTTAATTTTTTTTTTTACTGCTCCAATTCCTTTCACAGCCTAGAAAAGCTGGTTTCTGGTGGCGCAGTGGCCTCATGGCAGTTGGAGCCTTATCAAGATAGCTCTTATCCTGAGGGGGAGGCTGGGATTGTAAATCACCATCTTGACTGTTCCTCAGATTGTCCCTGGGTCGCATAGTGAGGGGAATGCAGGACAAGAATCTCATTGCCCTTGTTTTCTTTTAGGCTTCTCTGCCTTTACAAGGAGAAAGAGGATTGGCCCCTTCCTCCAATAGAGAGCACAAAAGTGAATAGACTTTCATTATTATTAACATAATTATTACTGAAAAGATTTATCATAAATTCTTCCTTTTAGTTACATCTATTTATTACAGTGGTTCTCAACCTTCCTAAGGCCGAGACCCTTGCATACAGTTCCTCATGTGGTGGTGACCCCCAACAATGAAATTTTGCTACTGTTATGCATCGTGATGTAAATATCTGCATTTTCTGATGGTCTTAGGTGACCCCTGTAAAAGGGTCGTTCGACCCCCAAAGGGGTCGCGACCCACAGGTTGAGAACCGCTGATTTATTATATCTTAACAACTTTGAGATTTGAAAGCCAATTATTACCTAAAGCATTAATCTTGTTACCCAACCCAGCCTGCATAGCTTACTTTCTTATGTAATTTCAAGTATATTGTATTTGTCTAATTTAGTTCAAAAATATTTCTTTTTAGGGAGAGAGAAAAAATATTTGTGTCACCTCAGGGCCCTTGAGACGTCACAAAGCTGTCTCTCAGTTAAATTCTTGAAATAATACATTCAGAAAAGCTGTCAAATATACCCAATTTAAATATTATCAAAACTTAAATCAGTTTAAACATTAAAGATTTGGTCTTGACCACAGAATTAATTATTCTGAACTTGGCCATTAAATTTCTATAGCCCAGTATTGTCACAGATATACTTTAAATGGCACAGAGAAAATGCTGGGAGAACATGCCTATCACCTGCCCATTCTCTGCTGTCATACTTCCAAGGTCAGTCTTAGTTCCACCTCAGCCAGCTTGTGTGAGTTTGTGATGTCACAGGCAGGCAGGGATCACCAGCTCCCTGCCCTGGTTCCTGTCCCTGTTAATACAGACTCTGCCAACCAGATGTTTAATGGACATGATACTGGGCAGGGTTTTGTAAATTTATCTGCCCTCCTGAGTTTGGCAAGTACCACCTCTAATTCTGCCGCTTTTGGAACCAAAAGCTGCTTATCTGAGTAAAACTGCTCCTTTTTTCCCCTTTCCCCTCCTGCTTTGCCTCAGGTGGAAAGATAATGGTTTGTTAATCACAAGCAGTCTTGGAGTTAGCTGGCTGGCCTTTTTTAAAAACTTTCCTGGGTTGCAACCTTCACAAATTTTACACTTTTAAATTAATCTTAGAATCTTAAAATTTTAACCCAGCACAGCAAAATCATAAATCAGAAAAGAGCAAATTAAAGTCCCTAAAAGTTAGCCAAAATTGAATCACAGACATACAAACAGGAATATCACTAGCTAAGAGTTTCTGATGGACTAATACCCTGACAGAAAGAGGAAGATGAATCCTCAAGACTAAGAATTCTTGGAAGCTATGGGATGTCCTGCAATCTTTGTCATGTATTCAGCCTCACCACACACAACAGGGATTCCTCCAAAGTTGTACTTGCCCCGTCTTTAAACAAATTAATCAACAAAGAAACATAAAATATCAACAAATACTCTCATACAGGTGCACACAACATACTAAAAGTTCACACCAAGAGCAATGTCTTCTGTTCCTGGTTTGGGGCACTGCCTCTCTCCAGAATCTCAGCATTCTACCCAATAGATTATTTTGGGAGACTATTTTCCATCCTGGTCCATAAGCTGGGGGCCCTTGATTTTGCAGAGAGACATCTGTATTGCAGGCAGCAGTCTGGGCCCTTCTTAAAATTCTTTAGCACACATTCTAATGCAGTAGGTTTAAGAGGAACTACTTCCCATGTTTTCAGTTAAACCGTGTAATCTCTTCCAGTTAACAGAGACACAGGACAACACAAGATAGCTTTCGCATCATGCAGGCTAGCACATTCACACACCAGTCAGTCTGAGTTTTGAGTTCCACCCACAGAAATTCCCTGAACTGAGGCAAATAATTTGCCTAAGTAGTCATCAGCTACTTTTTCTGCCCCTAAAGACAGGCCTGAAGTTGAAGTGGTCCCCCGGGGGAAAACTCACCAGTCAGATACCTAGTTCCAGAAAGGGCTTTCCTATCCTCCTTGGAGTCCACTGAAGTACTAGCAAGGGCCCTGGTTGCCCGGGGCTCAATGAGGACTGGGACCCAGTAAATCACTGTAGGCATGCATTCACAGCATCAGGGGCTCTGTCAAGTGGGCCCACTCGCCTGCTCTCACACAGTAGTGCCTCCAGGGGTCAACTTCCACTGTGTGCTTCTTGGTCAGGAAAACATTTTTATGTTACAGAATTTACCAGTCAACTGAAAAATACACAGGAGTAGCCGGAGATAGCGGGGGAAAACACACACACACACACACACATAATTTATTTCCAGATGTACTAGTACCGTGTCTCAGGGGAGCCTGTTTCCAAATCCTGAGCAAGCCAATATGGAGGAAGCTTTCTCTTTATACTTTTTGGTTTCTTTGTCCCCTAAATAAGGATCAGACTTTCGGACCTTTTACAGGCTTTACAAAAAGCCCTGTGTGTTGGGATACGAAATGTGAGACCACACCTAAAGGCCTGGCCTGGTCCAGTATTGATAACCCTCTCTGGGGGTTGTGTATTGTTCAGGGTTTATGATCAGATAATTAAGAAAGGGTCAGGGGCAGTGACTAGACTATAGGCTAACAGGAATATGCATTAGGGATACTTATTAACTAGGTACAGGGTCAGGCTGCAAACCCCGCCCCCCCCCAAAATGTCTTGTTTTCCTTATCAAACTGACTGATTTTATTTTTAGGAAAAGCTCACTATCTACATTCATCTTTTTGCATTCACTATCTTTATTTCTCATTGATTCTTTTTTTAAAATATATTTTATTGAGTTTTTTACAGAGAAGAAGGGAGAGTGATAGAGAGAAACATCGATGAGAGAGAAACACCAATCAGCCACCTTCTGCACACTCCCTACTGGGGATGTGCCCTTGACCAGAATTGAACCTGGGACCCTTCAGTCTACAGGCAGACACTCTATCCACTGAGCCAAACCAGTTAGGGCACCTCATTGCTTCTTGAAATAAACAAATCATTTTGTTCATCCAGTTAATAATTCTGCTTTTTTACTACCTAACACTTCTCCATTCTGTTTGTCCCTCTTTCATCTTTTTGTATAGGCCCTTATAATTTCTGCCACCCATTCATATTATCATCTCCTCTAATAGAAAGTAACAGCCATTTTTTTAACAACACCCATTTTTTAGTCTTAGTGTAATTCTTCTAGCTGTTTCTGACTTTGCCTCCTCAGGGATCTATATCTATGGGGAAGCCACAAAAATATTTTTCTTCCCATCTTCTAAGTTTTTCTAGCTGGACTAATAATCAAATTAACAGGAACAGATTTACAGAAAAAAAATCAATTTGTAATACATGGGCAAGTTGAATTCACATAAGCATGAAAATTCCAAGCACTGTGAGGTAAAATTGGGTATATATGTCATTTTGGACAAAGGAGAAGGGCAGTAATGGAATTTCAAAGGAAATAGGCAGTTGGAAGGAGAGAAAGAGCAGAATGTACATGGTAGGATGTAAATTAGTGCTTCAATGGGACAAAAGGTGTGATCTAATTACCTGGCCCCTGCTTGACACCTTCCTATCCACACTTAATTCAAATTAGGTTAAGGAGACTGTTAAGATTTCTTGCTGGGAGCCTGCCTTTCCCTCTGACTCTTTTAGCAAGGAAAGGAGAAAGGGTCAAAGGTCCTGACCAGCATAAAATCAATATTCCAAAAGGTAAAATTTCAGCCATCATCTATAACCTTTTTTTCCTGTATCTTTAAACTCTTCCACTCTACTGGCTTTCACCCTTCTGAGTTCTTGGCTTTAGACTCTCTGTAATGAAAGACAAATTAACAAGAGAAATACAAACATAATTTTAATAACATGTATGCTTTAGGTATATATGGGGGATATCCAGAAAAACTGAGTAAATCCACCAGATGGCGTGAGTCACCACCTTGAATACTACCTTCAGCTGAAGACAAAGAAATATGTTGTGTATGGGCTGCTTAATTATGGAAGGTTACTAAGAAAAACACAGGGGTATGATTTGTTATGCAGATTTAAGTGGGTATCTTCTCCATAGAACTTTATCATGTGATTTAGAGAAATCCTTCACTTCCTGATACCAGAGCAAGACATTACCAATGGAGATTTCCTTTAGAAATGCAAATTTCCTTTACAAAACAGTAACTTCTGCTCTGTTTTCAAAGCTACTCCTGTGTTTGTCATTTCTCAAAATAATCAACTCAAAATAATCTTTACCCCAAAAACGCATATTTGGGGGTGACATATTCTGCTACTTTTCAGAACTAGGTGTGGTCATATTTCAATTCTACCTCAGATTTCACTTCCTTGCACTCTCATCTACATTGTACTTGAATACTAGGACCTCTCCCACCCACTTTTCCACAAATTCTTTTCCAAGTATATCTTACAAAACCTGAGCATTCCTCTTAGCTCATGGATTGTCTTCTCAAACTTTTCTGTTTATAAGCTTTCTCTTTTAGTTCAATTTCTCTCAAAATTATTTAACACCTTCTCTTACCACTCACTACCTTTTGCAATTATTATATTTTATTTATACACTAGAGGCCTGATGCAGGAATGCATGAACTCAATGAGGTCCCTTGGCCTGGTCCGGGGGAATCAGGTCGAAATCTGCTCTCCAACATTCCCCCAATGGTCCTGGACTTCGAGAGGGCACAGGCCAAACCGAGGGACTGCACTGGTGCACCACTGGGGCTGAGGAGGGACACAGGAGGCCTCCAGGGCATGTCCAGCCCTTCTCGATCAGTCCTAATTGCTGGACCTCAGCAGCAAGCTAACCCACCAGCCAGAGCGTCAGGGCCCTGGTGGTCACTGCACGTCATAGCAAGCTGTGTTACACTTTGGTTGAACTGCTGACCAGTTGACTGGACACTTAGCACATTAGGCTTTTATTACAAAGGAAGCCTATGTTCTTACTACTGTTGCCAAACTAAAGGGGTCCATTTACCTGCACGCATCAAAGCCCAATAAAACATGAACAGGAGCTTGTAGAAAAGAAAGTAAGGGTTTATTTTCAGGAAGTGGCCCATATCCAGAGGGAGGTGAATGAAGGCTCAAAGATCTGACTCCCTGATGGTTTTCAGGATGGGTTATATAGGAAAAAAATCTTTAATTATGATAACTCCTGGTCAGAGTCATGGTCTGTACTGATTGGTCAGTGCTAGGGTAGGGGTTAGTTGATCAGTACATCTAATCCTTATGTCAGCCATGGCATTTCTTTATCTGTTTTTTTCTGCTTTTCTTGGCCTGGAGCTGAAACACAGCTGAAAGCTTAGATATTATCTCTAGTTTGACAGAAATTCTGTCTCTTCTGTTAACAGACCTGAGGCTTTGTTCCTAAGATTAATTGATATGGATTAGAACTTCATTGTCCTGAGGGCTTAACAATTAAGGGAGTGGTCAATGCATGGGAGAAGGAAGCAAGTGAGCAAGAGTGCTGGATGAGGCCAGTTTGAATCAAAGAAAAGAAAGGAGAAAAGGCCATATTAAAGAAATGCAATTTTTACAAGGTTACACTATTCCCAAAACTAAAATAAATAAAATTTAAAAAACCTTGAAGTTCAAAGCTGACTCTGAATCTGATTGAATTATTTAAAATTTTCACTGTACTAATACCATACTGATTTATTTGCCAAAGCAAGATCTTTTTTTTCCTAACTATCAGTAATACTTTATTATCCAAAAATTGAGCAGCAGTGCTACTTGTGTTTATCTTCTGTGTTCTTCTCTGAAAATAGTCCCTTCATCTTCTGCTGTTCACTCTATGTTTAAGGGGTTCACTTATTTCTCCATGAAGCAAGAAACCACTCATGTCAGCTTGAGAGTGTGTGGGCCTCCTAGGTGTCCTTGAAAACAGTCTTTATGAAAATAAATATCTCGGAGATAGCCCTGTCATTTAGTAATAATTTCCTTAATAGGTGTTTTCATCTTGATTGTTGGTCAATCAGTTCCAGGAAATTTATTCTATTGTCTCTCTCTCCTTTTTCATATTATCATTTATTATTCATCTCTTGGCAGTGTATATCCTCTCTTCACTACACTAATTGTTCTCTCTATAATCACCAGTAACTTCATCATTTTCAAAGACAGAGGAAACCCTTCTGTGGCATTTGATGCTGTTGAGGATGTTTCTTCAGAACACTCCCTCCCTTTGCCTCTTACAATTTTTTATTCACACTGAGTTGTTTTACCTGATGATTATGAGCTGCTGATACCCATTTTGCAAATGTTGCTAATGTTAATTTGGGCATCTTGCCAGAAGATGTCTCAAGACACATTTATTCAGACCAGGTTTATACACGCACTGACAAGGTCCACTGTATAACCAACAGTGATTGTAGGACTATCAGTTGTAATATGCATTGCACTTTTGAAGATATTAAAATCTGAAAGAAATGAGTATTTAAGAATCATTGGCATATGATATTGTTATCTGAGAGTTTGAAGAGAACTGAACTGTGTTGCTTGAATTTAAGAATTTAAGAAATAAGGTGAACATCTGACCTTGCCTTATTTAAAGTAAAATTACCTCACTGAGTTATTTTATGCCTTTAATGAGCATTTGATGAGATGATGCATGCAAAGTATTTAATACTGATAAAGTTCCAGGGTTAGTAAGCACTCAGTGAATGATAGTAGTAATAGTAGTAGTAGCAGTAGTCTTCACAGTAGACATAGTAACACATGATATTGATAATAAAAATTTGACTATAGCTATGTTACTAAATTTAATAAAATGCTAATACTCTAGATGTTTATTGAAGGTATTTTTTTCTGAGTTTAAATAACCTTAATAAATAATCATTTCTTACCAGGGTTTTTGATGAGATAATGCATGCAAAATATTTGACTGTTTATTGGTTAAAAAACAGTAGAATATAATTATTTTTGTTGTTTCTAAAATTCTAAAGATTATATAGATCTATTGAAGTTAATTTCAGAAAGACTAAGTGATTCTAGTTAATAATTATATCTTTTTTGTCTGGATTGAATAATATATCAAAGTATATAATAATTCTAAAATAATTGACTTAATGTGTAACAAATAGGAAGTACTCAGTAAAATATATTATTATTGCAGTTGTTGTTATTTGTACCTGCTATTTTTTATAATAGTTTATTTTCACTATTTCTCCTTGGCCAAATCAAAGGCTTTAAACGTATCAAAGATTGCTTCATTATACTTGCTAAACTTACTCTCTGACATTAACTTCAAATAGCATGTGCCTTTCAGAATTTTTATGAGAATGAATGAGATAATGCACATAAACTATTTTGTTGCAATTATTGTTGTTGTTTACATTATAACATTACCTGAATTTCTATTGGTTGACAAATTTAAAACTGAGAAAGATGTAATACATTTACTGAACTTAACTCTCTAGGGTTTAAATAACTTCAGCCATTAGCATAGAATAGCAGTTCTCAAATTCTTTGGTTTCAGGAACACTTTATACTTTTCAAAATAATTTAAGATCCCAAAAAGTTTTTGTTTATGTGGCTTATATCTATTGATATTTATTGTATTAAAAGGAAAACCAAGAAATATTTATAAATCAGTTCATTTTAAATAACAGTAATAAGTCCATTTAATGTTTATATAAATGGTATATTTTATAAAAACCAACTATATTTTCTAAAAATATATCAGAAAGAAAATAGGCACTGTTATAGTTTTGAAAATCTCTTTAATGTTTAGCTTTAAGGAAAAACAATTGATTCTCATACTTCTGTCTGCGTGCAACCTGTTGTGATATGTTGTTTGAGTTGAAGTTTATAAAGAAAATGAAGTTTTAAAAACAAATAGTGAAAAAGGGAAACCTAGCAAATTCTTGAAGAGTCTCAGAGACTTTCAGGGTCCTTGAACCACACTTTGAGAACTGCTGATACTTATCTTTAATTTGAAAAGTATTGAATAAGATAATTTATGCAATATATATTGTTATTGATGCTACTTTAGTGGTTACTATTGTTTATAATTTCCAGATAGTCTCACAGAACTTGAGTTTCTTCTTGTTTTGTTGATTGCATTCATGGTTCCTTAAAACAAAAACTAAAGAAAGATGGCATAGATTTGGTAAAAAGGTTAACTTACTTTATCAAATATTTGTATTAACCCAATTGAGAAAATGCATTTTACATCTATAATGTCAGTAATATGCATGGTTCAGTGCCTGGCACATAAGGTAGACTCAATAAAAGTTAATGTTAGATTTACTCTTTACTCAATGTACATAAAATTATACAAAAAAATGTCAAGGATAAAACTGACCTCACATATCCATAAACAACTTCTGCTCATCTGGAATCACTCTGATACTTTCTTTTGTGGTCCCTTGAAAAGACCTACTTTTAGGCCCAAGAGTCCCTTAGGAAAAAGAATAAATCTTTTAACAGAAGCAAGTTAATATTGCTTCAGAGCTGGGCTGACTTTCACTGATCTTAGAGTCAGTGTATAAAGCCTTCCCCAGAGACTTCAAATGTCTCTAGGAATATCTAGAAGATTGTGCAGCATTTCCTGTGGGGATTGAATCTCTGTTCCAGCACTGTTTCCTGAGTGTAGGTGTGTCTTCCCTTGTAGGATTCCTCCATACTCTAGTTCCCACATTGCTTGGGGGTGGAGGGAAGATGGAATGGGAGCAATTCTCCTATACTCCTCTGATCTTGTCACAGGATCCTGAGAAAGTATAATCTTTTTGTCAGAAAAAGAACTTCTTCCCTACAACTATATCAAAGTGGTGAGTGTTTCCACTTAACAATCCAAGAGTCTTATTCTGGAAGTAATCACTTTCAAGGTTAGCAGTGACCACTAAGTCTTGGAGAACTTTATGCTCTGAGGTCTAATAGGGATTTCATTGTCAGTTTCAAAAGGACTCTATGTTTTTCTTTTTACAATTTTAAAAATATGATTAAACTTTTGTTATGGATACTTTCAAAGATTATGAAAGTAGATAGAACCATACATATCATAAGACCCATGTATTCATAGTCCATCTCCAAAATGTACCAATTTATGGACTGTCTTGTTTCATGCACACCTCCATCCACCTTTCCCTCCCATATTACTCTGAAATAAACTCCACACAACATAATATTTCACCCACAAATACTTTAGTATGTATATCTAAAATATAAGAACTATTATATACATAATATCAACCTTAAAAATTAATGAGCAATAATTATTTAATATCATCAAAAGGCCATTATTGCTCAAAATTTCCAGATGTGTCATGAATATTTTTTAAAGTTTGTATTAAGAGTTCAAGAGGCTTGATAGGTCTTATAAGTCTTTTAATCTGTAGCAGAAGTGTCTATTTAGATTCTTTGTCCATTTTTTTAATTGGATTGTTTGTCTTTCTTTTGTTAAATTGAATGAGCTCCTTATATACTTTGGATATTAACTTTTTATCAGATGTATCATTGGCAAATATGTTCTCCCATGCAGTGGACTTCCTTTTCATTTTGTTGATGGTTTCTTTTGCTACGCAGCTGCGGTTCTCAGGTGACACACCTGGAACCAGAGAGGATGGAGCCTGACTACATCACCCGAGAACTGCCCTCTCCCAATCCAGGACCTCTTGGGAGATGTCAGAGAGCCGGTTTCAGCCTGATCCCCACAGGCCAGGCTGAGGGAACCCACCTCTAGTATTTTAAATATGTTGCTAGATTGGATTTGCTAATATTTTGTTAAGGATTTTAACATCTATGTTCATCAGTGATATTTGCTTGTAATTCTATATCTTTGTAGTGTCTTCATCTGGTTTTGGAATTAGGATAATGGCCTCATTAAAAAAAAGTTGGAAATGTTCCTTCCTCTTGGATTTTTTTTTAATAGTTTGAGGAGGAGATGTGTTAATTCTTTGAATGTTTGATATAACTCACCTCTGAAGCCATCCAGACCAGGATTTTTGTTTGCTGGAAGGTTTTTTTTTTATTACTGCTTCTGCTTCATCAATTGTTATTGCCCTATACAGGTTTTCTGATTCAGTTTGTGAGATTGTATTTTCCTAGGAATTTTATCATATCATACACATTGTCCAGCTTGTTGGCTTATAGTAGTTCATAGTGTTTTCTTACAATCCTTTGTAGTTTTGTGGTTTCAGTTGTTATTTCTCTGTTTTCATTTCTGATTTTATTTATTTGGGTTCTCTCTCTTTGTTGCATGGTAAGTTTGGCTAATGGCTCATCAAGCTTATCTTTTCAAAGAACCAGCCCTTGGTTTCATTGATCTTTTGTATTGTTTTTTTGTTTTGTTTTGTTTTGTTTCAGTTTCTGTGTCATTTATTTCTGTTCTAACATTTGTTTCCTTCCTTCTATTCAAGCTGGGTGTTTCTTGTTGTTGTTTCCTTTCTAATTCTGGAAGTTGTAGGGTTAAATAGGTTATTATTAATCTTTCTTTTCTTTTCTTTTTTTTAATTTCATTTTCTTTTTAATTTAGGTAGTCCTGTAACACTATGAACTTCACTCTCCAGACTGATTTTGCTATGTTCCAGAGATTTTGGGTTATGTGTTCATTTTCATTTGTTTGCAGGAAATTTTTTAAATCTTTCTTGATCTCATTGATAGCCCATTCATTGTTTAATATCATACTATTTAGCCTCCATGTGTTTGAATGTTTGGTATGTTTTTACTGTAGTTGATTTTTCATTTCATTCCATTGTGATCTAAGAAGATGCTTGACATGATTTCAATCTTCTTGAATTTGTAGAGACTTGGTTTGTATCCTAACAGGTGGTCTATCTTTGTGAGTGATCCATGTGCAATTGAGAAGAATATATATTCTACAGCTTTGGAGTGAAATGTTCTATAAATATCAATTAAATTCATCTGATCCAGTATGACATTTAGAGTGACTGTTTCCTTGTTAATTTTTTGGCTGGAATATCTATCCAACAAATTCAACAGGGAGTTAAAATACCCTACTATGATTGTATTTATGTCTATCTCTCCCTTAAAGTCCTCTAGAAGTTTGTTGTTGTTGTTTGTTTAGGTGCTCTTATATTGGGTACATATATATTTATTAGGGTTATATCCTCTTGTTGGATCGATCCCTTTAATATTATGAAGTGACCTTTGTTGTCTTTTGTGACAGCCTTCATTTTGAAATCTCTTTTGTCAGATATGAATATTGCTACTCCAGCCCTTTTTCTGTTTCCATTTGATTGGAAATTTTTTTCTATTGCTTGACTCTCATCCTATATGAATCTTTTTTTTTCTGATTTGAGTATCTTATAGATAATATACAATTGGGTCATGTTTTTGTATCCATTCATGTACTTTATATCTTTTGATTAAAGCATTTTATCCATTTATATTTAACTAGAGGAGTGACCCTTGATGTGGCCTACCAGAATTAGGCTGAAACCAGCAGTTCAATGCTGCCTGCAACTCCTCCTGGCCCCACTACACCTGCCATGGGCTCACGCCCAATCAGTCTTGATTGTGAGAGGCTTATTGGTCAGCTGAGTGGTGCTCTCACTGTAGGAGCACACTGACCACAAAGGGGTAGTTCCTGTGTAGAGCATCTGCCCCCTGGTTGTCAGTGAGTGTCATAGCAACCAGTCGACCAGTCGTTTGGTCATAAGCTTTTTTATATATAGATGTTATTGTTGATAGGTACTTATTTATTGCCATTTTACATCTTTATGCATATGTTTCTCTCACTATTTCTGCTGCACATTACTACATTCCCTTTGACATTTCTTGTAGTGGTGGTTTTGTGGTGATAAACTCTTTTAGCTTTTTTGGGTGTCTGAGAAGATCTTTATTTCACCAGCTATTTTGAATGATAGCCTTGCTGGATATAGTCATCTTGGTTTCAGATCCTTGCTTTCATTACCTTGAAAATTTCATGCCATTCCTCTGGCCTATAGAGTTTCTTATGAGGAATCAGCTGACAGTTTTATTGGAGCTTCTTTGTAGGTAACAAAATGTTTTTCTCTTGCTGCTTTAAGATCCTCTCTTTGTCTTTAATTTTTGGCATTGTAATTATGCTATGTCTGAATGTGGGCCTGGTTGGATTATTCTTGTTTGGGACTCACTGTGCCTCTTGAACTTGTGTGACTTTTCCCTTTACCAAGTTAGGGAAGTTTTCTGCCATTATTTCTTCAAATATGTTCTTTATCCATTGGTCACTTTCTTCTCCTTCTGGCACTGCAATTATGCAAATATTGTTATGTTTCATGTTGCCTCAAAGCTCCCTTAAGCTGTCCCACTGTTTTTTTAAATTGTTTTTCTTTTCTCTAATTGAGTGATTGTTTCTACCCTGTCTTTTAACTCACGCATCTGATCCTCAGCTTCCTATAATCTGTGTAACCCTTCCACTGTGCACTTTATTAGCGCTATGTCAATATTTCTGACTGGTCTTTTTTTCATAATTACTATATCTTTTCTCATACTGTTGAGTGTCCTTGCCATCACTATTCTGAACTCTATATATCAGATGAATTTCTTATCTCCATTTCATTTTGCTCTTCTTCTGGAGCACTCTCTTGTTCTTTCACTTGAGGGTTGTCTTTTGTCTCCCTGTTTTGGCTGTCTGTTTGGGTTTGTGTCTATGTATTAGGTAGATCTGCTATGACTCCCAATCTCTAGTGCAAGACAGTGTCAGATGCTGTTTCAGACTGGCTCTGAGGATGCTGTTTGGGGATATCATAAATTCACAGCTTGTGACTCCCTCTGCTGGGGCTGAGTGCCTTTTTTACTTATGGGCTTGTATTTTCTAGAGATCCCCTTATATTGATGACCTTTGGACCAAATGGTCTAATGATATAAGATGGCAGCATTCTTGCCTGTCTTTTTATAACTCAAGAAATATAACCAGTGTGCTTTGTTGTATTCTTTATTTCCAAAAGCCTGTTGAAATTCATCCAAGCATTTCATCAAACTTGGTGAAAATTACCTTTTGATACTTGCACTCTTCCAATCTAGGTTTCAGAGATTTCTCTACCAGGATCCTGCACTGTATCACCTCAAAATACATTCTGTTTGGGTATGTTCTAGTTTTTATAACCTTCCGTACTTTCTTGAATGGCTTGCATAGGTTCAGAGTTGTAAGGATGTACCAAATATCCCAAGGAGTCTTGTCACATCTATTGCTGTTTCTTACACCATCACTTGGTGTCTCTCTCTCTCTCTTCTATAAAAAGGTCAGTCATTTTAGAATTTCATTGTCTGAGGAAAAAGGCTTAAATATTACTTTCCAAGCATTCTTTTCTTCTGGTCTTCCCAGAGATTAAATAACAATATCATGGGTGAGCTCTCAAAAAAATTTTTTTGACCACTTTTTCTCTTGATAATCCAGTAACTTTATACCTGAGGAAGGATACTAAGACAAACTATAGGGACTTTCAGTTTCAGATTTGTCACAGTTGGCTGAATGTTATATAAAGCCTGCAATGATCTCTGAGAGTGCATTTCTATCTCTTCTCACTGTTTATGGTATCGATGTCCACCAGCCCAGGATTCCTAATAATAATCTGATATAATTCTGAAAATGCAATCTGAATTTTCCCAGCCTTCAAGTTTCTGTCGACATAAGGAAAAATAAATTAACATTAAGAATTTACTTTTCTTGCAAGTTATTCCTACTTATTGATGCAGGACATCTTCAATATGTTCCATAGTGTTTTCTGAAAATTTTCATCTTTCTTACTGATGGTTGTGCACATAATCATGTCCTGCTCCCGCTTCCTTATTGATATTTTCTGTCTGTGAGCATATTTATTAATGGAGATGCTTACCTAGAGTACTAACTCTCAGTATTCTTAAAAACAAAAATGCTCAAAATTTCACACAGAAATTAGAGGACTGCATCTTTTCCAACTCTCTATTTCACTCTCTCTTAAAGTTGAAACAATGTTGCTTATGCCCAGATTCTCAATGAAACTCTTCCTAAAAGAGTGTCCTTTCAGTTTCCTCTCCATCTCCAATAACTCCAGAGTTTCCAGGCCATATCTCCAAAGGACTTACACATAAATTTTCCTCTTATTGACCTCTTTCCTCAGGAAAGGTGGAAATGGAAATGTATGTTGTCAGCTAAAATCTCATCTTAAATTCAGGCCAACCAAACCTGGTATGCTATTGTTGCCTTTATAAATGATATACTCATCATTTGTATTGTATTTGAAGATGATATGCTAAAAAATTATTGAATTTTTACTGTCATTGAGTACAGATGTATTCATTCATTCATTCAAGAAATATTTATTGAGTACCTTTTATGAGCCAGGAAAGTTTTAGGAATTGGAAATAAAACAAACCGACAAAAAACAAAACAAACAAACAAACAAAAAAAAAAAAACACAAAAAACCCAGACACAATCCAGTCTTACAAAAACAGTATCTATAATAGTTAATCTCAACAATTAAAATCCCATGCCTTCTATAGCAATTTAGGGAGAAAGCATTCCTAACATTAAAAAAAATAACTTTCATTTTCTCACCCTGCTACTCTTTTGTGGGACTACTAATTTATGCTGTGAATAGCTGTCAACAAATATCAAATCTAAATTTTCTTCAGCAAAATGCAATTGAATACCAGTATATGCCATTGCACAAATCTGTTCAGTCCTTCAATGTGCTATAACAATGTCCTACCTTTTTTATTCCTTTTTTTCTTTCTTTCCTTTTTGTTTTGTTTTGTTCCTCAGGTGTGTCAATACCGATTCCAGTGCTTGGACTGAGAGATGAAAGCAAGGTGTTCGCCCACAATACCACCTGTGTGCTGAATGACCCAAATTTCGTTCTTATTGGGTCCTTCGTAGCGTTCTTCATACCACTAACGATTATGGTGATCACCTACTTCCTGACGATTTACGTTCTTCGAAGACAAGCTATGATGTTACTGCAGGGCCACACCGAGGAACTGTCCAAAACAAGCCTAGATTTCCTGAAGTGCTGCAAGAAGAATGCCACCGAGGAAGACAACGCTGCTAATCCTAACCAAGATGTGAAACCTCGCCAAAGAAGAAAGAAAGAGAAACGTCCCAGGGGCACCATGCAAGCTATTAACAATGAACGGAAAGCATCGAAAGTCCTTGGCATTGTTTTCTTTGTGTTTCTGGTTATGTGGTGTCCGTTTTTTATTACTAATATTCTGTCAGTTCTTTGTGAGAAGTCCTGTAATCAAAAGCTCATGGAAAAGCTTCTGAATGTGTTTGTTTGGATTGGCTATGTTTGCTCAGGAATTAATCCTCTGGTGTACACTCTTTTCAACAAAGTTTACCGAAGGGCTTTCACCAACTATCTGCGCTGCAATTATAAGCCAGAAAAAAAGCCTCCTGTCAGGCAAATCCCGAGAGTTGCTGCTACTGCTTTGTCTGGGAGGGAGCTCAATGTTAATATTTACCGGCCTACCAACGAACGCGTGATAAAGAAAGCTGATGACAATGAACCAGGGATAGAGATGCAAGTTGAGAATTTGGAGCTCCCAGAAAATCCCTCCAATGTGGTTAGTGAAAGGATCAGTAGTGTGTAAGAAAGCACAGCACAGTTTTTTTCCTACAGTAATGTTGCTAATCTAGGAAACTATTCTATGATCTCCTGTTGGTTCTAACTAATGTAAATACTGCTGTCTGAAAAAAGTGTTTATATATATATATATATATATATATATATATATTTATTTATATATATATATGGCTTTGCAACCCTGTATTTTGCAATTATGTATACAATAGTGAGATTTAGGGTTCTATATTTACTGTTTGTAATAGATGGAGAATAACTTATTTTGTTTCTTGGATACATTAAATGTCAATTGTTTTCTTTCAATTACTTCCTCCTTGCCTCCTCTCTCTCTCTCTCTCTCTCTCTCTCTCTCTCTCTCTCTCCCTCCCTCCCTCCCTCCTTCCCTCTCTGTCTCATTCTTTCTTGCCTTCTTTTGTGAATAAGGAAATGTTCATCTCAGGTGGCATTTGCAGGAGACCAGAATGATGCATATGAAGTGGTTGTATTTCAGCCACACCAAAATTAAAAATTCGGTGGTATCTTGTTCCGGGTTAACAGTAAATATATACTTTAAATTCTTGCTGTGCTGTGCTCATCCATCTACACACATAAACACAGTAAGATAGGTTCTGCCTTCCTATACTCTGTCATATCATTAGTGAGGCAAAGGTAGAACACAGCCTTTTTGTCACATATGGGACAAAATTTGACATTGTCAGAGTGTTGTGCTGATATTGTACTGCAATGTCTGTCCCCAAACATAGTGGTATTTTAACATAGCAGCTGGTTAACCAGGACTACGGAAGTGGAAGGATAATACGAGATACATCCAATAATAGCTTTTCCTTTCTTAAGGACAATGTTCAAATTCTGATTATAATGACAAACAAATTGAAATTAATGTTTTCATTCTGGTCCTTAGTAAATACCTAATTACATAATTAAACTGGGAAATAAAATCCCAGGTTTATTTCCCAATCCAGAATTCAACATCAATTGGATTTTGATCTCAGGATCCTGAAAATTCATGTGCTACACACAAAATGAAATTAGCATTTTGAGCCTTATTAAAGTATTTTTTTAAATTATGGTACCTCTGTCTATAGGGCCCAATTTTGTAGTCCATTTTTGAGTAAAACTTGCGTTGGAAGCATAGATTATCAAAACTTTAAAAGCTTTACTTGATTAAGGACTACAGAATGCAGCCCTTAGAATGTGAAAAAAGGTAATTAAAGAGAAGCTTTTACTAAACTCTAGGAATAAGAGAAATACAGAGTTTCCATTTGGATTTTAAACAAAATTTATCTCATTTCCAGATCCTTCCAAACTCTAGTGCAGGAAAAGGCTGCAGTTAATTTGTGAAAGTGGCAAGCTCTTCATTGTACTGCAATTACGTACCAGAAGTCTAAACCTTTATTAAAATATAGTGTTGTGTTACAATCAGTGTTGGCCATCATTTCATTCGTGGGCCTACTGCTCTCTAAGAATTCAGTACCCTTTTACTAGCTTGTAAACCATGAAAGGTTTTCAAGCATTGCTACAGTCAGACCATTAAATCTATGCTGTGTGCAGAGTATATAATGTTTCCAATAACTGTATTTCCATGTGTGTCCATCTCACACAACTGTGGAACAATTTCTGAAGAATTCATGATGCTATTTCTTATACCTGACAGTTACACACCTTAGAGTGTGCCTCTCAGTATCCTGAAATTGGTGAAGGCAGAATCTGAATTTTTAAAACCCCTGATCTGTGTCCTCAATACACAGCATAGATAAATTCAACAATCTGCCACAGGGGCAGTGAGAGAGCTACTGTACTTGAGGAAACTCATACAGTCTCTACTTGATTCATAACACTGCCAAATGTCATTCAATGCCTTGAGCATGCCCAAATCTAACATGAAAGTAAAGCCTACCTGCCTGTTAGCTCTGTCAAACTGCATGTTAAAACAATTATATGAAATTGAATGAGACGATCTAATTCTTACTGAAATTAAATGTCTGAAGAAACATAGCATGCATTGCACATGAGTTTTCCACATACAGAGGGTGTCCTGCATGTATGCTATGTATGTTGCATGAATCCATCAATTTGTATTAATGTAGGGCAGAGTAGGTGATATTAAAGGACTGATGAAAACCTTTCAGCAGTCCTTAAAAAGGCCACACATTCAGATCTGAAGTATTGTGAGTATTAGAAAAAATTGGAAACATCTTATTTCTTAACTATCAGGGCAAGCTCATAGCACATGTTTCACACAGAAATAAAATATAAACCACAATGTTCGAAAGCACTGGCAATAAGTTGAATTATAATAGCTTATAGCACATTTGTTAATAATTCTTATGTCATCAAGTAGTAGTACTTAATTGTACCCAACACAATAATTATTCTCAAATTGTGTGCTATTCATAAATTCTGTGCAGTTTGGTATGAAACAAATATACTTATTTGGATAAAAATCTTACAGTTCAAGGTTAAATCCACAAACTTTTATAAGTGTTTTAAAAAGTCCATGTGATAACTGTGAACGTGGTGAATTTACTGTCAAATAAATCATTTTGATGAACTATTATATATGTATATCTGTTAAGAAACATGCAACAGACTGCCTTTATTATTTCCTATAAAATTTCTTCATCATATGGTACTTTTTGTGAGTGGTGGCAAAGTGTTGTTTTATTCTTGGTTCCTCCAGGTTTTTGTGATACTTCCCATTAATTTATTAAATTTATTAAAAGTTGGCTGATGTGCCATGTGTCTTTATTCCACCTACATCATTTGAGGGGAAAATATATCACTTCACTTTATTTTCTTATAAAATAAGTTGACAAACACAACGAGAAAATGCTGCTCTTCTGGTTAATTCTGTGTGTACTCAAAGACTACACCACCAGAGGAAAGAAAATTAAGATGTGTAAACCACAAAAACAATATTAAAACAACATCACTGATTTTTCATGAGCAGAATAACTGCACTACCAAATTATCCTACCTTCCTTCAGCTGAGCAGGGATGTGGGTGGCACACATGCTCTCCTTGATATAAGTATCATTGTTACCTTATTCCCACCAGACTCTTAACTCCCTAAGAACAGGAAAGATCATGTCTATCTTATTGATGGTTTTATCCCCAATAGTTAGTGCTCACTATATATTCACCAGATATAGATTGAGCATCAGTACATGTGGGCCTTGTATTATCTTTTAGTGTTGCCCAAATGGGCCTTATAATTCCCTACTCTTCAGGCATGCAGTGTAACATAATCACCTTAACTTACCTCCATCCCAAATGGCTTTGGATATCTCTGTATTCATCAGGGTAACCATAGTAAGTTGCTCTGTTCCTTCACACCTGGATACAGGGATGATAAAATACATATATACCTTCTTGATGCTGTGGGTGCCTAGGTGATATTGATGTGACTTCAGTTCTCTGAGAAGAAAGCAGGGAAATCTTATTCCTTTGCCACTATGACTAGGTTGATTCCTAGGAGTATGAGAAGAAATAAAGGTTGAACTGACTCTTGAAACAACAGGTCACTGTTGCCCATAGCTATAAATATCTTGTACTATTGAAGTTAGAGGTTACTCTCTCCCAACAGCAAAACAATAGAGAGATGTCAACATTTCTGAAGGAATTAAATTGGAGTGGCTACTACTACTGGCAAGGAAAGTGGTCAAGGGAAGGCTAAAGTGCCTCATTCCACAGCATTGAAACTTTTTTGTAGTTTGAAGAGAGAAAGATGCTTCCTGTTATCAAGTGACAGCAAGTTTCTGCCTACTGCAGAAACACACAGTTCCTCAGCTCATGCTTAGGCCAGTGCAATCTGTAAGGTTGGGACTCATTTCTCTCTGTACAGTCTCCCTAAGCACATGTTAACATATTATCTATAGAGCCCAATATATTAGAAAGAGATATTTGTATAGGCAATGCCAACAAAAGTAGATGGCATCATAGTGGTTCTCAATCAATATGTGACCTATAGCATACCTATTAACAAATGGTTATAAGAGATAGGTTGGGTTCCCCAGAATGAAAACACTGAGATGGAGATAAGTGTGCAGGATGTTTATTGGGAAGTGACCTTGAGATCCTTATGCATGGGGAAAGAGAAAGAAGTGGAACTGGGCAGAGGGAGAAGTTGGACCATGACAGAGTTGCAATAAAAGATTATTCCATCTGTACCAAGAGAAGGAGAAATATACCATTTCTTTGAAACTTAAATTGAATTTTGTAAAAGAAATTCACAAAGGCAAACACAACCAGAAAGTATCACCCTTCATGGCTAATTCTCCAGGTACTCTAAGACTACAAGGCCAGGGGAAAGACAATGAAGAGGCATGAACAACAAAACACTTAGCTGACTCCCAGGAACTTTGAATCTAAGATATATAATGAACAGCAGTATCTGTGGGCCTTGTATTATCTTTTTTTAAAATATATTTTATTGATTTTTCACAGAGAGGAAGGGAAAGGGATAGAAAGCCAGAAACATCGATGAGAGAGAGAGATTGATCAGCCGCCTCCTGCACGCCCCTACTGGGGATGTGCCCGCAACCAATGTACATGCCCTTGACCAGAATCGAACCTGGGACCTTTCAGTCCCCAGTCCGATGCTCTATCCACTGAGCCAAACCGGTTTTGGCTGTATTATCTTTTAATGTTACCAAAATTCAGAGTTGTCCCAAGTTGAAATGGGGCGACCAGACCTCTCTACCACCACTGGTCCCAGGAGAGATGTATGACATTACGCTGGTTCATGCTCTTCCAAAGATGATGCAGCTCCTAAACGGGGCTGATAGTGGAAAACTGTTAGTCCACAGTCAGCCCAGCATCATAGAACTGAGCCCTTCAGCCTTGAAGGTTAGATCTTGGCAGTACAGAATAGCATCTGAAACAAATAGTATATTTATTGGGTAGGAAATAGTCACCACCTGGTCCACCACCTGCATAAATAACATGAAACAACCTGCTGGCTGTCACTTAAGCCAAAATCAAGAGAAAGGGAGATGAAAGAAAAGACATGTTTTTATATGTAGTTTCTCTTCTTACTGAAGGTATGTATTTTCAATTAACAGCTTGCTAGGATTCTTAGATTTCTGAATCTATCAGGGTACCTTAGGCTAAGCTGTAATAAAAACGAATCCCAAAGTTTCAGTGCCTTAACAAAAACCAATTTTCATTTTGTTGCCAGCAAACCTGTGCTGGGGAACCCAACCTATCTCTTGGAAAAATGGTGATAGAGGCCTCATCCTCACAAGTGCTTCCACATAGCAAAGAGAAGTGTATTTAGTGAACGTATTTCTCCCACTAAATTTACTACTACTGGTAATTTTCAATTTAATTCTAAATATATCTATATCTTCACACCTTATATATAGCATTATTTATATCCTTCACTATATCCTTAAAACTATCTCTATATCTAACCCTATCCCTGCCCTTAACATTATAGTTAATTCTAACCCTAACAATTGGATTTTTTTACACCATTGTTGCTTCAGGGGTTTTAAAATAAAGTAAACCACTCAGATGCTTCTAGGTGCTCCAATTTTAATGTTCCAATTAAAAAATGGCACCCCAGGAATATGTCATCTTTAACAAGTCGGATAGGAGCCACGTGCCTTGAAAGTACTTTTACTAAAAGCAGCTGAGAAGTACACACTCATATCTATACACCTTCTCAATCCCTCCTCCTGGTCTTCCAAAATGCTACCATAGGCCAGAGGCTCTCTTACAAAGATACAGCCATAAGGAAAACACACTGATCCTTCATTTTGTAGAAAACATCTTTTGGTTCAATTTTGGAAAATCTTGGCTCATTTCTCTCCCAAAATTCAATCAATAGTTCTTCTGCCCCCCAAATGTACATTATTTTCCCTTAAGTGTTAAAGAAGAATAGAAAATAGCATATTAAATATTACTAGTCCAAGTCACCGAGTTTACACATAAGTCTTTTGTCAGTGTCCAGCAGTTAAGGGAAGACGGATACCTCAACGAAACTAGTAGCAACAGAAGAAATGGGAGAGCCCTAGCCAGTTGCTCAGTGGTTAGAGTGTCAGCCCTCGGACTGAAGAGTTGTAGGTTCAATTCTGGTCAAGGGCACATACCTTGGTTGCAGGCTCAAACACTGGTTTCAGTTGGGGCGCATGTGGGAGGCAACCAACAAAGTGTCTCTCTCTATCTCTACCCTTCCCTTCCACTCTTTAAAAATAAATGGAAAATATATCCTTAGGGGAGGATTAACAACAAAGAGAAAGGAAAGCAGGAAGGAAGGAAGGAAAGAAGGAAGGAAGGAAGGAAGGAAGGAAGGAAGGAAGAAAGGAAGGAAGGAAGGAAGGAAGGAAGGAGGGAAAGGAGGGAGGGAGGGAGGAAGGGAAAGGAGGGAGGAGAAAAAAGGTGGTAGATTACAGAGAAGTAGACCATAGTGTGAATGGAAAAAGGGGGGGTATGTATTAAATATGACAAGCTCAGTGACCAAAAGTAACTTCACAGGGTAATCTGATCATAAATTCCTAACTGGGCAGGTCATGGTGGGTAGTTACACCTCAGGCATATAACTCCTTAGTAAAGGGTTAATCTTTGTCTTAAGCAAGTCCTGTCCATTGTTCTCATGTATTGAGGCTAACATGCCTTTGAAATACTAGCCAGAATAATTAGCTTTTCCAGACCCCTCAGAGACAGAAGAGCAATGACCCTCAAGGGAGCATATTATCGTGTTGCTTATATACCATTGTTATTCATTGTAAGTGTTAAATGTTAACTATTCTATAACCATCAATGTAAAAGTATTTACCTCTCCTTTCTACTGTATATCCAACTAGAGGTCCGGTGCACAAAATTCGTGCACAGCTAGGGTCCCTAGGCCTGTCCAGTGATCAGAGCAAATCGGGGCCTTCCTTTGTTCTCTGCCCCTCCCCGCAGTGGTCAGTCCACATCATAGCAAGTGGTCAAACTCCCAATTGGTTGAACTCCCAAGGGGACAATTTGCATATTAGCCTTTTATTATATAGGATCATAGAGATTCCCAAACATTGCTTCCTCCTACCTCCTAATCTACCACTTACAGATTCCATGTAGTCTTCCTATACTCCCTTCTTTCTAGCCTAACCAGACCTCAACAGAGCACATAATCTTAACTATTGTATAATACAAACATAGACATTTCCCAGTCTTGTTTTCTCCCACTTTCATGTAATCTTCCTTGTGTTCCTTCCTTGATTCTAAACGTGTTAAAGAAACCACAGAAATGTCATTCTCTGAAGCATTGTGATCTTGCTTCCTGGCATGTCATCAGTTGGGCTCATATAAACTCATAACAATTATCTAAAGATTTAGACATTTTTACATCAATAGATAGGTAAGTAGATAGACACAGCTCTTATCAGTTTTGTTTCTCTGGATAAATCTGACTAATACACTCCCCTCAAAGCCCGCAGAAGGAACCAGCCCTGCTGACACAGAGACTTCAGCCCAGTGAGAATGATTTTAAACTTTTGACCTCAGAATAGTAAGAGAATATATTTGTGCTGTATTAAGCCACTAAGTTTGCAATAATTTGTTATAGCTACAATAGTAAGCTCATAAATATGGGTAATAAATTATGTCAAATTCTGAATTGTGTTGTTCAGTTACTCTGTCTTGGAGGAGTATAGGACAAGCTGCTCCAAAGTGTGCCACTTTGGTGTGCGGATTACAGTTGTTCCCCTTTATCTGCATTTTTGATTTCTGGGATTTTATTTACCCACTAGTGGCATGGTGCACAAAATTCGTGCATGGAGTGGGGGATTTTCTCAGCCCAACCTGCACTTTCTCCAATTGGGGATGCCTTGGAGGATGTATGACTGCTGGTTTAGGTCTAATCCCACAGGAACCTAAACTGATAGTCGGACACCCCTCTCTCAATCTGGGACCACTGGCTCTTAACTGCTCACCTGCCTGCCTGCTTGATTGCCCCTAACTGCCTCTGCCTGCCTGCCTGATGGCCCCTAACTTCCCTCCCCTGCCAGCCTGATCTCACTCCCAAATGCTTTCCACTGCCAGCCTGATCTTGCCCCCAGTTGCCTCTGCTTGCCTGATCACTCCTAACTGTCCTCCCCTGCTGGCCTGATCTTGCCCCTAACTGTCCTCCCCCGCCAGCCTGATCTCGCCCCTAACTGCCCTCCCCTACTGGCCAATTTGGTTCTGATTGGTAGGTTTCTGTACCACTAAACACCAAAAGCTCCACCTCCTAAACAGCCATTGGCTCCTCACAGTTCAATCAGATTTGCTTCTGATTGGTTAGTTTCTATGCCAGTCAGCAACTCCCGGCCTATCTCTGGGTCTGGTCAGAGAGATAGGGCTGGTCAGTAGCCCCAATGGAGGCCCATAGAGAAACAGAGACACTGCTGCTGGTGAAGTCCAAAGAGAAAGAGAGAGGCAGTGGACAATCAACAGCTGCCATGGAGGCTGCAGATCAGACCCTGCCCCTCTCTCTGGGCCCGATCCACAGTCCCCTTGGCAGTCAGTGCTGGGTCACCATGGCAACCCAGAACTGACTGCAGGATGGACTTCTGTTGCTCATTTGAGCTTTTGGTTAGTCATTATGGACCCTGGTTTTTTTATATATTAGGATGGTCAACCATGATAGAAAAATATTAAATAAAAAATTCCAAAAATAAGCTTTAAATTGATTGCCCTTCTGAGTACCATGATGAAATCTAACACCATCTTGCTCTGCCTGACCTTGGACATAGGTCAGCATATCCATGCTATATATGATACCTGCCTATTAGTCATGTAGTAGCCATCTAGATTATCAGATTTACTTTTGTGGTATTGTAGTGCTTGTGTTCAAGTAACCTTTATTTAACTTAATTATGATCACAAGGGTCAAGAGTAGTGATGCTAGCAGTTAGGATATGCCAAAGGGAAGCTATAGTGTGTGTGTGTGTGTGTGTGTGTGTGTGTGTGTGTGTGTGTGAAAACATACTATTAATATGATTTGGGGCTATACATTGTTTCAGGAATCCATTTGGTGGGGGGAGGGGGTCCTTAGAATATACCTGCCATGGATAAGGTGGGACTACTATATTTTCAGTTGAAGACAATCAAGGACCAAAAGATTCAGGAAGTCACTTATCTCCCCCTTATCCAGAATTTAGATAGAGGGCCTGGTTCAAGAGAAGAGCTGACACCAGAGATACAACAAGAATATGAGGAGGGAATCCAAGATGGCGGCATAGGTAAACACCTACACTGCTGCCTCGCACAACAATTTCAAAACTACAACTAAAAGACAGAACGGACATCATCCAGAACCACAGGAAAGTTGGCTGAGTGGGAATTCTACAACTAGAAGGAAAGAGGGGGCTCACGAAGACCCAGAGGAGCTGCAAAAAGCTGAGGTGCAAAGATGCGCGCTTGGAGAGAGCGGGTGCCCAAGTGCCTGGTTGGCTTTCTCTGGCGGGAGGAGGACGGAGACTCCCAGCTGCATTGAACCCCTTATCCTACAACACTAAACTCCATGTCCAGCTGGGACTCATACAGGGGTATTTTGGACTGTGAAGAGGGAGAAGTGCACGGAGATCTGGGGGAGACGTGAAAGGGCGGAGGTCTGGTGGCTCGCACAGCACTGCGTGCAGAAGACCAACTGCTGGTTGTGCCACTGGTTTTTGCGAGTGGGTGGGGGACAGAGCCTCCCAACTGCACCACTTCTAGCTCCACTGAACCCTAGTTTTGGGAGAAACCCTGGGGACTCAGACTCTATGGTCCCAGAGTGCAGGGGACCCAGAAAGGCAGAGTTCTAGAGGCACTGTGTGAGCACACATGTGCACACAGGAACGACTCCAGCCATAACCCAGTCACGTGAGACCAAAGGGCCATGGAGGGCGGGGCTGACTGGAAGGCAAGGTGGTCCATTAATCCCTCAGACTCCACCATTCTGAAGCTTAACAAAGAGGCTTTTGCAGTTTTGCAAGTCTTGTATCATAAGGCTGAATCCAACACAGAAGTTCTCCTGGCATAGTGAAAATGCTGAGACAAAGGAAGAGATCACAAACAAAAGAAATGGAGGAAAACAAACGACTGGATATAGACTTCAAAACACAGTTATAAGGCTTTTCAAGAATATTCTAGAAAAGATGGATAAAATTAGCAAAACCCAAGAAGAGATGAAAAAGAACCAACTAGAGATGAAAAAGGACTAACTAGAAAGTAAACATACACTGACTGAAATAAAAATTATTATACAGAGACCTAACAGAAGACTAGAGAAAGGCAAGAATCAAGTCAAAAATTTGAAATATGAAGAATCAGAAAACACTCAACTGGATAAGCAAGAATAAAAAATAATCCAAAAATGTGAAGATAATATAAGGAGCCTCTGGGACAGCTTCAAGAATTGTGGGGATGTCAGAAGAAGAGAGAGAGCAAGATACTGAAAACCTATTTGAAGAAATAATGACTGAAAACTTCCCTCACCTGGTGAAAGAAATAGACTTACAAATCCAGGAAGCACACAGAATTCCATTTAAATGGAATCCAAAGAGGACCACACCAAGACACATCATCATTAAAATACCAAGAACAAAAGAAAAAGAGAGAATATTAAAAGCAACAAGAGAAAAACAATTCATTACCTACAAGAGAGCACCCATATGATTGTCAGCTGATTTCTTAACAGAAACGATGCAGGCCAGACGGGAGTGGCAAGAAATATTCAACGTGATGAATAGCAAGAACCTACAACCAAGAATAATCTATCCAGCAAAGCTAACATTCAGAATTGAAGGGCAGATAAAGAGCTTCACAGATACAAAAAAGCTAAAGGAGTTCATCAACTCCAAACCAGTATTATATGAAATGCTGAAAGGCACTCTTTAAGAAGAGGAAGAAGAAAAAGGTAAAAGATAAAAAATTATGAACAACAAGTACATATCTATCAAGTGAATCTAAAAATTAAGTGAATTAAAAATTTGATCAACAGAATAAAGTGGTGAATATAATGGAATCAGTAGCACCGAAAGGGAGTGGACTGATAATTCTCAGGGGGAAAAGGGTGAGGGGGGTGCAGAGAGACTAGACAAAAATCATACACATATGAATGAGGTTAATGCGGTGGGAGGTAAGGGTAGAGGGAGGAGTGGAAGCCAGGTGGAGGGGAGCTATGGAAGGGAAAAAGGAAAAACAAATGTAATAATCTGAATAATAAAGATTTAATTTAAAAGCAAACCAACAAACAAACAAAAAACACACAAAAGCCAAGACTGGTTTGGCTCAGTGGATAGAGCGTCGGCTTGCAGACTGAAAGGTCCCAGGTTCAATTCTGGTCGGGTTCATGTACCTTGCTTGCAGGCACATCTCCACTGTGGGGCGTGCAGGAGGCCGCTGATTGATGTCTCTCTCTCATCCATGTTTCTGACTTTCTATCTCTCTCCCTTCCTCTCTGTAAAAAAATCAATAACATGTATTTGAAAAACAACAACAACAACGACAACAAAAAGATCAACAAAACCAAGAGCTGGTTCTTCAAAAGAATAAACAAGATTGACGAACCTCTAGCCAGGCTCACCAAGAAGCAAAGAAAGAGGACCCAAATAAAGAAAATCAGAAATGAAAGAGGTGAAATAACAACAGAACCCACAGAAATAAAACAGATTGTTAAAAAATAGTATGAACAACCTTATTCTAACAAATTACACAACTTTGAGGAAATGGACATATTCCTAAAAAAAATACAACCTTCCAAAACTCATTCAGGAAGATTCTAACAATCTCAACACTGCCGGAAACCAATAATTATCTCACTAATAGAAAGTGGAGGAGGAACCTGGAAGGCTGATCAACCTTGAAGCTCTGAAAAGTCAAAGCCAGCCACTCCCTATCTAATTGAGACAATGAACTTCCCCATGAAATAATCATGTAAATCCTGACTGATAAAGATAATCTACTTGTTACTGGAATTGCCTGCTTTAGGGCAAAGGGTGTATCCCAAACCTAAATGAAAGGGATGGCATGGCCAAAGGAAGGCGGTAGTCCTTTCCACTAGTGGAAGGCTCTCGCCTGGTCCCCCAATATCGCCAAATTAATACTTTTCTAGTCTCTCTTTCATTTGCGTGGGGCCTTCTTCAGAACCCGAACCCTGAACCGGGAACACTGAACCACACAGGACATGGAAAGAGGTTCCCACACAACATGCTGATAACTATGGAAGAAATTGAAGCAGTCAACCAAAAACTTCCTGCAAATAAAAGCCCAGAACCAGACAACTTCACAGGGGAGTTTTACCAAACATTAAAGGAAGAACTAAAACCTATCCTCCTCAGACTATTCCAGAAAATTCCAGAGAAAGGCATAATCTGACAAGAAAAAGAATAAACGGCATCCAAATTGGAAAAGAATAAGTAAAATTGTCCTTATTTGCAGATGACATGATACTTTACAAGGAAAACCCTAAAGACTCCATCAAAAAATTATTAGACCTGAATATGCTGATATCTGCTGAAGGAATTGAAACAGTGATCAAAAATCTTCCAGCAAACAAAAGCACTGAACTGGATGGCTTTAAAGGGGAGTTCTACCAAACATTCAAAGAAGTAAAACCTATCCTCAGACTATTCCAAAACATTCAAGAGGAAGGTACACTTCCAAGCTCTTTCCATGAAGCCAGCATTATCCTAATCCCAAAACCAGATAAAGACACAACAAAAAAAGAGAACTATAAGCCAATATCCTTGATGCACCTAGATGCTAAAATCCTCAACAATATTCTAGCAAATCAGATTCAGGATTACATTAGAAAGAACATACACTATGACCAAGTGGGATTTATTTCAGGAATGCAAGTATGGTACAATATCTGCAAATCTATAAATGTGACACTTCACATAGACAAACTGAAAGACAAAAATCACATAATCATATCAACTGATGCAGAAAAAGCATTTGACAAAATCCAGCACCCTATCTTGATATAAAAACTGTTAGCAAAGTGAGAATAGAGGGATCATACATTAACACAATAAAAACCCAATACAACAACCTACAGACAACATCATACTCAATGTGCTAAAACTAAACTCATATCTCCTAAGAACAGGAACAAGACAAGGATGCTCATTTTTACCAGTCCTGTTCAACATAGTACTAGAAGTACTAGCCATAGCAATCAGATAAGAAGAAGAAGAAATAAAAGGCATTCAAATTTGGAAAGAAGTAGTAAAACTGTCCTTATTCTCAGATGACATGATACTATACATATGTTGTAGCAATATCTTTACAGGTACAGATCCTAGAACAAGAGAGACTAAGGAGAAAATAAACAAATTGGGCTACATCAAAATAAAAAGCTTCTGCACAGCAAAAGAAACCAACAACAAAACATAAAGAAAGCCCACTGCATGGGAGAACATATTTGCCAATGGTATCTCTGATAAGGATTTAATCTCCAATATTTATAGGGATGTCATACAACTTAACAAAAGCAAGATACACAATCCAATAAAAAAAATGGGCAAAGGATTTAAATAGACACTTTTCAAAAGGGGACATTCAGAAAGCCAAGAGTCATGTGAAAAGATACTCATCACTAATCATCAGAGACATGCAAATCAAAACAGCAATGAGGTATCACCTCACACCTGTCAGAATGGCTGTCATTAACAAATCAACAAAGGATAAGTGCTGGAGAACATGTGGAAAAAAAAGAACCCTCCCTCACTCCTGGTGGGAATGCAGACTGGTGCAGCCATTATGGAAAAACAGTATGGCATTTCCTCAGAAATGTAAAATGGAACTGCTATTTGACCCAGTAATATCACTTCTAGGAATATATCCTAAGAAAACAGAAACACCAATCAGAAAGGTGTTTAAATAAAATAACAGAACAATTTACCATAGTTAAGATTTGGTAACAGCCTAAATGCCCACCAGCATATGAGTGGATTAGAAAACTATGGTGCATCTACACAATGGAATACTACACTGTATAAAAAGGAAGGAATTCTTATCATTTGCAGCAGCATGGATAGAACTGGAAGCATTATGCTAAGTGAAATAAGCTAGTCAGTGAAAAAAAAATACCACATGATCTCACTCATTTATGGATAATAAAGAACATTATATCCTGATGAACAAAAAGATAGATACACAGGCAGAGAAGCATCAAACAGACTGTCAAATTACAGCAGGAAGGCTGGGGAAAGAAGAGGGGAGGTAAGAGATCAATTGAATGACTTGTCTACGCTAATAAAAAGGAAACATGCAAATTGACTATCACGGGGCTATGCCCACCAGCCAATCATAGTGAGCATGCAAATTAACCCAACAAAGACAGAGGTTAATTTGTATATGCAGACACGGAGTGAAGACTTATGACAGCATAGAAGGAAGTAGGAAGGAAAGTGGAAGGAGGTGGCAGCCTGAAGGAAAGCATGGCAGTGGAGGAGAGAGGAAAAGTGTGTGCGTGGGGGGGTGACGGTGGAGGGAGGGAAAGCATGGGGGGTGGAGGCGGCAAGAGGGAAAGCAAGGGAGAGGGAGATTGGCAGTTTTGGGAGGGAAGCCGAGGCCTAGGTTGGCTTCACTCAGGCTGCAGGAAGCCCTGTTTTTTCAGAAATCTTCCTGCAACTGGCCTCTAGTATGCATGTATATAAACATAACTAATGGATGCAAGACACTGGGGAGTGGGGTGAGGGCATGTGCTGGGGTCTAAGGGAGGCTGGGGGAAGGTAAATGGGGGGTGGGGAAAGGAGATATATGTACTACCATTTGAAATAATTTAAACAATAAAAAGAGAGAAATCTACCTTGTCCAATATCATGCTTCTTTTCTGAGAGTGGCCTCAATTCAATAATGGTCAATGATCCCTGCCCTAAATCAGGACATCACTTATAGTTAGTCCAAGCTCTGGAGTTTCCTCTGGGACTTACTGAGGCTTTTGTTTCATAAAAATCATAGTTTAACTTCTCCCTCTGCCCAATTCTACTTCCATCAATCAGAATCTGTTTCCTGGGGAATTGGCCTATGTGAATCAAAGTACATTGAGATTTGTCTATCAGATTGGCAAAAATCCAAGAATTTGACAACATACTCTGTTGGCAAGGCTATAGGAAAAGGGCATTCTCATATGTTGTTGTTGAGAAAGCAAAATGGTACAATTCTCCTGAAGAAGAATTGGCAATATTTTGGAAAATTCCACTTTATTGATCATTTGATATAGAAACTATTAGTTTTCAAAAACTATCCCAAGAACAAACTCATAAAAATATACCATGATATGTTAAAAAGTACCCCTCTTCCTGTTCAGGTATTCACTACCCTATTGCCCATGAAAAGATACTCCACATTATATGTCATCAGGGAGTGCAAATTAAAATAGCAATGAGATATCACTACACACCAAGTAGAATGGCCCAAATCCAAAACACTGACAACACTGAATGCTAGAGAAGGTGTGAAGCAACAGAAAGTTTGGTTCATTGCAGGTGAGAATTCAAAATGATATAGTCACATTGGAAGACAGTTAGGCAGTTTCTTTACAAAAAATAAGTATGTTCTTACCATACAATCCAGCAATCATGTTCCATGGTATTTATTCAAAGGAATTAAAAATGTATTATGTTTACACAGAAACCTACATATGGATGTTTATAGCAGCTGTCTCCATGCTAGCAAAAACGTATTAACAACCAAGATGTCCTTTAGTAGGTGAATGGTTAAATAAACTGAAGTACATACAAAAAATTGAAAATTATTCAGGGCTAAAAATAAATGAGCTATCAAGTCATGAAAATATATGGAGTGACTATAATGCATATTACTAAGTTAAAGAAGCCAATCTGAAAAGGTTACATATTGTGTAATTCCAACTATATGACATTCTGGGAAAGGCAAAGCTATGAAGACAGCTGAAAGATCAGTGGTTTTCAGGATTTACTGTGGGAGAGATGATGAATACCTGGAACACAGAGGATTTTTAGAGCAGTAAAAATACTCTATATGATACTATAAATGTTATATCCTTGCCATTACACATTTATCCATAGAATATACAATAATAAGAGTGAATCAAACTATGGACTCTGAGTGATTATGATATATCAATGTAGGTTCATCAACTGTAAAAACTGTACCATTCTAGTGAGGGATGTTGACAGTAAGGGAAGCTATGCATGTGTGGGGGTAGAGGATATATAGGAAATTTTTGTACCTTCAGCTCAATTTTCCTGAGAATCTAAAATTGCTCTTAAAAAAGTAAGTCAATAAGTAAAATAAATAAATAAATAAATAAATATTTTTAAAAGAATATACATGGTCACCATAGAGTTGACCCACAATATATGGTGACTGAAGATTTGACTTTGGGTGGTGGGCACAAAATGCAATATACAGATGATATGTTATAAAATTGTACACTTGAAATCTATATTTTATTAACCAATGTCACCCTAATAAATAATTACATACATATACATACATAAAATATTATTCATTGTTTAAAAAAAGGAAGAAGATATCTAGATGACAAATAGGCACTAGAGGAATATAAATTGAGACCATAGGATATATCCCAGATAACCAAAACCTAAAAGACTAATCATACCAAGTTTTTCTGTTTGTTTGCTTTAATGTTTTCATTCATTTTAAAGAGAAAGGAAGAGAGAGGGAAAGAGAGAGAAACATTGATGTGAGAGAGAAACATCAATCTGTTGCTTCCTATATGCACCCTAAGGACAGAGCCCACAATTGGGGCATGTGTTCTAAGTAAGACTCAAACTGGTGACCTTTTAGTGCATGGAGCAACACTTAACCAACTGAGCCATACCAGTCAGGATTAATCAGACCAAGTTTTGAAGTACAGAGAATCCCAAACAAGCTGAACCAAAACAAAACAAACAACAACAACAAAAAAACAATATTAAGACACATCATAATTAAATTGGCAAAAACTAACAACAAAGTAAGAATCTTAAAGGCTATCAGAAAGACAGAAAGTTACCTACAAGGGATCTCCTATTAGAATATCCACTGATTTCTCAACAGAAACACACCAGGCCAGAAGGGAATGGAATGAAATATATAAAGTGATGCAAAACAAGGGTCTGAACCCAAGAATACTATACCCAGCAAGGCTATCATTCAAAATTGAAGATGGAATCAGGAGCTTTACAGACAAGAAAGGGCTAAAAGAGTTTATCGCTACCAAGCCAACATTGCAAGAAATGCTAAAGAGACTGCTGTAAAAAGAAGAAAGAGAAAGGCAAGAAAAAACACAAACACTAAGGTAAAATATGACAACAAACATGAACTTGTCAATAATATCATTAAATGTAAATGGGTTCAATGCACCAATCACAAGACATAGGGTAGCTGAATAGTTAAAAAAAAAACAACAGGACCCGTACATTTACTGTCTACAGGAGACCCACCTCAGAGAAAACGATTCACACAGACTGAGAGTGAAGGGATGGAAAGACATTTTTCAGGCAAATAGAAATTAGAAAAAAGCTGGGGTAGCAATACTTAATATCTGATAAAATAGATCTCAAAGTAAAGGCTATGAGAAGAGATAAGGAAGGCCACCACATAATTCTAAATGGAACAATTCATCAAGAAGATACAACTCAGGTAAAAATATATGCACCTAATACGGGAGCCCCTACATACATTAAAAAACTCCTGGAGGATATCAAGGCAGAGATCTACTAAAATACAATCATAGTAGGGGATTTTAATACACTACTGACACCTCTGGATAAATCCTCCAGACAAAAAATCAGAAAAAAAAACAGCAATTCTAAATAACTCACCTGATCACATGGACCTAATTGATATCTTCAGAGCATATCACCCCAAAGGTACAGAACATACATTCTTCTCAAGTGCACACGGGACATTTTCAAAAATAGACAACATATTGGGTCACAAGCAAAGTCTCCCCAAATTCAAAAAGATTGAAATCATATCAAACATTTTCTCAGACCACAATAGTATAAGATTAGAAATAAACTACAATAAAAACATTCTAAAAAAATCAAATACTTGAAAGTTGAATAGCATGTTACTGAACAATGATTGGGTTATAAATGAGATCAAAGAAGGAATTAAAAATATTCTGGAGACTAATGAAAATAAAAACACAACAACGCAAATGCTATGGGACACACTGAAAGCAGTGCTAAGAGGGAACTTTATAGCTCTACAGGCCTACCTCAAAAAACAGGAAAAAAATGGTAATAAATCACCTAACTAAACAACTCAAAGAACTAGAAACAGAGCAACAAGAAAAGCCGACTGTGAGCAGAAGGAAGGAAATAAGAAAGATCAGAACAGAAATGTATGAAATGGAGACCAAAAAAACAATACAAAAAATCAACAAAACCAAGAGGTGGTTCTTCAAAGGAATAAACAAGATTGATGAACTTCTAGCCAGGCTCACCAAGAAGCAAAGAGAGAGGACCCAAATAAACAAAATCAGAAATGAGAGAGGTATATAACAACATACCCCACAGAAATACAAAGGATTGTTAAAAAAATATTTTGAACAACTCTATTCTAATAAATTTCACAACCTAGAAGAAATGGACAGATTCCTAGAAAAACACAACCTTCCAAAACTCACACAGGAAGATTCTAAAAATCTGAACATGCTGATAACTATGGAAGAAATTGAAGCAGTCATCAAAAAACTTCCAGCAAACAAAAGCCCAGAGCCAGACAGCTTCACAGGGGAGTTTTACCAAACATTCATAGAAAAAATAAAATCCATCCTTCTCAGACTATTCCAGAAAATTCAAAAAGAAGGAACACTTCCAAACTCCTTCTATGAAGCCAGCATCACCCTAATAACAAAACCCGATAAAGATAACACAATGAAAGAGAATTACAGAACATTATCCCTCATGAACATAGATGCCAAAATCCTCAACAAAATTCTAGCAAATTGAATCCAGCAGTATGTCAGAAAGATCATACACCATGACCAAGTAGGATTTATCCCAGGGATGCAAGGATGGTACAATATCTGCAAATCACATGATACATCACATAAACATATTGAGAGATAAAAATCACATAGTCATATCAATTGATGAAGAAAAAGCATTTGACAAAATCCAACACTCTTTCCTGATAAAAACTCTCAGCAAGGTGGGAATAGAAGGATCATACCTCAACATCATAAAAGCCATATATGACAAACACACAGCCAACATCATACTCAATGGGCAAAAACTAAAAGCATTTCCAATAAAAACAGGAATAAGACAGGGATGCCCACTCTCACCACTCCTATTTAACATAGTGTTGTAAGTATTAGCCATTGCTATCAGACAATAAAAAGAAATAAAAGGTAGCCAAATAAGAAAAGAAAAAGTAAAACTGTCCTTATTTGCAGATGACATGATACTGTACATAGAAAACCCTAAGACTCCATCAAAAATTTATTAGACATGATAAATGAATTCAGCAATGTAGCAGGATACAAAATTAACACCAATAAATCTATGGTATTTATATATACCAATAATGAACTTACAGAAAGAGAGACTAAAACAGCAATCCCAGTTATCATCGCACCAAAAATAATTAAGACATGTAGGTATATTCTTAACTAAGGAGGTAAAAGACCTATACACAGAAAACTACACAACACTAAAAAAAAAAGAGATAGAGGAAGACATAAACATATGGAATAACATGCCATGTTCATGGATTGGGAGAATTAATATCAGCAAAATGTCCATTCTACCCAAAGCAATTTATAAATTCAATGCAATCCCCATGAAAATACCAAAGGCATACTTCACAAACCTAGAACGAACTTTCCAAAAATTCCTTTGGAATAAGAAAACACCCTGAATAACTGCAGCAATCCTTAGAAAGAAGAACAAAGTAGGTGGGATCTCAATGCCAGATTTCAAGATGTATTACAAAGCCACTGTTCTCAAAACTGCCTGGTAACTGGCACAAGAACAGACACATAGATCAATGGAATAGGATAAAGAACCCAGAAATCAACCCAAACCACTATGCTCAATTAATATTTGACAAAGGAGGCATGAACATACAATGCAGTCAAGACAGTCTCTTCACCAAATGGTGTTGGGAATATTGGACAGAAACATGCAAAAAAATGAAACTAGACCACCAACTTAGACCATACACAAAAATAAACTCAAAATGGATAGAGGACTTAAACATAAGACAGGAAACCATAATAATATTAGAGGAATCCAGAGGTAGCAAAATCTCTGACATATGCCGAAGGAACTTCTTCACAGACACAGGTCCTCAGACAATGGAAACTCAAGAAAAAATAAACAATGGGACTATTTCAAAACAAAAAGCTTTTGCACAGCAAAAGAAACAATCAACAAAACAAGAAGAAAGCCCACTGCATAGGAGAGCATATTTGCCAATATTATCAATGAGAAGGGTTTAATCTCCAACATTTACAGGGAACTCATACAATTTCACAAAAATAAGATAAACAACCCAATCAAAATATGGGCAACTGATCTAAATAGGCACTTCTTGAAAGAATTCAGAAGGAATGCCAAGAGACATATGAAAACCTGCTCAAAGTCACTAATCATCAGAGATGCAAATCAAAACAACAATGCGGTACCATTCAGACACCTGTCAGAATGGCTATCATCAACAAATCAACAAACGACAAGTGTTGGTGAGGATGGGGAGAAAAAAGAACCTTCGTGAACTACTGGTGGTGCAGACTGGTGCAGCCACTGTGGAGAACAGTATGGAGTCTCCTCAAAAAATTAAAAATGGAACTCCCATTTGACCCAGTGATCACACTTCTAGGAATATACCCCAAGAAACTAGAAACACCAATCAAAAAGGATATATGCACCCCTATGTTCACAGCAGCACAATTCACCATAGCTAAGATTTGGAAACAGCCTAAGTGCCCATCCACAGATGATTGGATTAAATAACTGTGGTACATCTACACAATGGAATACTATGCTGAAGTAAAAAAGAAGGAGCTCATACGATTTGCAAAAACATGGATGGAGATGGAAAGCATTATGCTTAGTGAAATAAGCCCGGCAGAGAAAGATAAATATCACATGATCTCACTCATCTGTGGAATATAATGAATGACATAGACTGATGATCAAGATCAGATCCAGAGAATTAGAAACATCCATCAAATCATCAAACCTCAGGGAAGGTGGGGGTCGGTGGGAAATGGGGGAAAGAATGAGGGACTTTCATACATGAGTATGAGCATAATCATTGCACACAGACAACGGGGAAGGTGGGGCATGAGATGGAATCTGTACAATGATCACCATATCCTTAAGAGAAATTGTTTCATGAGACAAAGATATTTAAATGAAACTGTAACATGAAAATCATTTTGGAAGGAAATAAAAAGAAGTTTCCTTTAAATGTCATAAGGATTCTAATTGAAAGTCAATATATTTGGCTTCTTGAGCTAACGTAAGTAATCTGTGTTTTTGCCTCCCTGAAAAAGTTTATATAAAGTTAGAAAAAGAAATTGACAGCCTGTTTGAAATTGAATTGCCATGGCCTAGAGCAAAGAATATTCTTAGATGATATTATCGTACAATATCATTTAATTTTTGATATTTCACAACATATTTTACAACTATCCCAAACGAACTTACAAAATAATTCTTTGAATGTTTATCAGCAATTTAAAAAGAGGACATGAAAGGATTTAATCCCTTTCAGAAGGAATTAAGGCACTGGGAAGGCACTTGAGCATTCTATACTGGCCCCTCTTTCCTCTTTTGCCAAGAGGGACCCTCTTCTCACAACCCAATGGCCCTCAGCTGTAGCCTGAGCTCTCTATTCACTCTGAGGTTGAAGCCTGGGGGTGGCTGGTATAATGGATCTGTCTCTTGCCAAATGGTATGAGCTGGGCCCTCCCTGGAGAAGGAAGCTGAATTCCCTGAGATAAGTGATCAGTGCCTGGGCCCCCCACCAGCAAGCAAGGGGATCCCCAAGGCTGGTGCTAGGAGTGGAGACCATGGGGGAATAGGCTACCAACGAGTAATAACTGAACCTCACAACACCCTGCTTGGCTTGGAGGATGATTGTTTAGCCATAGACGGGTAAGATTCCTCAGGGAAGGAACAACCGGAGGCAGGCACAGTTGCAGAGGGGCGATCAGGAGAGAACTTAGAGCTCAATACAGGTAGGGCACAGACCCTCACACCTCCCAACCTTGCAGGGCTCTGAACCTTCATCCCTTCTGAGGAAGGTTTCCTGCCCCAATGGATACCTCGCTCCCCACGCTCAGCACAAATTGGGACCTAGGTAACAGACAGAGACGTGGCCCAGCTCAGATCAGGACCCAGCTAACAGACAGAAACATGCCGACAACAGCTGTCCTATATATAAATTCAGCCTAGCACTAGGAATGCTCAGTGCCTACTCAGTGCAAATAAACCTGTCCACTAATATATACAGGGTAATCTAAGATTGTTGGTAGAGTATTCAATTTGACATAAAAGAGTTATTAAGCTTTCAGATTAATTTAAATTGGCGAACTGAAATAAGCGAACACCCAAGAAAATTTAAGTGTACTGGAGAAAAAGTTCTATTGATAGCTCATCTCCTGGTAAAATTGCTTAATATGCAATGAACATAAAACAGCCATATTTGTGTGCAAAAAGTTAAAATCTAAAGTTATCAAGATTGCTTTAAAAATTTTACCAAATTCTCCATTAATCAAAAAAAGGAAGGGGAGAGAGTAGGATAATATCACATAAGGAAAAATATTTGGTAAGTAAATTACATCTAGAAAATTTTCACTTTAGAAAATTAATTTTCATTTGTAATACTATCAGCAAGACACCCATGAAAAACACACATGGTGTCAAAATAATCCAAAGGAAAAGTGGTAGGCAAAAAATAAAAAGGACCCCAAGTCAATTTTATAGAAAAGTTTCCTTCATTAACTCTTGGTCAAGAATATGTTTACATACTTTCATAAAACAACTCCAAGACCAAGTGGACTCCTGCAACAGAGAGGAACTGACAGGTCTGTGCCAACCACGAAGGCAAGAGGAGAAACAGTCCAGAGATGGAAGATGGTGACGACGCCTTGCCATGGGAGCAGTCAGCAGCAGTGCATCTCTACCAGATGCCTAGGATTAACCAGAGAGGGTAAGACTGGCGTTGCCACCATTTGTCCACTATCCAGATACCATTGATGACATGTACACATAAGGAACTGTTTGACATTGAAACTGGAACTCAAACATTTTTCTTTTGCTTGTGAGTTTATTTCTAGCCTACAGGGGCAAGATGTTTTTAAAGACAAGAATTGGGGGATGGGAGCGAAGCATATGCAGAGGCCAAGAAGCAATAAACAGACTGTGGTGCTACAGTGGGAAGGCAGGGGAGGTTGAGGGGGAGGGGCCTGTAGATCAACCAAAGTGCTTGTATGCATGTGTAGGCATAGCCAGTGGATACCGGGCAATGGGGGCGGGGGGCTGAATGGGGAGAGATGGGTGAGAGCATGTACTGGGGGGTGGGGAGGGCAATAGGCAAAATAATAAAAAAATAAAAATAAAATAAATAAAATAAATTTTAAAAAGATACTTAGGAATGAACTTAACTAAGGAGGTAAAAGATCTATACTCAGGAAACTATAGGACAATGAAAAAAGAGATACAGGAAATGATAAACAGATGCAAGAATATACCGTGTTTATGAATTGGTAGAATCAACATCATTAAAATGTCCAAACTACCAAAGAAAAAAAAAAGATACTTTGTTGTTGGTGTTTGCCAATTTAATTATGATGTGTCTTGGTGCCAGGCTTTTAGGATTCCTCTTGTGTGGGAGTCTATGTGCTTCTTAGACTTGCATGTTTTTTTTCTTGCAAGTCTATTAGGGAAGTTTTAGGGAAGTTTTCTGTCATGATTTCTTCAAACAGGTTTTCTATTCCTTGCTTCCCTTCCTCTCCTTCTGTTACCCATATTATGCGAATGTTGTTTTGTTTTGTTTTGTCCTAAATCTCCCTTAGGCTCTCCTCTTGCTTTTTAAGTCTTCTTTCCAGTTCCTGCTGTGTTTATGTGTTTTTTCCTACCTTGTGTTCTAATTTGCTGATAAGGTCCTCAGCCTCTTCTAGTCTATTGTTTAAGCCTTCTATTGTGTTCTTTTTACAGCTATGCTTTTCTTCAGCTCCTCTTGGTTCCTTTTCATGTTGACCACATTCTCATTCAGTTCCTTATAACTTTTAATGAGTTGTTTGTATTTGTCATCCAGCTGTTTGAGCATCCTTAGAACCATTACTCTGAACTCTTTCTCTGGTATGTTGCTAGCCTCAATTTCACTTAACTCCCTTTCTGGTGATTCCTCTTTTTCTTTCCTTTGGGTGTTGCTTTTTTGTCTTCCCATGTTTTCCTGTAATGTTTTGATTGTAGATCCAATTTTTTTTTTCTACCCAGGTTCTTTTGGGGATGGTGCTACTGGTATAATCTCTCAGGTCTCCTGGGCTTGGTAATGTAGAGTAGCTCCCTAATTGAGCTATTTGGGTTCTCTTGATATAGGCCTGTAAGCTGGAGAGGCACAACTACAGTGTCTAGAAGTTAGCAGCCATGGAGAAGGTGCCAATTTTTGCTGTCTTGCACCCTTGATTGAAATCATGTTTGCCCAGCAGGGACTCACAGTGGCACCCAGGAGCCATCTGTTGTGGTGATAGGACTCTGCAGGCCTGAATTCTGGAAAAGTTTGACTAGTGGTGTCCAGAGTTCTGTAGTTGTGGGGTGTGCAGACAGCTTTTGCTGCTGCACCTGTGGTGGCTAAGCACTCTCTTTCTGTGGTAGCTCACAGGGGCACCCATGGTACTTTTGCCAGCAAGGCACACTGAATCACTCTGAAGAGCCCTGGCAGTGCAGCTGTGTAATTGAGGTGTCTTTGGGCAGGTATACAGGATGAGTGAATTCAGAATTTCTACTTCCTGGGGAGAGTGTGCCCCTGTTTGTCCAAGATCACACCTAAGGAGATCTCAGAGTGGCTCCCATGAGTACCCTGTGGATAGATGGCTTCAGGGTGCCTAACTCTTGGAAATGTGCATCTATGTAGGTGCATTTTCTGGTACAGAGCTCTGAGGCACTCTGAGGGGCTTTGGCACTGAAGTTGCATAGCTGGGTTGTCCATGTGCAGTTGTTCAGGAAGAGGGAGTTCAGAATTTCTACTGCGGGGCAGCATGTCCTTGTCTGTGCAGAATCACAAGCAGCAGAGTCTCATAAGTGTTCCCCTGAGTCTGCTATTGATGGATGGGCTCAGGGGGCCTGCTCATTGGAAATGCATGAAAATGGAGATACTTTTGCCTGCACGGAACTCTGATGCACTCTGAGGGGCCCTGTCTCTGAAGTTGCACAGCTGGGTTGTCCATGGGCAGTTATTCAGAAAGAGAGAGTTCAGAATTTCTACTGCAGGGTCATGTACAAAATCACACCCTTGGGGGCTCCCAGTTGCTCCCAGGCACTACATACGAAGTGGTTTGCCCTGGATGCCTGTGTGCTGGAAACCTGAGAATGTGAAGACTGGAGTTCTGCCACTGGGGAGGGAGGAGTTGCACTTACTGATACATGAGCAGTGCATCTTTGGAAGTGGAGGTCCCAGGGTCCACAGGTCTGCAGGTGGGGCAGTAGGATTTTGCCTGGGGTGGCTGCTGGGTCACGGGGCAGTTCCAGGGCATGTCTGGTTGGTAGTGCTGATGAGTTCCTAAAAAAGGCCGTTCTCCAGTATCATTCTTAAAGTTAAAGATTTCTGTAAAATCAAGAAGAAAACAATGACATCTTCTTCACTTCTTCCAATCAACAATGTACTGTGGTTACCTAACCAGAACATAAAGGCAAGGGAAATAAACAAAAGTTATGAGATTAAGAAAAAAAAATAATGCTGCTCATACCCACTATGCAAAGCATTGAGAGAAAAGGTGCCTATGTCCTTGAATCATGCAATGGAAGGATACCCCACTCCCCTGCAAAATGCACATTGGACTTTATGTGAATGTTAAATTACTATTATGTGGAGACATTGAGATTTATGGATGTATCTGTCAGAAGAGCAACTTTTACTTTAACAAATACATTCATAAAGGATATGGATATAGAGAAAAATTGAAAGAATCTACAAATTAGGATAAATAATAATCATTTAGCAAAGTGGGTGAATGAAAAAATAATATACTAAAGTAAATTTTATATACTAACAACAAATAGAAAATATAATTTAAAATTCTTAATAGCAACAAAATATTAAGGTACATAGGAATAAAGCTAATAGAGTTGTAAAAGATCTTTAAAATAATATAAACTTTATTAAAAAACAATCAAGAAGATCCAAGTAAATGGAGAAATAGATCTGTTTGTGAATAGAAGTCTTGAAATTATAAATGTATCAGTTCTATCAAAATTTATATAGAGTCAATAATCCTATATAATAAAAGCCCAATATGTAAATTGTTCAACCAGGAGTTCAAATGCTTGCTATGATGTGCACTGACTACCAGGGGGTAGTGCAGAAAATGGCAGGCATTGTTGATGAAGCATTATCAGCCAGTAGCAGTGGAGGCATTGCCAGCCCTTATGGGCCTTGACAAGAGTGGTACCATGGTGGGATGGCAGAGCAGATGAATGGGTGACACCAGGCCAAGGAGGGTGTGAGCAGGGGCCTGGTCACCCCACAGATGGTGGCCAGCAATAGCGGTGTCACCTGACTTCCAGGCACTGAGGGAATTGGGCAGGGGGCCCAGTCCCAACCAATCGCCCTGTAGGCAGGATGGTGGATCAGTTGAGGGGGTGGCACCAGGTCACAGCAGGGTGCCAAGTGGGGCTGTGGGGCTGTAAGCCTGGAGATGTGATCTGGGGCCCAATCCCTGCAGGCCACCCTGAGGTACCCCACCCATGCACGAATTCATACACTGGGCCTCTAGTATTTTAATAAAATCCCTACAGAGTTATGCAAGGAACTTAACAAGCTCATTCTAAAGTTTATATGTAACAGCAAAAGGCGAAGAATAGCTAATATACGCCTAAAGAAGAACAGAGAAGAAGAGATGAGAGGGAGGGTGGAGGAGGAAAAAGAGGAGGGATATACAGAGAAGGAAAGTGGGGTATATGGTATGAAACTTGTCCTAGCAGTTCTCAAGATTGATTATAAAACTAGGGAAATGAAAACAGTGTGATTTTCCCACAGAAATAAACAAATTAATCAATCAAATAGAAAAAAGAGAACAGAAACATTCATTCACTTATAGAAATAATCCTATATGATAAAAGCATAATATGCAAATTGACTGAACTGCAGAATGACTAGTTGGTGGGGGGTGGGGCTGGTGAGCAGGTGGCACCAGGCCAGCCAAAGCATGTGCCAGCGGGAAGAGGTAGGAAATGGCAATGGGGAGGGTATGTGGTGACCAGCCATGGTGGAGGGGTAATGGGGGGCGGCATTGTCCCCTGATTGGCTCATCTGGTAACCCCTGCAAAGGTAGGCCAGGCAGCAATGGGGGTGATGGAGGCGACGGCATCCCCTGATCCCCTATCTGGTCACCTTCCACAGAGGGAGGCCAGGCAGCATGGCAGGGTGATGGGGGTGGTGTCATCCCCTGATTGCCCTCATGGCCACCTCATACAGAGGAGGTCTGGCAACAGCAGCAGGGTGATAGAGACAGTGCCGTCCCCTGATAGGCCAGCCTGGTCACTTCTTGCAGAGAGAGGACAGACTGTGGCTTAGGCCCACTCCCCTAGGACAACCCCTGAGGGCTCCCAGACTGTGAGAGGGCACAGGCAGAGCTGAGGGACACCGCCCCCCCACCAATGCAAGAATTTTCATGCACATGGCCTTTAGTATATGTATATCTGAGTACATTGTAAATCAGTGTGGAAAGAGATGGTTCAATGAGGTGTACTAGAATAAATTGGTGACCCACTTTAAAATAATAAAGTTGCAGCCTCTACCATATACATCTATCTATATATATATATATAACTCTAATATGAAAATAGATGGAACAGTGGAACAATCTAACAACTGGTTACTATGATATGCACTGACCACCAAGGAGCACATGTGGAATGTGGCACAGGTTAGCAGCAGGTGGCAGAGCATGGAACATGGTGGGCATCAGCTGTGACTGGATGATGGAGCAGATGAGCAGGAGCGTCAGACAAGGCGGGCGCCAATCATTGTCATCAGGGTGAGCCTCTGGTGGTTACTGAAAATTATTTGCTCCCATACACCACAGTTTCTGCCAGGCAATCAACCAGTTGCCAGCACCAACCCTGCTCACACCTGATGCTGGCACTGGAGCCACCACTCTCACCTGCTTCCAGCACCTGGCACAGGTCCCAATCACTTGGCACCATCAGCAGGTGCAAGCAGTGGCTGCTGACCCCAATCACCCCTGAAGACTTCTCCATATCTCCCTGTTCCTGAGGGGCAATCAGGGGTGGAGCTGCAGCTCACACCCACTGATGGCACTGGCCTCAATCATTCCACACCATCAGCAGGTGTAAGCAGAGTCAGCGCTGTTAGCATGTGAGAGCAGCATCAGCAAGGTGGGATTGCTGGCAGACAGGGGACCAAGGGCCAGAGCAGGAGGAGCCAGGCAGGGGCATGGAGGATGGGCCAATACCTGCCCCTGTGTCCTCTGCAGCCTCGTGGCCCACAGTTCCTTTCAAGGTGCATGCATTTGTGCATTGGGCCCCTCGTTTAATATAAGATGGATTAAGGACTTAAATGTGAAAGAAAAACTTTAAAACTTCTAGAAGGAAATGTTAAAAGAGTATATATTATGACTTCCCACTCTTGATCATCTACCTCATTTGTAAATTTTGGGTACAATATTTCATCCCTTTATGACCTGAATTTCTGGGATTTTAAAAGGACCAATTAAATGAAGAAGAAAGCTCTATTAATAATCTTTTTTAAATCCATAGGAAACATTTTCTAGGTATTATTTGTTTATTTCTAAATTGGATCTCTGAAGGTTAACCTACAGAAAGAAACTCTAAAGATGCAATTACAATTCAGAATGAGAAGACTACATCACCACAGACCAGTCTTAGATCTGGAAGAGACCTTCCCAAGGTTATCTGGTCTCATCTCCCTTGCAACGTGAGAATTTCTTCTTTCACATTTCATGAACTTGCTCAGCTATAAGCCTTCAAACAGAATATTTCTGGTGACTGTTTCAGAGATAAGTCTGTTCTATTTTTTTTTGTCCTAGCCAATCATCTCTATATATAAAAGCCTAAGTGACCATTGCAACTGAAAAAATGCATGGAGCAACCAGTCTGGCAGGGGGGGTAGTGAGTGGTGACCAAAAGACCAAGCAACAGGCTGTGTGGGGCTACAAGGTCCACAGGGGGGACATTGGGGGTGGGATGACCATGTCAACAGGGGGAGCAGTGAGGGGAGACCAGGCTGGCAGAGGGGGGCAGTGAGGGGTGACTAGGTTTGTGGGGAGGACAGTTGGAGGTGACCAGGCCAGCAGTGGTGGAGTTAGGGGTGATCAGGCAGGCAGGCAGGTGAGAGTTTAGGAGCCAGTGGTTCCAGATTGTGAGAGGGTTCATGCTGGGCTGAGGGGAACTCCCCTGCTCCATGCATGAATTTCATGCACCGGGCCTCTAGTTATAAATATAAAAAGGGAACACACAGCTCCCAGGCAATAGGAGCTCAGTGCATTGTAACAATTTCCATATCTCAATAGGTAGTTTCCCAAGATATTTTCTCCAGAATGTTTTTCAAAATGACCCCTTAGAATGCATAACTAATAAAAAAAAGAATGCCCCAAAGCCTCTTATATATAGAAAAGTAACTAGTTGAAGCTAGTCATCATTATCTAAATTCTACATGCCAAAAGTGTCAAGTCATTTGAAAAGGCACAAGACTTTCAATTATGAAAATCACACACTAGCAGCTTTATAGGGCATGACAATAATCACATTATCAATGATTCAGAGATGAATGTTTAAAGCTGCTTTGGAAAAGATTCTAAACAAGACATAGAAGATAAGTACCAAACAATTTCATTTAAAAAATCAAAATATGCCAGATAAGAAAGATCCCAAGACGTCATTTAATCTAGTTGTATTACACAGAAAACAAGTTTTACAAGAGGTTCCAAATCAGAAGGATTTCATAGTTAACACATGCTAAAAAAAATAAAAAGGCAATTCATACTAATGTTTCTTCTAGACTAGCATGTTACAGGATCTTGATGATTGAAAGAATCCTATTTTACTTTGCTTAACTTAGTACATCTCAAATATATCTAGTTATAACCAAACTTTTTTTCTTACTAACACTTAGCAAAATATTAGTGCAACTCAAATATACTCCAAGAAATGATAACCTAGTTTAACTTTTTTCAATTGAAAAACGAGGGAAGAATGTTCCAGAAAAGTTTTTTAAATGCCTCACTAAATCAAGAAAACCACTTAGTTGCAGAGTCAGGACTACAACCCAGGTATATAACAGTTTATAAAGCTGGAGTATTCTTCTCTTCTACCTTTGTCTCAAAAAGATGGCATTCCAAACATAATCGTAGATTGGTTTCTTGGTCTGCTCCTTCATTTCCTCTTTAGGGAAGACCACCTATAGTACTGGTTTGTAACCAGATGAGTGGGGTGCTGAGAAAGAACAAGAAGGGGTGTTTAACAGAATCTGTAAAGGAAGGAACATTTTAAATGATAAATATACTCTTTTATTTGAATAAAAAGAACTCCTAATAATGTTTTATATTTTAAATTATGAAGAGTATTACATTATAAGTAATATAAGATTATCTATATTACTTACCAAAAGTAATATACATTTTAAAAGGCTGTGAAACACTTATAATAAGAACATAAATGAAGAGAACATAATCTCACCATACATAGGGCTTTCTAGAGGAAATGACATTTAAGCCCACAAAGAACAAGTAGTAGTCAGCCAGCCAAGCCAAAACAAGAATGGTTGAATGGTGCTCCAGACAGAAAGGGTAGTAAATTTTAAGGACTAGAGGCAAGAGAGATGTTGCCATAACTAAGGAGATGCAAATAGTTCAGTGTGGATAAAGGAGAGAGAAGGCTGTTGTGGTGGGTGTGGGGGGAGCAAAGGAATAAGGGTGGTGGGGATAGGTACATATTCAGAGATAAACAACATAGTAAAGGACAGAAGGGAGGCCAGATCACAAAGGGTCTTGTATCCCATGCAATGGAATTGATCTTTATCATGTCAGCAATAGCAAAACATTGAAAGGTTTCAGCAAGAAAGTTATCATATATAATAAGATATGCATTATAAAAATCACTTGAGGAAACATCCATACTTTCCACAGAAGGAAGTTGTTATTGTGCTCATATTTTTCTGGAGATTAATTTCCATTTTTTTTAAACCAGTGTGCCTTCATTCTGAGTGTGAGTGATTACTGTATAGGATCTAAGAAGAAATTCTGACAGTCTAAATCACTCCAGAGATTGAGGTGCAAAAGTCAGATTACCAAAAGAGCACAGCTGATTCATAAGCAGTAATATAAATTGCTCAAGTTAATATTGCAGTTTGGTTCACTAGGAATCACATTTGCTATTCTCTAAGACAGTAGATTCAATGGGAACACTATTTTTAAGTGATGTTAAAGTTTATAATATTCTAATTGAAGAAATAAAATTTTTATTTTTTTTCATAATTTAACTTGTGATTGTCTTGTAATAAATGATTCCTCAAGATATTGTCTCACCCAGCTGACATGGCTCAGTGGTTGAGCGTTGACCTATGAACCAGGAAGTCTTGGTTCAATTCCTTGTCAGGGCACAAGTCCGGGTTTCTGGCTTAATCTGGAAACATTGTGGGGCATGCAGGAGGCAGCTGATCAATAATTCTCTCTCAGCATTGGTATTTCTATCTCTCTCTCCCTCTCCCTTCCTCTCGGAAATCAATCAATCAATATATATACATATATATATTTTTTAAAGATATCACCTCAACCACCCTCATCCCAGGACTTATGTTGAAGAAGCTCATCGCCACATTTTTTAAGATCTGCAATAGCTGTAATGCAGTGATCCTCATGACCAATTTACCTGAACTATATTCATTTTACAATGAAATATTTGAATGAAGATAGCAACTGTATTAGGGCTCCTATTCCACTTAGACTGTTCCATTGAGACTCCCAATGCCATACAACCATTCGTTGGTGCCTTAAATTCTTTGTCATCTTCAAAACTCTTTATAAGCATGAATAATAATTATACTAGAAGCATAAATAATAACCAAACAAAAAATAATTGGAAAAATGTAGTACTCTCTATATCCTAGGCACCATGCTACACACTACATGTATTATCTCATACATATACAAAATTCTTTACAAATTCAATGAGTCAGATACTGTTAAGATCCCAAATGAACACATGAGGAAACTATTTCTTAGAAGGATTAAGTAAACTGCCCAAGGTCATACATCTTGTGATCAAAGTCAGAATTCAAATCCAGGTCTGTATGATTGCAAAACATAACTCTTAACCCTATATTTTCTTTCTAGTATTTCTAGTTATTTATGATATATTAGAGGCCCAGAGCACAAAATTTGTGCACAGTAGGGGGGTCCCTCAGCCCAGCCTGCACCTTCTCGCAATCCAGTACCACTGGCTGGATCCTAACTGCTCACCTGCCTGCCTGATTGACTGACCTTAACCCCTCTGACTGCCTGCCTGATTGCCCTTAACTGCTTGTCTGCCTGCTTGATTGCTCCTAACCACTTACCTGCCTGCCTGATCACCCCTAACCACTCTGCATGCCTTCTTGATCACCCCTAACTGCTTGCCTGCTTGCCTGATTGGCCCTAACTGCCTCTGTCTTGCTCCCACCGCTGCCACTTTGTCTGGAAGGATGTCCGTAATGATGTCCAGAAGGTCACTCAGCTGTCTGGTCTAATTAGCATATTATGCTTTTATTATTATAAATTATTAAAGATTATTATAGATTATATAGCACTCACCATATATAGATTGAACATCTAGGTCAGGAAGCTGTGAATAGACCAAAACCCACCCACAAATGATTTCCATGTGTTTCTCTTCCTTGAAGACCAATTTAAGATGATTAGATTAAATTAAATAAAGGCAATGAAGGATTTATAAAAAGACTTTATTGAATTTATTGGGTTGGCATTGGTTAATAAAATTATATAGGTTTCAGGTGTACAATTCTTTAATACTTCATCTGTATATTGTGTATTCACTGCCCAAAGTTAAATCTTTTTTCGTCACTATTTATCCTCCCATTTTCCCTTCTTTTGGCCTCTTTTGTTACCTAGGATTTGGATCACTGTCAAAAATCTTGAAAATTATGGGAAATGGAACAAATCTAATTAATGCAATCTATTCATCAAGACACTGAAAAAAGGGAGATATTTACATAAGATCTCCATAGAAAAACAAAACCTTTATTAAATATTTCAAATAGAGTTTAATACAAGAATTGGTTATACAGGCAGTAGACAATTGATAAAGCATGAAAGGGAGTACTAAGGCAACATAGAGACCGAGCTCAAGCTCAGGCCTCAGACTTCTGAGGAGGGAGCACTGCCTAGTGATTCTGGCACATCAGAGGGGTTCAGTGAGGCTGATTCAGGAGTGCAAAAGAAGGCAGAGACTTGGTCCATTCAAAGCTTCCTGACCAACCAACCAACTGCAGATTATTCCAATCATTCAATTGTGTAAGTGATATTCATAATGCGCAAGCTCGACCTCTCATCACAGGTTCTTGTCCTACAAAGTTTGAAGAAATTCATGGACTAAAAGATTTTAAGCAAAAATGTGGAAGTTTTATTATAAACATATACAAACTCTCCCTGAGAAGAGATTCCCAAATGGAGAAAACCTGCTCTCTCTCTCTCTCTAATGGGAAAAAAACATAGTCCTGTGAATTTCCTTGTCTACTGGTTTATAAATGGTGGGAGCTCTTTGTTCATGACACTTTCTAATTGGACCTTTTCTTATTTCATATCCCCTGTGCTTTCTTAATTGGTTGTTTTCCCTTTCTTCCTTGCATGGTTTTAGTTTCAAAGCCTACCTGGTCTCCCCTCTGCTGCTTCTTTCCCTTATCTTGTAACATTCTTATAAATAATATAGCAGCTTGGAGCTGTCTCTACCTGTCACCTATGCATTTCTCTCCCTTGGACCCCCCCTTCCCTAAAAAGCTACTTCTCCTGTCTCTAAAATCCGTTCAGAAGCATTTAGAAATGAAAATATTTGACTGTTCAGGTACTGATTTTGATACCAGCACCAACAGAGACTCCCTACCAAAGAACGCTGTTGAAATGATAGCTCTCAGTTCTTGATAAGCCTGGATTTACTTAGCTCAATAACCCCACAGAAAACATATTAGAGAGGAGAGGGGTTTGATTTAAATGGGAATTTGAAGCACCAAAGCCATATAAAATACTTTGAAAATTTCATTGAGGAAGTGGGAGGCAGAAGGGAGATGGAGGAAAAAGAGGGACTTGAGAAATATTCCCACATTTTCTACCCAGGAGATAAAATCAACTATTCAAAAAGTGTTTTTAAGCAAAGAAACAAGGTTTGAAGGTTAAACTCCTGCCATATCAACCATTTACATTGCATTATTCATTTCATGATGATCATTTTGTACAGTTTAGCTCTTCAATTAAAAATCAGAAGCAGCCTTGACCAGTTTGGGTCAGTGGACAGAGGGTTGGCCTGTGGACTGAAGGGTCCAAGGTTCAATTCCAGCCAAGGGCACATACCCATACTGCAGGCTTGATCCCCAGTAGGGAGCATGCAGGAGGCAGTAAATCAATGATTCTCTCAGTGGTTGAGCATCAAACCAGGAAGTCATAGTTTGATTCCCCATTAGGGCACATGCCTGGGTTGCAGGTTCAATCCCATTCTGGGGATAACCGGTCAATGATTTTCATTGATGTTTATATGCCTCTTTCCCTCTCCCTTCCTCTCTGAAATCAATTAATTTTTTTAAAATCAGAAGCAGCCATCTAAAATTTATTTCAAAGTAGGATACACTCTACTTACCTTCCTCAAAGTTTTTGTGGAAGAAGGAAGAGCACAGGAATTCCCCTATACCCTGGTCAAGGAGAAAGTATTATAGTGCTCCACAGAGCAGAAAGAATATAATGGGCCTCAGATTAAAGGTTATGGTCTGAGATTATAAACTGATAAAAACATCGAAAGCTATCATATTCATAGTCTATTTTAAAGGTTATGATTGTAGGTATTGGGATATTGTATAATCATAACCTTTAAAATAGACTACCTCTCTGACTATGACAGTTTTCACGTAAAAAATTGAGAGATAAAAATCACACACTCATATCATTGATACAGAGAAAGCATTTGACAAAATCCATCACCCTTTCTTGATTAAAACTCTCAGCAAGGTTGGAATAGAAGGATCATACCTCAACATAATAAAAGCCATATATGACAAACCCACAGCCAACATCATACTCAATGGGCAAAAACTAAAACCATTTCCTCAAAGAACTGGAACAAGACAGGGATGCCCACTCTCACCACTCCTGTTCAACATAGTACTGGAAGTACTAGCCATTGAGAGTAGACAAGAAGAAGAAATAAAAGACATTCAAATTTGAAAAGAAGTAAAACTGTCCTTTTTTGCAAATGATATGATGCTGTACATAGAAAACCCTAAAGACTCCACCAAAAAATCATTAGACTTAATAAATGAATTTGGCAATGAGGCAGGATACAAAACTAATACCAAGAAATCTATGACATTTCAATATACCAATAGTGAACTTACAGAAAGAGAGATTAAAAAAGCAATCCCATTTACCATCATACCAAAAAAAAAAAAGATACCTAAGAATAAACTTAACTAAGGAGATAAAAGACCTATATGCGGAAAACTACAGGACACTGAAAAAAGAGATAGGGGAAGACATAAACAAGTGGAAGAACATTTCATGTTCATGGATTGGTAAAATCAACATCATTAAAATGTCCATACTACCCAAAGCAATCTATAGATTCAATGCATTCCTCATTAAAATGCTAATGGCATATTTCACAGACCTAGAACAAACTTTCCAAAAATTCATCTGGAATAAAAAAAAAATGACCCTGAATAGCCACAGCAATCCTGAGAAAGAAGAATAAAGTAGGTGGTATCTCAATGCCAGATATCAAGCTGTTTTACAAAATCACTGTTCTCAAAACAGCCTGGTACTGGCACAAGAATAGACATATAGACCAGTGGAACAGAATAGAGAACCCAGATATCCACCCAAACCACTATTCTCAATTAATATTTGACAAAGGAGACATGAACATGCAATGGAGTCAAGATAGTCTCTTCAATAATTGATGTTGGGGAAATTGGACAGATACATGCAAAAAAAATGAAACTAGACCACCAACTTACACCGTACACAAAAATAATCTCAAAATGGATAAAGGACTTAAACATAAGCCTGGAAACCATAAAAATACTAGAGAAATCCACAGGCAGCAAAATATCAGACATATGCCAAAGGAATTTCTTCACTGATACTGCTCCTAGGGCAATGGAAACTAAAGAAAAAATAAACAAATGAGCAGTAGACAATTGATAAAGCATAAACTACATCAAAATAAAAAGCGTTTGCACAGCAAAAGAAACCATCAACAAAACAACAAAGCCCACTGCATATGAGAAGATATTCGCCAATGATATTAGCAATAATGGTTTAATCTCCAACATTTACAGGAAACTCATACAACTTAACAAAAGGAAGATAAACAATCAAATCAAAAAATGGGCAACTGACCTAAATAGATACTTTTCAAAAGAAGACAGAAGGAAGGCCAAGAGACATATGAAAACATGTTCAAAGTCACTAATTATCTGAGAGATGCAAATTAAAACGACAATAAGGTACCATCTCAAACCTGTCAGAATGGCTATCATGAGCAAATCAACAAACGACAAGTGTTGGCGAGTATTCGGAGAAAAAGGAATCCTCTTGCACTGCTGGTGGGAATGCAGACTGGTGCAGCCATTGTGGAGAACAGTATGGAGTTTCCCGAAAAACTAAAAATGCAACTCCCATTTGACTCAGCGATCCCACTTCTAGGAATATATCCCAAGAAACTAGAGACACCAATCAGAAACAATATATGCACCCCTATGTTCATAGCAGCACAATTCACTATTGCTAAGATTTGGAAACAGTCTTAAGTGCCCATCAGCAAATGAGTGTATTAAAAACCATGGTACATCTACACAATGGAATACTACACTGCAGTAAAAAAAGAAGGAATTCTCACATTTGCAACAGCATGCATGGAACTGGAGACTATTATGCTAAGTGAAATAAGCCAGTCAGAGAAAGATAAATATCACATGATCTCACTCATTTATGGAATGTAATGAACAACATAACCTGATGAACAAACACAGATCCAGAGACAGAGAAGCATCGATCATACTGTCAAACCTCAGAAGAAAGGTGGGGGATGGTGAGGTTAATGGGTGGAGATCAACAAAAGAACCTGTATGCATGTATATAAGCCTAATCAATTGACACAGACAACAGGGGGTGAAGGCATGAGTGGGGGTGGGGTAGGGGGCAATGGAGGAATAAGGACACATATGTAATACCTTAATCAATAAAAAATTTTTTAAAAAAGAAAAAGTTTCCTAACCTTCAGTTTCTTTATTTGTGAAATTGTTGTATCCACATACAATATATCTTTTTGTCTCACACCAGCTGTTAAAAATCACTCAGAACTTCTTTGCATTCTTTGGTAAAGAAGCTCTGTGCATTGAACGTATATCATACTGAAGATTTCAAAGGAAGTTGGAGAAGATTTACAAACAAAACATTTTTCTCCAAAAATCTGTTTGATATCTCTTTACTGTTCAATGATTCTCAACCTTTCTAATGCCGTGACCCATTAATGCAGTTCCTCATGTTGTTGTGACCCCAACCATAAAATTATTTTCGTAGCTACTTCATTACTGTAATTTTGCTACTGTTAATGAATCATCATGTAAATATCTGTGTTTTCCAATGGTCTTAGGCTCTTCAGCAGCGATCCTCAACCTATGGGTCGCTGCTGTAGAGCCTAAGACCATCAGCAAACACAGATATTTACATGATGATTCATAACAGTAGCAAAATTACAGTAATGAAGTAGCTACGAAAATAATTTTATGGTTGGGGTCACAACAACATGAGGAACTGCATTAATGGGTCACGGCATTAGAAAGGTTGAGAACCACTGCTTTACATCTTACTTCTAACAGCCAGCAGGTCTCCTTTTCTGCACTTTTCTCTATCATGCGTAGCTCCCAAGTTTTGGTTTCTCCCTTTCAGCTTGGTTATACTCCTCTTTCTTGGGTAAAGTGAATCATCTCTATCTAGGGACTTTCCAACTCACATACCTGTACTCAACTCTACTTGGCAAACAAAGGACCCTCCAGTTGTTAGACAGCAAAAGATTATATATAACACTTTTTGCTCTCTCACGTGGATAATTACAGTAACTACCAAACAGGGCTATTATGAATTAAATGAAGTAATAAATCTAAAGTGGTTTGCACACTAGCACATAGATGTTAACCAAATGTTGGCTGCTGCTACTGTCCTTCTTTTGATTATTATTATTTAACTTATGGAATCCTTGACTGAGCATATTTCACCAGTGTCAGTTAAAATGATGATACGGGAAGAATGAAAGTACTTAGGGTTTTAATGAAAAAATATTTATTTGAAAAACACAACCTAAAAAATCAGATTCTGTACCTTTAAGGAAAATTCACTTTGCCTGGGCATTTGTTTTCTTCCCCTCGCCACCCATCTGAGTATTTGCAATATAACCCTCCTCAAGTACGTAGTAAATTGACTCAGGCACCATCCACATACTATGTTCTCGGGAGGAAACAAAATTTTACATCTTTTGAGAGAAATAAAGAGAAACAGCTTATTGGGCTATTACTCTTTGATCAATAAAATACTACATACTGTGGTTACTGAATCCTCAAGAAAACTCTAAGTAAGTGATATTATTTATCCCACTTGGAATCTTGGTCTCAGAGATGTTAATTAATTTTAGTTTTATTCCTTGGTTTGGATAGAACACCACCAAATCAGTGCCAGCCACAGACACCCACTACAACAAAATCTCTTCATCCAAAAGGGAAAGAACCCACCTTTTCCAGGGTATGTTGCACAGTTTTTCAAAATATCTTGAAATCTAAATACTTTATAAAGTGATTTTCTCCTTACCAATGGCTTTATTTTTTTGTAGACAATTTGTCACAGCTTTTGGATTGTCAAAAGAAAATAAAAGAATATTCTTGCTAATCTTTTCCCCTCCCCTGATCATCATTTCTTTACATCGAGGGAAAATAGAGAGGCTGAGTGCCTGAGCTCCCTCCTGCCAGGCATGCACATCTATTAACAAAAACTCTATTGTATTCATTCATATTTCTTTCTTTTTAAAAAAATAGTTCTTTATTGTTGAATGTATTACATATATTCCCCTTTTCCCCTCATTGACCCCTTCCATACCTCCTCAAGGCCCTCACCACCCCATTGTCTATGTCCATAGGCCATGCATATGTGCATACAAGGTCCTTGGTTGATTACCTATTACCCACCCACCCTCCCTTGCCTTCTTTTCGAGATTCCACACTCTGTTCCATGCTTCCATGTACTGGACCCACTCCATTCATCAGTTTATTTTGTTATTTACATTCTACATATGAGTAAGATCATGTGTTACTTGTCTTTTTCAAACTAGCTTATTTTGCTTAGCATGCTACTCTCCAGGTTCTTCTATGCTTTCTCAAAGGATAAGAGATTCTTATTTTATACAGCTGCATAGTATCCCATGGTATAAATGTACCACAGCTTTTTTATCCACTCATCTATTGATGGGCACTTGGACTGTTTCCAGATCTTAGCTATTGTAAATTGTGCAACATTCAGCTACATTTCTTACCTTTCACCCCTTTTTCTCCAACCACTCAAGAGAGAAAGTCATGGGATATCTGACCCTGGACTGTTCAGGAACTTCTAATTCTCCACTTCTTTTCTAAAACCAGAATCTAGAAAGGAGCCTAGAGATTATTGCTTTCAACTTCCAGGCAGACCTTGTCCTCTGCACAAACCCATTCTACCTTCTTCCTTGGACCACCTCTTTCACACAGTTCTAAGCAAGTAGAAGCAGCAGATTTGAAGTGGGAAGGAGTGAGGAGTTAGATTTTGGACTTGACGTGATTATGAGACTTCCTAATAGGGATACAGATCTGGGGCTCAGGTCAGAGCTATGAACTGAAGACCCAGAAATGAGAGAAGGTACCCAAGGCTAAAAAAAAAAAATAGATGAGGTTATGCAAAAAGAAAATGAAGGGAAAAGGAAGGAAATAAAGAGAGGAGCATGTTCAGAACAGAAGTCGGGCTGGGTTATGTGAAAATAGCAGGGGCATGAGAAGGAAGATTTACTAGGGAAATGAGCAGAGGGCAGACTGACCATCTCTATATCTCACTCTGCCCATATCCCATCAGCTGTTAGCTGGGCAGTACCTGATGCATGTTTATGAACTCCATTAGCAGTAGTCTCTCTTTTTTTTTAAATTGTCTCAGGTACTGGCTATCATCTCACTTCTACACATTTTTTTCCTCAAAGACTCTGAGGAAAACTTGTTTTTTATTCAACATCAGATTGAATCACATATTTTCTTTAAGCAGGAAGATATAAATAGCTATGGCCTACTTATATGTGCAATCTATAAAAGCAGAACTCATAGAAATAGAGAGTAAAATGTTGGTCACCAGAAGCAACAGGGTAGGGAAAATGGAGAGATGTTGATCAAAGGGTATGAACTTCCAGTTATAAGATGAATAGGTTCTAGGGATTTAATGTACAGTATGGTGATTAGAGTTAATAATACTGTTTAATACACTTGAAAGTAGCTGAGAATAGATTGTAAATATTCTTACCACAAAGAAGAAGTGACAATTATGTGACACGATGGACGTATTAGCTAACCCTATGGTGATCATCATTTTGCAATATAACTATCAAATCAACACATACACCTTAAATATATACAATGTTATATGTCAATTAGATCTCAATAAAGCTAGAAAAAATAGTTCTAGTCTAAAAAACAGTAGCTCCCCAATTAAAGAAGTTTAGAATATGCTGAATGCTACAATCTGAGAGTCACAACACGTAGTACAGTCAAACCTCTGTTCTCAAACATCTCCCATCTTGAACAATTGGCTCTCAACCTGACAACACTTTCATGATCAGTCACACATCTCTTAGGAGACAAAGGAGAGAATGTGGGAGTATGAGTCACTTTACTAAGCTTCATGTTGTTAGCATCCCAGGAAATTGTGCTATGAATATGTTCATGTTCTTTTGCTTTTGTTGCTGCTTATTATTATTAAATTTTCATTTTACTGTACATTTCCTTTTCTTTTTTGTTAAATTTGCACTTACATTTCATGTTCTTTTTGTTTTTAAAGTATTTCTAAATTAAATAGTATATTAGACATGAACTGTATATAAGAATGGTTAAAACAGGGAGTTATTTAGGGGTCAATGTATGTTGTTTCTAATGGAAAAAAATGATTCAGCTTTTTTTATTAAATCTTTATTATTCAGGTTATTACATTTGTTTCTCTTTTTTCCCCTCCATAACTCCCCTCCAACTGGCGCCCACCCCTCCCTCTATGCTTACCTCTCCACCATTGACCTCACCCAGAGGTGTATAATTTTTGTCCAGTCTCTCCCTGCACTCCCCTCACCACTTTCCCCCTGAGAATTATCAGTCCACTCCCTTTCAGTGCTCCTGAATCTATTATATTCACCAGTTTATTCTGTTGATCAAATTTTTAATTCACTTAATTTTTAGATTCACTTGGTGATAGATATGTATTTGTTGTTCATAATTTTTTATCTTTTACCTTTTTCTTCTTCCTCTTCTTAAAGAGTGCCTTTCGGCATTTCAAATAATACTGGTTTGGAGTTGAACTCCTTTAGCTTTTTCTTATCTGTGAAGCTCTTTATCTGCCCTTCAATTCTGAATGATAACTTTGCTGGATAGAGTATTCTCTGTTGTAGGTTCTTGCTATTCATCACGTTGAATATTTCTTGCCCCTCCTGTCTGGCCTGCATAGTTTCTGTTGAGAAATCAGCTGACAATCATATGGGTGCTCCCTTGTAGGTAATTAACTGTTTTTCTGGTGCTGTTTTTAATATTCTCTCTTTGTCTTTTGCTCTTGGTATTTTAATTATGATGTGTCTTGGTGTGGTCCTCTTTGGATTCCTTTTATATGGGGTTCTGTGTGTTTCCTGGACTAGAGGAAGGCAAGAATCAAGTCAAAAATTTGAAATATAAAGAATCAGAAAACACTCAACTGGATAAGCAAGAAGAAAATGAAATCGAAAAATGTGAAGATAATGTAAGGAGCCTCTAGGACAGCTTCAAGTGTACCAACATCAAAATTGTGGGGGTGCCAGAAGAAGAGAGAGAGCAAGATACTGAAAACCTATTTGAAGAAATAATGACTGAAAACTTCCCACATCTGGTGAAAGAAACAGATGATTCTGTTTTTGAACAGCCTTCCAGAATGAATTAAGTTTGAGAACCAAAGTTCCAAAGACTTTGCCAAGTCCTGCACTTAAAACACACACACACACACACACACACACACACACACACAAAAAAAAAAAAAAAAAAAAAAACACCCGATTTTACTTTGCTTAACCAAGAATTTACCCAATTCTTTGGTCCCAGAATTATTTTTTCTAATGGATTACTTATTAGCATCCAGTATCACATTGGGGATTGAGGTTTCAATATACAAATTTGGGGGAATCATAAATTTTCAGTTTATAGTACTGGCCCATATTGGAATATGGCCTTTGCCTTTGGCCTCATTAACACCACATTCTTAAAAGCTGAATGAACCACCCTCAGAGAGGATAATACATACCTCAGCAATATGCACTTTTTCAGTGACCACCTCTATTCTTTAAACATGCAGTTATAATTAATTAGAAGAGCAGTTCTTTCTCTGGAAAATTGCTCTGCAAATTGATAATGTCTGCTACAGAAAATACTTTGTAGACATATTTTAATTTAATACTTTAAAAAGTACAAATGTGTACTTTAGCTCATTTTTCCTAGATGGTATCATGTTGTAAGCACTAGTTTGCCAGAAAACTTTCTTTTACTTAATTTGTTTGGAATTTGAATTGTATACAGTAAACTTGAGTTATAGACCAAGTTCCTTTAAAATTGGTAGCTCAGACAATTATTCAGTATAAGATATTTAAAAAGCAAACTATATGAGTTTTTGAATGATGGGAAATAGCATAAGCTTATTTTCTGACTAGTAGGGAGAGTGAATGGAAAAGTTATTTATTCATGCCATTGTCTTCCTTTATAGATCAAGGTTTTTACTCTTTCTGGCAATTATGAGAACATCTACTGAGCCCCTCTTTCATTTACTGTATGGTAGTATAGTGGATATGACGTGAAGTTGTGTATTGGCTTCTATTCCTCTCCACAACTGACTTACTAAGTTATTTAACTTTGCTTTGTCCCAATTTTCTAATCAATTGTTATGCTATCTAGAAGTTTCTAGGAAGAACTTAAATCCCATAGTCTATTATTCCAACTACCTCACTTGTTTAACTCCAAGAATGAGTGCTTGGTAGAGATGATCAAAGCCTAGAATATTTCTGAGCCTATTGCAAAAGATTGGAGCTATCTGTATGAAGAGACAATAACAGTTGAAATTCTTCCCTTCTCAGGCTACAACCTTTTGTATTTGATTCTGTTGAGTGACCCTTTTGCCATGTTCTCCATACACCAGTGTCATAAGAGGGTAAAGGACACTCATTTGAAGGTGACACAATTTCCTTAACCATGCATCATTCCCTCCCAAAATAAATTAATGAACCTTGTCCTGGCCAGTTTGCTCAGTGATTAGAACATTGGCCCATGTACTGAAGGGTCTTTGGTTCTATTTCTAGTCGAGGGCATGTACCTCAGTTGTCTCCCTTCCTACTTCCCTTCCATTCTCATTAAATAAATAAATGGAAAAAAATATCCTCAGATGAGGATTAAATAAAAAAAAAGAATTGCCTGGCTTGTGTGGCTCAGTGGTTGAGCATGGATCTATGAACCAGGAGGTAACGATTCAATTCCCAATCAGGGGTACATGCTGGGGATGTGGGCTCCATCCCCAGTAGGGGGGGGAAGCTGACCAATGATTCCCTGTCATTATTGATGTCTCTCTCTCTCTCTCCCTCTCCCCTCTTCTCAGAAATCAATAATATATGTATATATATATATATATATATATATATATATATATATATATATATATTAGAAGCCCAGTGCACAGGGGATGTCCTATTGATGGCTTAGGCCCACTCCCAGTGGTTTTCTGCTCTCTGAGGAGCTTGTCTGCTTTGCTGCTGCCACAGCGACAAAGCTCCCACACCCCACTGTCTGATCTCAGCAGCTGGGCTGAAAGGACTGGGCTACTCCAGCAGGGCTGAGGGGACTGGGTGCTGCCATCTTGTGTCTATGGGTTCTGCCATCTTTGTGACAGTGTGAGGGTCAATTTGCATATTCCTTTTTTATTAGATAGGATATATTTTTTTAAAAAAAGAAGCAACTGCACAATTGTCAGTTTCAGGATCATTTTAGTTCTTGCTTCCCAGTTTTCACTTTGGCTCACATAAACTCATTTTTTTAAAAAGAAAATAATTAATGACCCTTGAGCTAAACAACATAACTTATACAAAAGTTAACACAAAATAAATCATATACTCATATGCAAAACTAAAATTTTTAAGCTTTCCAATAAGAAAAAACCTTCAGCATCAAGAGCTTTGTGAGTTCTTATACATGACACCACAATCCAAAAAAGGAAGAATTGACAACCTTCTGGATGAAGCCAGGGCTGCAAGTGCTGAGGCAGCTGGGCTGTGAAGGTCTACTCTTGCACAAATTTAGTGTATTGGGACTCTAGTTCTCTCTATAAAAGAACCTGGGGATAGTGAAAAAAGAAAAGATCTAAAATAACAGGAGAGAGACTAGGTGGGGAAATGAACCTGGGCTGCCCTGCTTTGGCTCATTAAAACAGAGTAAAGGGACCCTTGGGAACAGGTCCAAGGGGTTTACCCAGGATAAACTGCCAGTACCCATTGCTTCCCTGGTTGCAAGTCTTATGGGGTTGTTGTAGTGGCTAGAACAGAACTGGTGTTATACCAGTGGGGTCAGACCAGATCTAGGTTCAGCAACTTCAGTACTTGAGTTCTGGCTAGGAAAGAATTCAGAGCCAAGACAGAGAACATCCTATATAATAAAAGGCTAATATTCAAATTGTCCCCTTGACCAGAAGTTCAACCAGAAGCTCAATCAGGAGTTTGACCAGGGGGTGGGGCTGGTGAGCCAACCATCCTTGGCTCCTATCCCTGGCCTGCTCCATCCCTGAGGAGTCCCCCCACCCTAATCAGGGTAGGTCGGCCAGACCCCACCCATGCACAAATTTGTGCACCAGGCCTCTGGTTGATTTATAAAATCACAGAGGTAGAAAAAGTAATTCATAGATGTGGCCTGAGGAAATGAGCTATAGAAGTAAGGGAAGGGCCCTTGGAGTGAGGAAGCTATGTGCCTGGTGGGGAGGGGAAGCGGAAGAAGAAGGGGAAAGCATGGGCATATACCCTGGCAGGAGAGTGCGCTGGATCCTCTATCCTAAATGTTTTAAGGATGAATATTTTAGGGGAAGTCCCAGGGGAAACTCTGAATAGCATATTCATCAGCTTTCCAGGTGTTTCCTTTCAGGGTTGGAGTCTCCACTGGTTGATTGGTTGTCACCAAAGCAGGGGTCATTATACAATGCAGCTTATCCTGAGGTCAGCCATGGAGTTGCTGGTCTGATTTTGCTGCTTTTTTTGGGCCTGGAGCTGAAATACAACTGAGACCTAAAGTTATCTCTTTGGAGGAAAGGTCAGGGGGTCCAAACCTGATGACCAGTAATATGTTAGGGGAAGAAAGGTCACCCTGGGACAAGGTCTCACTCTACAATTGTCCTTTGCTAGGCACCTGGGGCTTTCCAACCTGGTGAACTTCTGTACCTGACCTATTGCCCTGACTCTGCTCATATCTGTCTAATTACCTATCACAGCATCCTTTAGAGTTTAGATACAAGAGTGGGGAACATCCAGCCCACAGGCCATATAAGGCCCACAAAATCATTTGGTCTGGCCCTGACAAGGTATTAGGGGAGAGTGAATGAGATATTTGACCAAATATAGCAGGCTAATTTTTAAGTTGATAATTTTGTATGGCCCACCAATGGTGTTATAAATATCCAAATGGCCCTTGGCAGAAAAATGGCCCCCACCCCTAGTTTAGAAAATAAAATACCAGTAAGGGAAGAAGAGGGAGAGAGGAGAAAGATGAAGGTCAGCTCTGGGAAGAAAGAGCTCAGGCTAGGACTTTCATTTTGAGGGGTGGTAAAGGCTGGAAGTTTAGGGAGGTTTTATGGGAAGATATTAATAGAATATTCATCAGTTTTATGCTGATATGCCAAAATGAAATTTATTCCCTTAACTTCATCTGTCATTGAGCATGGTTGGCAAATGGCACTAACTGGATTTCTGCTAACTATTTTCCTCAGTAGGGTGATTTAAGCTCTTTACCCTCTGGTTGGAGAGAAGTGCAAACCATTTACTCTTATGTGTCCTTGGTTTAGGGAAGACAGTATTTACTATATGGCTGTTTAACTGCCTGTATGTTTCCCTATTCCACTTGACAGGGTTAATGGCCTATCTCAACTCCATTCACCACACTTACCAGAATGGCAAAAAAAGAAAAGAGAAGAAAAGAAAGAAAGAAAGAAAGAAAGAAAGAAAGAAAGAAAGAAAGAAAGAAAGAAAGA
>JAAGEH010000031.1:1964548-2030824 GCA_011751065.1 Lasiurus cinereus | reverse complement strand
AGAAAGAAAGAAAGAAAGAAAGAAAGAAAGAAAGAAAGAAAGAAAGACTAAAAGAAAAAGAAAAAGAAAATAGTGATAACACCAAATGCTGCAGAGGGTACAGAGAAATAGACTACTCATACATTGCTACTGGGAATGAAAAATAGTATGTGAACTCTAGAAAATACTTTGTTAATTTATTGTGAAACTAAATATGCAATGACTGTATGATCAGGTAATTGCACTCTCTCTTTTTTAAAAATATATTTTTATTGATTTCAGAGAGGAAGGAAGAGGGAGAGAGAGATAGAAACATCAATGATGAGAGAATCATTGATTAGCTGCCGCTTGCATGCTCCCTATTGGGGATCAAGACTGAAAACAGGGATCAAAACCAGATGTACTGGTGGATAATGGTGGCTAGCAGTATGAAAGTGAGGGAGAGGAAGTGAGTGAAGGGACAAAAGGAGAGTGTATGGGTGTTTGTGGTGGGTGTGTGATTGAGTGAGGGACAGTTGAACCTCACAGGAGCAGCGGGGGCTGGCAGTCCAGGCTCTCTTGGACAAGGAGAGACTGCCATCGTGGCTTTCACTTCCCGGACTGCGGGACTCAGGCACAGAGCCCAAGCCATCTTGAAGGAAAAAAATGGCCTTTCTTTGAGAATTCACCAACTGCCAGCCAGACAGGCCTTGGAGCTGCCCTGCAACCCAACAGCCACTCCAGCCAGAGTCCCGCAGACCAGCAGACCCTGCATTCCCACGGACCCTGGGACCTCCACCTCCAAAGCAGTGAGTGCAACGTCCCCTGCCCCAGCCACATAGGCGCAGCTGCGGCAGTGGCCACACACAGTTCTGGGCTTGCAATCTCGCGGGTCACCGAGTGTGCGAGGGTCACCACGTGTACGCGAACCATGTGCTTGCACCACAGTTTTGGCCCTGCCATGGTATCAGCTTCAGCTACACACTAGTCCCCCCCTGAAAAACTTTCGGGTCAACGCATTTCTGCGAAACAGGGTCAACCAGTCTGCAGTGTGCCTTGGCGCCAGTTTGTGAAGCACCCTAGTCCCTGTGTTTGCGTGTCAGGGTTGCCCCATCTGTGGCTCCCAAGGCCTCATGTTTGCTTGTTCTGGTCATCCTGTCTGTGGCGTGCCCTCCTATCTGGTTTGTGGAGCTCCCTGGTCACCGGCATTTTCAGTGCACCCTCAAGGCCGCCACCCAAGGTAGGTTTTCAGCAGCACATGTCTGGCAGTCCACATCCCTAAACAGTGCCTGGGAGCCACTGGGAGCCCCAGTGGGTGTGATTTTCTTAACTCTGGACACCACAGCCACGCCTCTACAGGGTGTAGGCCCTTGAAACATATCACCCCAACAGACGGGTCCTTGGTGCCACTGTGTATCCCTGTTGGGCATGCATGATCTCAATTAAGGGTGCTAAACAGCAAAAATAGGGACACTCCTCTCCATGGCTGCCAACTTCCAGACACCACAGTTGTGCTGCTCAAGCTCACAGATCTACATCAAGAGAACCCAAATAGCTCAAGTAGGAAACTAAAATAAATTAACAAACACAGGAGAACTGAGAGAATACACCAGTAGCACCATCCCCCTCCCCCCCCCCAAAAAAAAATGGGTAGTAAAGCAATTGGATCTACAATTAAAACATTACAGGAAAACATGAAAAGACATAAAAGCAACCCCCAAAGGAAAGAAAAAGAGGAATCACCAGAAAGGGAGTTAGATGAAATTGAAGTGAGCAGCCTTTCAGAGAAAGAATTCAGAGTAATGGTTTTAAGGATGTTTAAACGGATGGAAGACAAATACACACAATTCAACAACAATAACACACAATTCATTGAGAACTATAAGGAGCTAAATGAGAATGTCACCAACATGAAACGAAACCAAGAGGGGATGAAGAACAACATAGCTGCAATAAGGAACACAATGGAAGGCCTAAACAGTAGACTAGAAGAAGCTGAGGACCACAACAGCAAATTAGAAGACAAGGTAGGAAAAAACACACAAACACAGCAACAACTGGAAAAAAAGACTTAAAAAACAAGAAGAGAGCCTAAGGGAGCTTTGGGACAACACAAAATGAAACAACATACACTTAATTGGGATACCAGAAAGAGTGGAAGAAAAGCAAGGAATAAAAAACCTATTTGAAGAAATAATGACAGAAAATTTCCCTGATATTGACAAGGAAAAAACTATGAAAGTCCAAGAAATACACAGAGTTCCAAACAAGCTGAACCAAAAAAAAAAAAAACTGACACCAAGACACATCATGATTAAATTGGCAAACACTAACTACAAAGTAAGATCTTAAAGGCTTCCAGAGAGAGATAGAAAGTTACCTACAAGGGTTCTCCTATTAGAACAGCAACTGATTTCTCAACAGAAACCCACCAGGCCAGAAGGGAATGGAATGAAATATATAAAGTGATGCAAAACAAGAGTCTGAAGCCAAGAATACTATCATTACCCAGCAAGACTATCATTCAAAATTGAAGGTGGAATCAGGAGCTTTATAGACATGAAAGGGCTCAGAGAGCTTATCACTACCAAGCCAATAATCCAAGAAATGCTAAAAGGGACTATTGTAAAAAAGAAGAAAGAGAAAGGAAAAAAAACCAACAACAAAAAACAGAAAACAAAACCACACAAACACTAAGGTAAAATATGACAACAAACATGAACTTGTCAATAATATCATTAAACGTAAATGGGTTAAATGCACCAATCAAAAAACATAGGGTAGCTGAATGGTTAAGAAAACAGGACCCATACATTTGCTGTCTACAAGAGACCCACCTCAGATAAAAGGACTCACACAAACTGAGAGTGAAGGAATAGAAAGACATTTCTCAGGCAAATAGAACTGAGAAAAAAGCTGGGGTAGCAATACTTATATCTGATAAAATAGACCTCAAAGTAAAGGCTATGATAAGAGATAAGGAAGGCCACTACATAATACTAAAAGGAGCAATTCATCAAGAAGATATAATTCTGGTAAACATATATACACCTAATAAAGGAGCCCCTAAATACATAAAAAGCTCCTGGAGGGTATCAAGGGAGAGATCGATTACAATACAATCATAGTAGGAGATTTTAATACACTACTGATATCTCTGGATAAATCCCCTAGACAAAAAAATTAGAAAAGAAACAGCAATTCTAAATGACTCACTAGATCAGATGGACCTAATTGACATCTTCAGAGCATTTCACCTCAAAGGTACAGTATATATGTTCTTCTCAAGTGCACACGGGACATTCTCAAAAATAGACCACATATTGGGTCACAAGTAAAGTCTTCCCAAATTCAAAAAGATTTGGAAGTTGAATAGCATGTTACTAAACAATGATTAGGTTATAAATGAAATCAAAGAAAAAATTAAAAATATTCTGGAGACTAATGACAATAAAAACACAATGCAAATGCTTTGGGACACAATGAAAGCAGTGCGGAAAGGGAAGTTTATAGCTCTATAGGCCTACCTCAAAAAACAGGAAAAAATGGTAATGAATCACCTAACTCAACAACTCAAAGAATTAGAAAGAGAGCAACAAGAAAAGCCCACTGTGAGCAGAAGGAAACTCCAATCAGAAAGGATGTATGCACCTCTATGTTCATAGCAGCAAAATTCACCATAGCTAAGATTTGGAAACAGCCTAAGTGCCCATCAGCAGATGATTGGATTAAAAAACTATGGTACATCTACACAATGTTATACTACCTGCTATAAAAAAGACGGAGCTCATACCATTTGCAACAACATGGATTGAGATGGAAAGCATTATGCTAAGTGAAATAATCCAGGCAGAGAAAGACAAATATCACATGATCTCACTCAGCTGTGGAATATAATGAATGGCATAGACTGATGATCAATATCAGATCCAGAGAATGAGAAATGTCAATCAAAACATTAAACCTTGGGGAAGGTGGGGGTTGGTGGGAATAAGGGGGAGAGATCAATAGAGGGACTTTTGTAAATGCGTATGAGCATAATCATTGGGCACAGACAAATGGGAAGGTGTGTGGAGACCATACAGTGGTCTCCATAGCCTTAAGAGAAATTACTTCATGAAACAAAGATTTTTAAATGAAACTCTGTAACATGAAAATCATTTTGGAAGGAAATAAAGAGAAGTTTCCTTTAAATGTCATAAGGATCATAATTGAAAGTCAATATATTTGGCCTCTTGAGTTAAGGTAAGTAATCTGTGTTTTTGCCTCCCTGAAAAAGTTTATATAAAGCTAGAAAAAGAAATTGACAGCCTGTTTGAAATTGAATTGCCACGACCTAGAGCGACGAATATTTTTACATGATATTATCCTACAATATCATTTAATTTTTGATATTTCACAACAGCACATTGTACAACTATCCCAAACAAATATACAAACTAATTCTTTGAATGTTTATCAGCAATTTAAAAAGAGGACATGAAAGGATTTAATCCCTTTCAGAAGGAATTAAGGCACTGGGAAGGCACTTGAGCATTCTATACTGGCCCCTCTTTCCTCTTTTGCCAAGGGGGACCCTCTTCTCACAACCCCATGGCCCTTAGCTGTAGCCTGAGCTCTCTATTCACGCTTAGGTTGAAGCCTCGAGGTGGCTGGTATAATAGATATGTCTTTTACCAAATGGTGTGAGCTGGGTCCTCCTTGGAGAAGGAACCTGAATTCCCCGAGGTAAGTGATCAGTGCCAGGGCCCCCGCCAGCAGGCGAGGGGATCCTCAAGACAGGTGCTGGGTGTGGAGGCCACGGGGGCATAGACTACCAAGGAGATATAACTGAACCTCACAACACCCTGCCTGGCCCTGGAGGATGACTGGTTAGCCAGAGACGGGTAAGATTCCTCAGGGAAGGAACAACCTAAGACAGGCAGTCTTTGAGGGGCCATCAGGAGAGAACTTGGGGATCAACAGAGGTGGGGCACAGACCCTCACCCCCGCACCAACCTTGCAGGGGTCTAAACCTTCACCCCTTCTGAGGGTGGTCTCCTGTCCCCATGGCTACCTCCCTTCCCATGCTCAGCACAGATCAGGACCCAGGTAACAGACAGAGACGTGGCCCAGCTCAAGTCAGGACCCAGGTAACAGACAGAAACATGATGACAGAAGCTGCCCTATATCTAAATTCAGCCTAGCAGTAGGAATGCTCAGTGCCTACTCAATGCAAATAAACCTTTCCACTAGTATATACAGGGTAATCTAAGATTGTTGGTGGAGTATTCAATTTGATGTAAAAGAGTTATCAAGCTTTCAGATTAATTTAAATTGACGAACTGAAATAAGCGAACACCCAAGAAAATTTAAGTGTACTGGACAAAAAGCTGTTTCTAAAGTATTAATTAAAATTTATATTGATAGGTCATCTCATGGTAAAATTGCTTAATATGTAATGAACATAAAACAGGCATATTTGTGTGCAAAAAATTAAAATTCAAAGTTATCAAGATTGCATTAAAATTTTTACCAAATTCTCCATTAATCAAAAAAATGGGGGGGGGGGGAGAGAGTAGGATAATATCATGTAAGGAAAAACATCTGGTAAGTAAATTACATCTAGAAAATTTTCACTTTAGAAAATTAATTTCCATTTGTAATACTGTCAGCAAGACACCCATGAAAAACACACATGGTGTCAAAATAATCCAAAGGAAAAGCAAGTAGGCAAAAATAAAAAGGACCTGCATCTACCATGAAGGCAAGAGGAGAAACAGTCCAGAGATCGAAGATGCTGACAACACCTTGCCATGGGAGCAGTCAGCAGCAGTGCATCGCTACAGGATGCCTAGGACCAAACCAGAAAGGGTCAGACTGGCATTGCCACTATTTGTCCACTATCCAGATACATTTGATGACATGTACACTTAAGGAACTGTTTGACATTGAAACTAGGAGTCAAAGCTATCGGACATTGAATTTGGGACTCAATCATTTTTCTTTTGCTCTTATAGGTTTATTTCTAGCCTACAGGGGCAAGATGTTTTTAAAGACAAGAATCAGCTAAGACAGGTTTGGCTCAGTGGATAGAGCGTCGGCTTACAGAATGAAAGGTCCCAGGTTTGATTTCGGTCGGGGGCATGTACCTTGCTTGCGGGCACATCTCCACTGTGGGGAGTGCAGGAGGCGGCTGATCGATGTCTCTCTCTCATCGATGTTTCTGACTTTCTATCTCTCTCCCTTCCTCTCTGTAAAAAATCAATAAAGTATATTTTTTAAAGAAAAGACAAGAATCAGGGGGTGGGAGGGAAGCAGATGCAGAGGTAAAGAAGCAATGAACAGACTGTCGTGCTACAGTGGTTAGGCAGGGGAGCTTGGGAGGGAGGGGCCTGTAGGAGATCAATCAAAGGACTTGTATGCATGTATGTGCAGGCATAGCCAGTGGATACAGGGCCTGGGGGGGAGATGGATGAGGGCATGTACCGGGGGTGGGGTGGGGAGTACAATAGGGGAAAAATTAATTAATTTAAGAAAATAAAAAATAAATAAAAAGATGTAGGAAATTAATAATTTTATTATTTACAAAAAAAAATAATAAAGACTGAAACCAGGGCATGTGCCCTGACTGGGATTTGATCAGTGACCTCCTGGTTCAAAGTTCCATGCTAAACCACTGAGCTACACAAGCTGGACAACAATTGCACTCTTGAACATTAAGCAGAGAGAAATTAAAACTATCTATCTATCTTTTTATCTATCTATCTATGTCTAAATGACCAGCCAACTGGTAGCTATGATGCACACTATCCACCAGGAGGCAGATGCTCAACGCAGGAGTGGAAACCACAGGCACGGAAACATGGAACATGGAACATGGAATAGACTGATGAATCTAAGAGTTAAGGGGGGAGGGGGAGGGAGGGTAGAGATTAACCAAAGATCTTATATTCATACTAGAGGCTGGGTGCATGGATTCATGCACCAGTGGGGTCCCTTGGCATGGCCTTGGGGGACTGGGCTGAAACCAGCTCTCTGACATCTCCCAAAAGGTCCAGGATTGTGAGAGGGCACAGGCCAGGCTGAAAGACCCCACTGGTGCATGAATCTGTGCACTGGGCCTCTAGTGTTTATACAAAAACCTATAAATGAATATTCATCACATCTTTACTCATAAAAAACAAAACCTATAATTATCTCAGATGTTCTTCAATAAGTGAGTGGATTAAAACAACACAGCCCAGGAAGAATAATGTGCATTATCCTCTTTTATTAAACTTCCAAAATGCCAACCAAGCACATTCTTATAGCAATCCTATAATAGATATAGCTATTCCAGCGGTTGAGGCTTATTTTTTCAATTGCATGACATTCCATTTCTCATTTTTAAGTTGTCCTTACCTCCATCCATAACCTCAGACACTCAATGTCTTCATGATGTTTCCTGGCTGCATAGGATATCAAGCAATCTTTAATGGTATCTTGGATTTTCTCCATCCTTTGGAAAAATATTAAAATAGTATGAAGAAGTATAAAGAATAATGGAGTAGGAATCCAGAGACTGGGTCTTGTTTCATTATTTACTTTTCTTTTTTATATTAAATAATTTTTGTCAATTACAGTTGCCATAGAACATTATAGAGAATTAGTTTTAGGTGCATAACCCAGAGATTGGACTTTATATAACATACTAAGTGATCATCCCAATAAATCTAGTACCCATATGATACTACACATAGTTATTAATTCCAGTATTTTCACTGTCTAGGTGCACTTGAACTGATTTATTTTCAAAGTCTCAGTTTTCTCATTTGTAATGTATAGGAATTGGGCTGGAGTAGAATCACTATGGCTTTGAGCTTGGCCAGTGTGGCTCAGTGGTTGAGTGTCAATTCATGAACCAAGAGGTCACTGGTTAAATTCCAACTCAGGGCACATGCATGGGTTGTGGGCTCAATCTCCAGAAGTGGGTGTGCAGGAGGCAGCTAATCGATGTTTCTCTCTCATTAATATTCCTATTTCTCTCTTCCTCTCCCTTTCTCTCTAAAATTCAATACAAACATTCTTTTAAATAGAATCTTTGAACTTGATATTGGTGTTTTTGTGTAATTCTGGAAATAAAATTGCTGGCCTATATTTTATTCCTCTATAACCTTTCTCTCTGCTATGTAACAACATCTGATACAAGGGTATTTATTAAACAAATCAATATTTATAAACATACTAGCTATGCTAGTATTAATCCTGTAAGAGAACAGAGAACAAAATCCATGTCTCTTTAATGAGGACTTTCTCTTCAGGAAAAGAACTAAGGGTAAGGATTTTGAAAAACTTGATAGTCTTAGGCGACCCACAGGTTTAGAACCGCTGCTACAAACTCTAAGACCATCGGAAAACACAGATATTTACATTAGGATTCATTAACAGTAGCAAAATTACAGTTACGAAGTAGCAACGGAAATAATATTTGGTTGGGGGTCACCACAACATGAGGAACTATATTAAAAGGTCGCGGCATTAGAAAGGTTGAGAAACACTGGTCTAGAGCAAGCATGTCAAGCTCAAAGGCTAACACGAACCAAATAAGCAAGGTTTAAGTTTATGTGGGCCACAAAAAAACACACAAAAGCTTCAATTTTCATAGTAATGTAGGTTTATTTTGATAGAGACATGCTGAATACAAAGGGCTGAAATAAATGAGTCATCATTAACATCAAATAATGGAACATTTTAATAAAAATAATATTTTTCTTGAACATTAATTTACCAGGCACTGAATAACTGCACAAATTAATAAGTGTAACACAAATAAACCCATTTTTCTTGTTCTTTAAAAGAGAAATATTTCCTGTTGCATACTCTAAACAAGTCAGTCCAAGACTAATGACGTGGCGATCACTGCTAAAATATTCACTGCTATTATTAGTGGAGAGAAATGTGCATAAGGCATATGAGGGAAATGAATACATGATTATCATAATCAGTCATTAGTGAATGCTGTAATTCTTTATTAATAATTATGTATAACAGGATATTGTAAAAATTGTTATAAAATTTTTATTAAAAACGTTTCTTACTGTTATATTGGCTGGGCCACAAAAATATTCATTGTGGGCCACATGTGGCCCTCAGGCCATGAGTTTGACATTCTTGGTATAGAGGTCTGGGCAGACTCAGGTGGTGGCAGAAACAGAATTGTATGGGGTGGGCACCATTGGCAGGTGCCCTTCTTGTGAGCCTGACAGGTGCCATCCCCTTAGAAGAGATCCACTAGCCCCACCTTCCCAACTCCCAGTACTCTTGCCCGGCTGAGCATAGGCTCTCAAGGATTCCCAGGCACAATCGTGGCCAGACTAAATGTTGTGGTTTTAGGGCAGAGGCCATTTTCATTGAATGCTTGACCAGTGCTGGAACTTCCCTTCATTTTTGAGCTCCAAACAAGTTGACCAGAAACAGTCACAGGCAGCATTTGGCATTGACCAGAGTCCCTCTCAAGAAGCCCCAGAACCAACACACCCAGAGTAGAGCATCAAACAACACCAGAGAAGGATCCAATTAGCTTTGCAAGTGTCACTTCCAAAATGAAATCTTGGCAGGCACCTGACCCTGCTAAAGCAAATTTCGTTTTCTGTGGTCAGCACCTGCACAGCCAACCTCAAATCAACTCCTTGCATAGATGGGCTAATAGCAATAAAAATTCAGCTACAACAGGAGGGCTGACAAAACCCACAAAAGGGACATTCTTTATTGATATTTTATTGATTTCAGAGAAAAAGGGAGAGGGAGAGAGAGATAGAAACATCAATGATGAGAGGGAATCATTAATCAGCTGCTTCCTGCATGCCCCCTACTGGGGACTGAGCTCACATGTGCCCTTGACCAGAATTGAACTTGGGACCCTTCAGTCCACAGGCAAACACTCTATCCACTGAGTCAAACCAGCTAGGGCAAATGGGACATTCTTGAGGCACCCAGCACAGGTGATCAGGGAGACTGTACCACTGGGTCCCACAGGACACATACTACTAAAGGCCATTTTACAGAGACAGGGAAACAAGTAATTTAACTAATATAGAGAAACAAACACAGAGTGGCAGCCAAAATAAGGAGGAAAAGAAATGCCCCAAATGACAAAACAAGAGAAATCTCAAACACACACACACACACACACACACACACACACACACACACACACACATAAAAATAACTAAATAAAATGGAGGCAAACAATTTACCAAATAGAATTCAAAGCAATGGTTATAAGGAAATTCAGTGAACTAAATGAGAACTTCTATAGCATAAAAAGGAACATTAAAAATCATAAAAATAAAAAATACAATATCTGAAAGGAAGAATACACTAGAAGGAATAATAGCAAAATATGTAAAGCAGAAAATCAAACCAGCAATTTGAAAGAAAATGTAACAAAAAACAGCCAATCAGAGCAGAAAAAAAGAAGAAAGAATTTTTTAAAAGGAGGATAGTTTAAGGGAACTTTGGAACAACATTAAGCATAACAACAGCTGGATCATAGGGGTACCAGAAGCAGAAGAAATAGAGCAAGTGCTTGAGAGCCTATTAGAAGTAATGATGACTAAAAATTTTTCTAATCTGGTAAAAACATTACACAAGTCAAGAAATCACAGAGTCCCAATCAATATAAAACCAAATGGGCTCATACCAAGATACATCATTAAAAAATGGCAAAAATGAAAAAGATAGAATCTTAAAAAGCAGCAGGAGAAAGAGTTAGTTACTTACAAGGGAACTCCTATAAGACTGTCACCTGATTTCTCACTATAAACATTTCAGGCCTTTTGGGAGGGACTCTGGTTCAAGTCAATGTCAATTGGCATGAAATATTGAAGGTGATAAAAATCAAGAACCTATAACCAAGACTGCATTACTCAGAAAAATTATCATTTAAAAATAAAAGAGAAGTAAAGAGCTTTCCAGACAACCAAAAGATAACCACATTTCTTTTAAAAGTGGTTTACCACCACCAAACCACTTTTAAAAGAAATGTTAAAAGAAGTTTTTTAAGGGAAAGAAAGAAGTAAAAAGAGGAACATACCTATAAAGGATAAAATAACAATAAATATATAACTATCAATAATCACCTGAAATATTCCAATAAAGAGATATAAGGTTGCTGAATGGATAAGAACACAAACCCAATATATACTATCTACAAGAGACCTACCTCAGAATAAAAGACACACATATTGAAAGTAAAGGGAGGAAAAAAAGATACTTCATGCAAATATCTTTTAAAAGCTGAGCTAACAATATGTGTATCGGACAAAATTACTTTAAAACAAAATCTATAAGAGATAAAGAAAGATACTACTTAATGATAAAACAACCAGTACAACGAGAGGATATAACCCATGTAAAATTTATGCAACCAACCTAAGAGCATCTGCATACAGGGGTGGGTGAAAGTAGGCTTAAAATTGTGAGTACACAAAACACAGGGATTATTCCTTTAGTATTTTTGTTTAATGTATTATTTTCAATATAAACAACTGTAAACCTACTTTTGCCCCACCCTGTACATAAAGTAAATTTTCATGATTTGCCAGGTGTGATATGTTGGTTTAAGCATCAGGCTATGGACTAGGAGGTCACAGTTTGATTCCCAGTCAGGGCACATGCCAGGTTTCAGGCTAAACCCCCAGTGTGGGGTGTTCAGGAGGCAGCTGATCAATGATTCTCATCATTGATGTTTCTATCTCTCTCTCCCTCTCTCTTCCTCTTTGAAATCAATAAAAATATCTTTAAAAAACATTAAAAACAACAACAAAACAACAATGAAAATAAAGTAAAATTTCATAGACATAAAGGGAGAAATAGACAGTAATACAGTAATACAGTCATAGTAGGGAATTTTAATACCACATTCACATTAATAAATAGATTTTATGGACAGAAAATCAACAAGGAAACAGTGGCCTTAAATAACACACTACATCAAACAGATTTAATTGGTGTTTGCAGAGCATTTCACACAAAAGCAGCAGAATATACATTATTTTCAAGTGCACATGAAATATTTTCTGGATAGACCATGTTAGGACACAAAATAAATCTCTATAAATTTAAAAAGATTAAAATCATAAAAAGCATCTTCTCTGAGCAAAATATTGTAAAACTATAAATCAATTATAAGAACAAAACAGGAGAAAACACAAGGAGGCTAAATATCATGATACTAAATAATGAATAGGTTCACAATAAGTTCAAGAAAGAAGTCAAAGTTACAGTAAGACAAATGAAAACAGGATCACAAAATCTTCATTCAGTTTTAACCTAGAATAGGATCCTGGGTGATGCTTGCTAGAAAGGTGTTATTCCTTATTTGTTGTGAGTTCATAAAGGCCAAGTTCAAACTGAGAATCTACTGTGAATAAAAGGGGACACATGCTAACCTGACAAACTCAAGGAAGGCCTTCATGGCAATCTTGCAAACTCAGACACCTAAAATAACTACAAAGGTGGTCTGAAATTAAACTAACTAAAAGCAGTTATGGTACGTAGTTACATCCTAGGCCGATATCTTCACTGACAAGGTCAATCTTTACCATAACTAAGACTATCTCTCTTTTTGCATCTCTGATAACACTAGAAGCTCAGTGCACAAAATTCATGCACAGGGGAGTAGAGGGGAAACCTCAGCCCGACCTGCACCGTCTCACAATCCAGGACCCCTTGAGGGATGTCTGACTGCCAGTTTAGGGCCGATCTCACAGGGATCCCTGTGGGATAGAGCCTAAACTGGCAGACATCCCTTTTGCAATCTGGGAACGACTGACTTCTGACTGCTTACTTGCCTGCCTGCCTGCCTCATTGCCCCTAACAACTCTGCTTGCTTGCTTCATTGCCCCTAACCATTCACCTGCCTGCCTGATCACCTCTAATTACTCTGCTTGCCTTCCTGATTGCCCCTAACCACTCTGTCTGCCTGCCTGATAACCCCTAATCACTCTGCCTCATCACCCTTAACCACCTCTGGTTCTGCCCCCTCTGCGGGGCTTTGTCCAGAAGGACATTGGGAATAACATCTGGAAGGTTGTTCAGCTATCTAGTCTAATTAGCATATTCCACTTTTATTATTATAGATATCCTTGAAATGTCTGAGTAACTTGTAATTTCCCTTTTTCCAGGCCCCCTTGGGGCACAACCTAATGTCCCTGGGTACCAGGACAGATACCACAAATTTCTTCATTGTTATCATGTTACCTGGTGACTGTTGGCTATCCTATACACAACTACCATATTTTCCAGCATATAAAACGACCCCAACTTTTCCAGTTAAAATATAGAGTTTGGGATATACTCACCCTATAAGATGACACCTAGCATATAAGATGATCCCCGACTTTTGAGAAGATTTTCCTGGGTTAAAAGTCATCTTATACGCTGGAAAATACAGTAATTATGGTACATGTCTATCATTTTACTTTTTATCCAATCCCAAAGGTTTCTTCTGCTTTGCTTTCTCCCACCTTTCTAATCTATCACTTAATGGATTTCATGTAACCCACCTATGTTTCCTACTTTGATTGCAATGTACAAAAATAGATGAAAACCCACCATTCTCCCAATCCATTGAGATTCTGCTTCCTGGCAATTGTCAACAGTTTGGCTCAAATAAACTCACAAAAGTTCTTTACAGATTTGAATGTTTTTACATTAAGACTAGGAAGCCCTAAATAACACAAGACAGGTAGACAAGAGGGTACTGTGACTCAGGGCACTGTCTGTGTAACAAGCATTTGGGAAATATTCAATGCTTTTTGGTTTCAATACTAAAGTAATGAAGTTCCTGTGCAGTTACAGATGCAGCCTGGGAGACATGGATTCAGGTAGCAACCTAAATTGTGCTCCCTTGAAACAAAAAAGGAGGCCATCTTTTATAGAGTAAGTTCCCTCCAAGTTTCCAATTTCATGCAAATGAAGTTTCCAAAACAAGCAAATATGATTAGTTGATGTAGATGCAAATGAGGATACAATTTGTGTAGTTCTGATTGTCCAGGGCATGTCTCAGTTTCTTGGTAGAAAGAGAAATCAGGGTGTCCTTGCAATGGTTGACTCAGACTACAACAATTAGCAAGACATAGTGCTAGAAAGCAAGAGTTCCGTTGGAGGGTCTTCTGGGTATACAGAGTAGGTGAAGAGTCCCTGTTAACAAATGGCTGCTAGACTTGTTATTCATAAAATTTGGGCCTTCAGTTGACTATGGAAAGTCCCATTTTAGCAAGCTACCTGTCACGTCAAATGAATCTTTTTTCTCTGGGTCCACAGTCCTTTACTATCATTTATAATCAATGATGCACCCCCATTTCCCTAAGTAGATCTATCCTTGTTAAACATTAAAATAGCTGAATTAATATTAAATGAGAAATAAAATGATTGGCAATTGCTCTCAATCCAGGGCTTGCTAAAGTTGTTTTTAGTGTGTTGAGGGGTGTTGGGGAGAAAGGGGGAATATGTAGGGTAGAGGTCAAGATTAGGCAACGAAATGGCAGGCAATCCCATTTTTGGAGGCTGAACAGATCTTGGGGACTTAGTATTCCAATTCCCCTGCTCAGAACATGCACAAAAAGCTCTACTAATTAAAATAGTTCTAGAATCCCTGCCATAAAACTATACATCTCTACAAGGGAGCAAAGATTCCCTACCTGAAGTACATAGAACCCAATACTAATGATTTTTTTTCACTGTATAATCTATCCCCTAGAGGCCATTGTGGAGATCTTAGAACAAAACCTTACCTGTGTCTCTAAGATCGAAGCCATCTCCTTAAATAAACCTTTACTTTCTTTGTTACAAACTCCTGGTCCAATTTTACTGGGCTTCGGTGTTCTCAGGCAAATGAACCCTATTAGTTTAGTAACACAGCTTCTTTGGCTCAAATAAATGTTTTTAATTTTTTATTACAGTCTAAAATTAATTTTGGTTTACAGTATTCTAGTTTATACTGAAGTGGAACAGAATATGCCACCATAAAATGGCCTCTTTGGCATAAGGATTATTTTAAGCTGATTATATTTAAGAAATAACAGACATAGGAAAACCTCTGAAAACAAAGTAGAACTTATTCTTTAGCAAGAGTTACATTTGTGAGGGAATCTCCATTTGTAAGGGTACTTCCATCTCTAAACCAGTAAAAAAAAGATAACTAAATCTGACTTAAACCTGCATAACAACCTTACCCTGCTTTTCCTGGACTTCCCCCCCCACACACACACACCCCATCCCCCACACTTTATTTTGTCTTTAACTAGAGATGGTAGGTAAACTGGTGGCTTGGGATGTTTTGGAGATTTATTCTGTTTTCCTGGGTCTCTTCCAAGTATACTGGAGGTATACATATTATTAAACTTCTGTTTTTCTCCTGTTCAAATGTCTTTTATTATGGGGGTAGGTCTTAGCCAAGAACTTAGAAAGGTAGAGGTAAAATTATTTTTACTCTCCTACACATTAAAGTTCTAGCTGGGCTGTTTTGGCTCAATGGGAAGACAGAGAAAGAGATCCTTGGAAACCCCTGGGGTTTGCCCAGGATAAGCTGCAGCTGCCCATTGCTCCTCTGGTTGTGAGTCTCATGAGGTCCCTTAAAGATTAGGGGATGAAGACCTGTGGGGGGATGAGAGGAAGAGTGGAAGGGCTAGGTGTTTAGAGGAGGTCATAGAGACAGATCAATAGAATATTCATCAGCTTTATGCTGCTGTACCAAAATGAGACTTATTCTCTTAATTTGTCTTTCCTGGTTGGGGGGCGAGGTTTGGCAAATGGGACTTAAGTGGATTTCTGTTACCTGAGTAGGGTGATTCAAGCTCTTTACACTCTGGTTGGGGAGAAGTGAAAACCATTTACTTTTAAGTGTCCTTGGTTTAGGGAAGATAGGATTTACTAGGTGGCCACAAACGGCCATTTAACTATCTGTTTCCTTATTCTGCTTGTCCTGGAATTTTCCTAGTTTCTTGATATTCTATAACACTCAGTTAACATCATTAAGAGATTCTTGGAAAGTGTGACTTTAAGTGAAATTACATAAGGAAATAAATTTTACCATAGGCTAATTTATATAAACAAGAGTTAAGTTCCTGGGGCATATTACTGATAACAGTCATCAAACTTCTAAAGATCCCACTTTTATATTAAATATTAAAATAAATATGAGCTATATATACAATTAGGAAAAGTTAATTTAAAAGTTTTATTTTCCAACTCATTTATTCCAATTCAGTGTCCCAGTAGCTCTGAGCACAAGATATTCACTCTGAACAGACACCCTTTCATTGAAGGGCGCAGACACACACACACACTCACTCAGATTAGGGCAATTTAGACATACCAGTTCACCTAACATGCACATCTTTGGGATGTAGGAGGAAACCAGACTACCCAGAGAAAATCAACACAGCCATGGGGAAAATGTGCAAACTCCACAGAGATAGCAGCTGTGGATGGAAAACAATGTTTTTCTCTTTAATGTTACAGTGAAAAGTTGTTATTCAAGGACCTAGTGTATATCAGTGCTTTTCAAATTGAAAACATCAGTAAGTAATTTTATTCCATTGGCCATATGATCACAAAATACAAAAAAGAGAAAGAATGAGTATCTGCTATATGTGGCTTGAATGGACCCAAGGGAGGTAGAAAAAGATTCTAGCATTATCTATATTTATATTTATACTAGAGACCCAGTGCACAAAAATTCATATACTTGGTGAGGGTTGCTCAGACCAGCCTGCTCCCTCTCATAGTCCGGGAGCCCTCAGAGGATGTCCTACTGATGGCTTAGGCCTGCTCCCTGTTCACCAAGGGAAGGAAGCTTAAGCCACAATCTGGCCTTCCTTTTTGGGAGGTGACCAGCTGATCAGGGGAAGGCACCACCCCTCATAACCTCTTGCTGCTGCTGCCTCTGGCCTCTTTCTGTGGGATCAGGAGATGATGCCCCCATCATGTCTGTGCTGCAGCCACTGCTGTCCACCTTGGCCCCTCGCAGCCACCGTGGCTTGCCTCAGCCTCGGACTGGCCCTTGCAGTGGCAGCCACCAACCTTGTCTTGCCTGAGCCTCAGGCAGTGCTATGGCTTTGTCTGGAAAGATGTCTGCTCTAATTTGCATATTATCCTTTTTTTAGTATAGATCATCTTTGAATGTTTAGTTATATGGCTTCATCAGATAAAGTTTTGTAAGTGTCATGTTTTTGAGTAATAGAATTGGTATTGTAAGACATTGCTTGAAAATTGCTCTGTAGACACTTGCTAATGGAAATGTGCATTTGTATGTTAGTAGAGTTTGGCACTATTAGTTACTGTACCCAATAATATGTATTCTTGCCAAAACTGGTCTCAGACTGATGGTTCCCAGGTTCTATTCCGGTCAAGGGCATGTACCTTGGTTGTGGGCACATCCCCAGTGGGGGCATGTAAGAGGCAGTTGATCGATGTCTCTCCCTCATTGATGTTTCTAACTCTCTATCCCTCTCCCTTCCTTTCTGTAAAAAAAATCAATAAAAATGTATTTAAAAATATGTATTTTCTAGGACCTCAAGGTACCAAACAACCTAGGCAATATTAAGAAAATAATGGCTTAAAAATCAGCCATGCTCATGAACTTAAGTACAAAATGATTTTTTAAATGCACCTGACCTATAGATTAACAACCAAATTTCCTAATTTATGGGAGAAAAGTGTGCACACACAATTGGCCAGGTAATAAAACTACTGAAAAGATATTGCTTTCTGGTATAAGAAATCATGTCATGCTTACCTTTCCTTAGGGCAAGAATGCCTACAAACTCTCAGCATCTCAGCTGTTTATTTTATATATTACCCTAAATATTAAAGAGTGATATAACATATCACTTCATTATTATCTATTACTTTATACTATTAATTACCATTTTTGTTAGCATTGTTGAATAATTTCTTTGAAGTGAAATCTTAATGATTTATCTGTTAAAAACTATTATGTATGCTTGCATGTCCTATAGGATAAATCTGAATAGTTGGCATGATATACAATTATTTTCAATAACTGGCCCATTACTTTTTGTTTATCATTTTTTTCTTCTTTTCTAAAAGCATATATTCTAGAAAAACCATGAAATGTATAGTTGTCAAACGTGTGTGTTTTCACATGTTTCATGATATTGTACATGCTGTTTGTTCCATATGCTTTATCTTCTCCATGCATATTACAAAGAAACATCTTCTGACATTCTCTTACTCCTTCAAATAAACCCATGAATTATTATTTATCCTGTGCTTTCATTGCCCCATATATAACATGTTTATCACATATATACATCCTATACAATAAAAGCATAGTCTGCAAATTGTCCCCTTGACCAGAGTTCTTCTGGGAGTTTGGCCAGGAGGTGGGCTAGCTGGGAGAAAGGAAGAGAGGCCTCAGCCAGTGGTGCTGGCAGACAGCCAAGGGAAGGGAGGGAGAGAGGCCCTGGCAAGTCACAGCAGGAGCCCCGGGGGGGGGCGGGGAGGGAGAGAGTGCTCCTACCACCAAGGACAAAGTAAATGGTTAATACAGAAAGAGAGGGGGAGAGGGGAAAGAAAAGGGGAAAAAAAGGCGGGGGGCATTTTACTCTGAGCAAGAAAGCCAGAGGTTTCAGTCTCCAGGCCTGGCAAAATGATGTTACTGGATGCTTCTTAAACTATATCGGAATATTCAGGAGAGGAACTTTAAGGTATAATATTTTATTGGCCTGATTAAAAAAGAATTAATTCTGTGGTGCGGACCAAATTTTTAATAGCAAAACCGGTTTAAGTTTGATGTCTTTTAGAATAATTACAAATAATTTGTGACATAATTTTTAGGTTAAGTATATTTGACAATCTTTCCAAGTGTGACTTTCAAGACCTTGACTGAGAGATGACTTTGGGACATTCCAAGGGAGGGCCCTGGAATGACAAAGGATTTATTCTCTCTTCTTTAAAATATTTTTAAACTAAATTAGGCCAATCTAATATACTTAAAATCACATGGGAAGCTTTGTCAAATAAAAACTAATAACTGTGTTCTGTTTATATACATATATTTTAACTATTATAAAAATTTTAGTCTACTTCAGAAAGGAGCTTGCACAGATTCAGAGCCAAGTTCAAACATAAAACTTTCAGGAATAGCATATGTCCAGCCAGGGAGGGACATTGGGCAAGTGGTGATTCTCTGCATATGCCAGTGATACTCTAGATATTTGCATTTCACATATTAAGGTTTTACAAGTTATTTTCAAGTTTCAATACACCATTTGCAATAAGCCATGTGCCACATGTTATTCTTTATATATAAAATTTGTTGTTGTTGTTCTCTATATCATTTTATTGGGATTATTATTTACTAAGAGGTTGATGTCTCAGAATGTTATATCTTATAGAAAAGTGAGGTTTTTTATCAATTGCATTTTAATCAAATCTATAATCATGTCACTTTTGAATTTTGTCATTTGTGGACAGCCATTCCATTACTGAAAAGGCTAAAAAGGGCTAATTCCAATGTAACCTTGATATTTGGGGGGGCTAACAATCTGAATTCATGCCAACAAGCTCAGTATACATTCTTGATAATCTATAATTAAGTCATTGCCTCTTTCCCAAAAACTGGTCTTGCAGAACCTGTTACAGAGGCCATAAAACTGTGAACAGTGCACTGCCCCAGAGGAGGGTTATTAACACTGGCACCAAGCCAGAACATCATATATGGCCTGGAGACCCCCAATACCTGGGGCCTTCTTGCAAGGCCCACAAAAAGGACTGGAAGCATAATCCATATTTGTGGGACAAAGACCCCAGGAAGATATAAAAGAGAAGCCCCCTGCACGTTACTTTACTCAAATTTGGAAAGTTTTTCCCTGATTCCACTGGCGTAAATAAAGTGTCACTCCTTTTCTTTGGTCTTTTGCAACAACTGGTTCCCTGAGACCAGGAAGCCAACCACGCTTGACCTTTCTGGCCTCTGGTCAGTGGACAGGGCTAGGGGCCCCAGGGTGCGGGATAGGTCTCCAGAAGGCGCACCCTGCTGATTTTAGTAGAATTGAACCAGGGGACTCCAGGTACTCCTGGACCTCAGCCTAGGACCCGGCCGGCATTTGCAGAAAGTGGACGAACACCTTTGGACGTGTAGACAGAATCAGTAAGGTAGGGGCCCCAGTCAGTCAAGCCCACTCCAAGTGAGTGGAAGGGGGAGCTTGATCACCTCCCTGGAAGTCATAGGACCTTGTCAGGTAAGTTAGTCAGGAATCAGGTGGACTGTTTTTTTAAACTCTGGGTGAATGTCTGGGTAAAGTGTGTGAGTGTGGAGGGAGAGGGCCTGTCCTCTCCTATCCTTTGTGTGGCTCCATGACCTTGGTTACGGAGTCCAAGTGGGCCCCAACATGAAGTTGTGCAATTTGTCATAAGGCATAACATTGACTCACCCCCACATGGAGGTAACCAGGTCCAGAGTTTATTAGGGTGCACCTTAGCTAAGACAAATCTAAGCTCCCAAGGGATGCAGCCAGGTGGACATCTGATGGAGGATCTGTGAAAACAGGTCACCCCCTCCCTTGTCTGTCTCTTGCCACTGATCATCATGGGATTGGGACAAATTAAACCCACTGTTCTCAATTACATGTTGAAAAAAATTTAAAAAGGGGTTTTGGGAATTATGGTATTAAAATGAACCCCAAAACACTGAGGAAATGTTGTGAATTATAATGGCCAGCCTTTGGGGTCAGCTGGCCCCCAGAAGGCTCTTTAGATGAAGAACTGGTCAGGGTGGTCTGGAATGTAGTCATGAAGGACCCCAGACACCCAGATCAGTTTCCCTACATAAAAGGCTGGTTAGAAATTGCTCAGACCTTGCCTCCTTGGGTCCAGTGTAAAAAGGGACAGAGTAAGATTTTAGTAGCAGCAGAAGAGAAGCAGGCAGGACAAGAGAAAGCAGACGAAAAGCAGGCAGGATAAAAGAAACAGATCTTTGAAGGGAACCTAACCCCCTGTTCTGCCAGGAACCCCTGAGGAAGTTCCGCCAGTTTTACCACCTCCATATGTGCCACTGGCAGCACCACATACTCCCCTCACCCTCACCTCCACCACCACAGCCACCCCCCTCCTACTGGTCTGGAAAGTCTGAAAATACCTCCCCCCTCTGTCTCTCCTCAACCGGGTTCTCCAGAGTCTGTTGGGCGGTACTTGTGTTCAGCCAATCAAGTGCCCAAGCCACAAACAGCACATCAGAGGCATCTCAGGGAGTTTCGGGGTGCCCAAGTGCTTGGTGAATATGAGGCCTTGCAGGAGGGAAGGTCAGTCTATTATTATCAGCCCTTTATCACAAGTGACATCCTGAATTGGAAACATCACACCTCAGCTTATTCTGAAAAACCTCAGGCCATGGTAGACCTCCTAGAAATGATATTCCAGACCCAGAAGTCCATATGGGTGGACTGAAAGCAGCTCCTTTTCACATTCTTTAACACTGAGGAGCACATGAGAGTAGTATCAGAGGCTCAGAAGTGGCTCCAGACCCAGGCCCCAGCTGGGATATTAGATACAGACAGATGGGCAGGGAGTCCTTCCCAGATGAGGAACCTGATTAGAACCCGAACTCAGAAGATGGAAGGACCGGGCTAGAAAGATATCAGCTGGCCTTCTTCCAGAGGGTCAGGGCAGGAGCCAAGAATCCCACCAACATGGCTAAAATCTCTGAGGTTTTCCAGAAGCCTGATGAAAGTCCAGTAGCTTTCTATGAGAGACTATGTGAGGCATAGCAGATCTACACCCTCTTTAAACCTGAAGCAACAAAAAATCAAACCATGGTAAATGCCACTTTTGTAGGCTAAGCCCAGCCTGATATCAGGAGAAAATTACAGAAGCTGAAAGAGTTTGCAGAAAAAAAAAATGCTACCGAACTGCTGGAGATAGCTAACAAGGTTTTTATCAACTGAGACAGTGTGTCAAAGGAGGAAGAAAAAAGAATATAAAGAAGGGCCAATATAACAGCTGCGGCTTTTAGACCCTCAGGCTCTCAGACAGATCAGAAAGGGAAGCAAGAATACAGATCAGGGGGAAAAGGAAGAGCAAGACTGAGACAAGACCAGTGTGCCTATTGTAAGGAAACAGGACACTGGAAGAATGAATGTCCCAAGTGGCAAAGTAAGAAAACTGGGCCCCCTTTTCTACCCAGTCGCTATCAACCAGAGCCACTTTAAGCAGATCTCATTGGGCTAGCAATGGTTGATTCCAACTAGGATAGACTGGGCTCTTTTCAGCTAGGCACGCCCCCCCCCACACACACACACCCACACAATCCCATGGTCAATATGAAAATTGGGGACCAGACTGAGGACTTTATGGTTGATGCAGGATCTAAGCACTCAGTAGTCACACAGAAAGTAGCACCTCTCTCAGGAAAGGAGGTCACTATTATTGGAGCTAAAGGGGATCAGACCCGTAGACCATTCTGCTGCTCTCGCCACTGCCAACTTGGTGGTCATCAAGTACATGAATCCCTGTACTTGTTAGACTGTCCAGTGCCTCTAATGGGTAGAGACCTTTTATCCAAAATGGGAGCAGAAATCACTTTTGCTCCAGATGGTTCAGCACAGCTTCACCTAAATGAGGAGACCTCTCCAATGATCCTGTCCCTAGCAATGCAAAGGGAAGAAGAATGGAGACTTTATCACCCCAGTCAAAGGCCCCTTGCAAATCTACGGGCTGTTAATGAGGCTGTTATAATGCTGCATTCAGTGCTGCCAAATCCCTACACTTTTCTGAGGCTCATTCCATCAGAGGTGGAATGGTTTACATGCCTACATCTGAAAGATGCCTTTTTTTCTGCCTTGGATTAGCCCCTTTCAGCCAGCATCTTTTTGCTTTTGAATGGAAAAATCCAACTATGGGGGCCAAGGAACAGTTCACCTGGACCAGACTGCCATAAGGGTTTAAGAACTCTCCTATTTTTTTAGTGGAGCACTAGCATGTGTTCTATCTAAGTTCCCAGGATAGGAGTTGGGGTGCATTCTACTCCAATATGTAGAGGACCTCCTACTAGCTAGCTCCACAAGTGTTCAGTGCTAGGAGGGAACACCAGCCCTTCTGAGACTATTAACTGAAACAGGTCATCAGGTGTCTAAGAAAAAAGCACAGATTTGTCAGAAAGAAGTCAAGTATCTAGGCTTCCAAATCACCCAAGGGTAATGAAGGCTAGGGTCTGAAAGAAAGCACCATCCCAGTCCCTTGCACCTGAGGGCAGAATAGGGAATTCCTGGAAGCTGCAGAGTTCTGTCTAATTTGTATCCCAGAGTTTTCAGACCTGGCTAAACCTCTTTAAAAGGAGAAGAGAAAGCACACATTGACTGGGGTCCCGAACAGAAGAAAGCCTTTACACCAAAAGGCAAAGCTCACTGAAACCCCAGCACTAGGGCTACTAGATGTGACACAGGACTTTAACCTCTTCATACATGAGAACAATGGGGTAGCCCTAGGAGTTCTAACCCAGGAGTTTGGACCCTGGCAAAGACCAATAGCCTATCTCTCCAATCAGATTGACCCAATAGCCTCTGGGTGGCCCCCCGTGTCTCAGGGCCCTTGCAGCCATGGCATTGTTAGTCAAGGAAGTCGATAAGCTTACCTTAGAACAAAATTTAAATGTACAAGTACCTCATGCTGTTGTCACCCTGATGGAAGCAAGGGGGCAGCACTGGTTGACTCATGCTCAAATGACTCAGTATCAAGGGCTGTTATATTGAGTACCTGCGGGTACGATTAGAAGCAGTGAGAACACTTAATCCTGCCTCCTTTCTACCAATTGCTGAAGGGTCCCCTAAGCATGATTGCCTGGAAGTCCTAGAGGAGGTTTATTCCAGCCAGCCAGATTTAATGTATAGGCCCCTGCTAAACCTGGACTTGGTCTTGTTCACAGATGGCAGCAGCTTCTTAGTGAAGGAAAAAGAAGAGTCAGATATGCAGTGGTATCAAACTTTGAGACAATCAAGGCACAGGCCCTGTCTGAAGGATGGTCAGAATAGAGGGCAGAACTCTGGGCCCTAGTAAGAGCCCTAGAACTCAGTAATAATAAGTGCGCCAACATCTACACCAACTTGTGCTATGCCTTTGCTACCTTGCATATCCATGAAGCTATATATAAGGAAAGGGGGCAAGAGAACAAAGGAAGGCTGGTGGATAGTCCCAGATCATAGGGTCTATGTCCCAGAACAGTTAGCCCCTAAGGTAGTCCTCCTGCAGTGTGAACTTACTTATTTAGGGAAGACTTCCTTAGAAGCTTTGTGAGGCAGATACTACCTAATGGCCCATCTTCCCTCCTTGTGTACCTCAGTATTTCAGCGTTGCCTCCTCTGTACTCAGAACAATGCCAAACAGGGTCCTGTGAGATCAAAGGGAGTTCAGCACTGTGAGCAAGCTCCTTTTGAGGACTTAGAAGTAGATTTTGCAGAAATAGGGCCTAGCAAAGTAAATAAATACTTGCTAGTCTTTGTTTGCACCCTTTCAGGCTGGGTCGAGGCATAGCCCACTCACGCATAGTCCATACTCACAAAGAAGCCCTCCATTATCTACTAGCTGAATAGGGCAGTCTGTGCCATGATTAAAACCTCTTGCTGCATCTACATAAAACTCCTTAAGGTGGTAAAGGAATGAACATTTGGAATCCTTCAACAAGCAGCATGACTGAAAAGGAAAAGGCCTTACAATCACTCTCCCCAGAAGTTTAGAAACAAATTAAAGAAATAATACCATCCTAAAAGACTAGTTAGACCCTTTTCTTGGCCCTCTGTGCATACTTTCTTATTACTCATCTTTGACCATTGCCTGTCTAACCTTTTTGTATGTTTCATATCCTCAAGTTTAGAAACCCTAAAGCTACAGATGGTCTTCCAAATGAAACCACAGATGGAGGCCGCTGATTCCTTCTTTGATGGACCCCTAGATCGCCCACCTCTGATGGGACCCTAACAATGTCCATTTGGTAGTAGGAAGTAGTCAGAAAGACCAGTATCCCTTGTCCCCAACAGCTATTGGGGTTTCCTAATCAGAGGGGAGACTGAAAGGGTTAGCTAGCTAGTTTAATTAGGCAAGTTTAGAAAGTTTTAGAAATGAAAGGGGTCTATAGGGAAGGAATATATAATGGAGACTTGAAGACACCAGAGTGTTTATCTTACTTGTACAGAGAATAGAGAAATGGAATAGGCAAATAGAAATATATTTGACCCATGCAATTAAAGACAGCCATAAACCAAAAGGCATTTCGGGCCTGAGCAATTAAAGTAACCATAAGTTAGGCCAAAAGTAGCCGTGACCTAACTAAATAGGAGGGCCATAAGATAAGGCTTGCTCTGCTGACACAATTAGGAGAGCTATAAGATAAATTAACAGTGACTCTAACCAACAAGATAAGAGGGAGAGAAAATGTGGGACACCATATGGGATTTGAGCTTTGAAAACTAATTCTACTGTATCAAAATGACCAATAAGAAGAGGTAAGGTTCAGAAAAAGAACTGCAGCCTATTTAATGCCTCAAGACAAGAAAGCAGTGGTCACCCTTTTCAGGGGCCTCTCTATCCATCCGGGAGGGACAGAGTTTTAGGCTTAGAATTTAGAATTAGGTTTTAGAGGTAGTGTCTGCTTGCAATAAACTTTCCATACTTTTCACCTATAACCTTTCGTCGTGGCGTCATTTCTTCAAAACCATCAAGACAAGAACCCAGGAATTCAATACCTTCCATTTCATTTTTTTATGTTTCACTCCCAAACTTTTATTGTGTGGTTTGTGACATTTGGATTTTTCAAACATGATATCTAGTCATTTTATTATTTTCAACCTTTTATGCACTGTATTCCTCTCACTTATTTCATTAAACATGAAGCATACTTTAAACTGTGAATGTATTTAAAACTTCTGATGAATCCTCTCCACAGATTGTTTATAAAGGCAAACAACCTTATTCATGTTGAACATTTTCATTTAAAATGCAATTTTTTAGAAAAATTAGACTTTCACCTTTCAAGATTGAACACTATCTCTATGGTTTAGTGCAAATTGCAACATCACATTGTTTGATTAATGCAATAGGCAGTTATATAGGCAGGAGCAGGGCAGGAAAGATGGGCCAGGTGAAGAGGGTCACAAGGGTGGACAGCCTGGGTGCCTAGCAATGAGCAACCACTCCCTTAAGCATTAACCACTAGAGATGATAGCTAGGCCTCAGCTCTGTTTCAGCTCCAGGTCCAGTAAAGCAGCAAAACCAGGTGGAATGATACTTTGGCTGACATCAGGACCAGGTTCATTGACTAATGAGCCCCTCCCCTAGTGCCAACCAATCAGTGGAGACAAAGACTTGAGGAGACACACCTGGAATGCTGATGAAAGCCCTCAGGATGAAGGACCAGCATGGTTCTCACTTGGAGCATGCCCTGTAGTTTCTCACCCCCATCTTTCCCCAGGACACAAGCACTCTCTTTTCTGAGGCATGCCTAAAGTTCATATCTCTCTCCCTCTTTTCTGAGGCATGCCTAAAGTTCATATCTCTCTCCCTCGTTCTCCTAAGCACCAAAGGCCTTTCTACTATTCCTGTGATATTCTAAATAAAATTTCTATTATAATTTGAGTTTTGGCTCTGAATTCTTTCTTCTCTTAGCCAGAACTCAAGTACTGAGGTTGCTGAACTGATGTTGACAGCAGGTGCCATATTTCCACTGCTAACATTTAATACATCACTGAATAGAATCTGACCCATCCCTTGACTTCTATATGTGCAGCACTGTCACCATGGATTAATAAAGGAAAACCATGTGAATAGAATATAGAAAACGTACTGCTACTTGAGGTTCTGTGTGCTCTAAATACTTAAATACAACAATGCCTTTATAATCAGATTTATTCAACACTTGTAGAGAAAATTCAGTTCAGTAAGACTCATAGTTAACATTTGGCCATAAGACAAAATGACTGAGTCAACAGAGTGTCTCTTGACGAGAAAAAACTTCTTGTTTTTTCTGAAAAATCTGAAATTAAAAAAGAGCTTCATTATCAACAAATAGTCATTAATAACACAAACTATTTCACTTAATAATTCATGGGAATATGCAAAAAAAGCATTCAGCAGAGAAATAAAGAGAAACCTTTCATACACATTCACAGCTCTCTTTATCTTTAAAAGACTTGACTTTGAGATGTTCTCCTCCAAGTCACAATTCCTCCTGAAATCCCTCTAACCCAGTGATTCACCTTCTGAAATTCTATTACATTATCTGTACAACTCAAATAGCAATCATCTAACATCAGCTTCATAATACAGTTTATATTTTTATATGAATTTTATCTCCCTCAACTACAAAATGAGCTCTTAAAGGTTAGGCACCCTGGTTTTGAATTTCTGTGGTATATTAGTAATATATTTTAGAGTATGTCCATTTTAAGTCACTTTATCTTTTTTTTCCTCCAGTAACTCTTCCCTTGTATTTCCCCTAATCTAAAGGCAAATAGGATATCATGTTCTGAAGCATTATCTTTCTATTTCAGCAAAAGTAAATCCATCCCCAAAATGTAGCTTTTCAGGGTTAATTTTTAAATTGTTATATTTTCTGAAGACATTATCACAACCCATATACAATTGTAAACCCAGAGTGTGCAGGCAAAATCATAAAATTCAGGTCCATAAGTCCTAAATGCAGGACATATTTTTGTTATCTACTGTCCCAGAGTGGGCATTATAATTTTATACAACTTACCATTCTCTGTAAAGCTTTTTGCTTATTCATAAGCATACAAGTTATTAACAAAATTAAAAATAAGATAAAAGCAAATGGTATCAAGAAAGTTAAGATTTCCTCCTGCTGGACACCTAGGTGGAAAAATCATATAAAAAGTGAGAAGGGTTAGATGTTTACAGTTATTTTTAAAACAAAATTATTTTAGAAATAATCTAGTAAATGGTGAAGAGCTGAGTTTTAACTCAGAACCTCCTGCATCTTTTCCATTGCATAGATACCACAGTTCTGTTGGGTATAGCATTCCTTTCATTTGTGCACTTTTTATATAGAACAACTACCTTAATGGACTATGACATGTCTTCATTTCACTTGGAAAAATAGCTCCCCAAAGCCCAATTCTTATTTTCTAATATGTTTTGTTTAAAAATTGACCTTGTAAATTTTTCATATGAACAAAATGATAAAACATTAGCCAAGTGATAAGATAAACATATCTTATGTATCTCTTTACTCTTAATAAGTCAAATGTTTATATTATATAATGCTATAGTGAGCAAGAGCTGGTCTTCAATAGAAGTCCAATAATAGACCTAGTCTTTAAAGGTCATGACTTTAAAGTTATCTCACATTTCAGTGACTAAAGAGATAAGGGTTTTCTCTTTTAGGGATGAACTTTTGATGGTTCTTATACATAGAAGAAACAATGAGCAATAACTAGAAAGACTTAAAAAGTAACCCATCTGGTGCAGCTCAGTTGTTAAGCATCGACCTATAAACCGGGAAGTCATGGTTTGATTTCCTATCAGGGCACATGTCCAGGTTGTGGACTCATTTCCCATTAGGGGGCATGCAGGAGGCAATTGATCAATGATTCTCTCATCATTGATGTTTCTATCTCTCTCTACCTCTCCTCTCCTCTCTGTAATAAATAAAACATGTTTAAAAACAAACAAACAAAAAGACAAACCTGTCCTTCAAAACTAGTGTCTCTCACTTGTTTTGTAGTACTCCTAGAGAGCATCTTGAATCCTAGGCTTTACCTGCACTTAAACCTACCTACCCCCAACCCTACCTTTTTCTTTGTCCTATTCCCTTAGGATCTTATTTTATACTAAGTTAAATTCATATGATCTGTTCAGTTAAGATTTGCTGCTCCCCTGCCAGCCCAATATAATCCAGAGAAATGACTAATAGTGTAAGTTTTTGGCATACAAAAAACAGTGGGAAAGCAGGCTTCTTTCCTTAAGTTCTAGTTGCTTTCTCCTTATATAAAATCAGTCCAAGCCCAGCCAGGATGGCTAAATGTTTGAGCTTCAACCTATGAACCAGGAGGTGACAGTTTGACTCCTAATCAGGGCACATGCCTGGATTGTGGGCTCCATCCCCAGTAGGGGGCATACAGAAGGCAGGCAATCAATGATTCTCTCCCATCATCCATATTTCTAGTTCACTCTTCCTTCCTCTCTGAAATCAATACAAACATGTGTTTGTTTGTTTGTTTTTTAAATAGCCTAAAGTCCTAGCTGGTTTGGCTCAATTGATAGAGCATCTGCCTGTGGATGGTAAAGGTCCCAGTTCAGTTCTGGTCAAGGTCACATGCCTGGGTTGCAAGCTCGATCCCCCCCAGTAGGGGGCGTGCAGGAGGCAGCCAGTCAATGATTATCTCTCATCATTGATGTTTCTATCTCTCTCTCTCCCTCACCCTTCCTCTCTGAAATCAATTAAAAAAAATAGCCTAAAGAACTAAGACCACATGATTATCAAGAAGTTGTTGACTCTTAACCCAAAGTTATTAAGAATTTACCAAGAGATACCCATCAGGGAAAAAGAAATCTCAGTGGTCAATATCAGGGTTAAGACATGTAAAATACATAAAAAGGTGTATATTTTGAGAATGTGGCTAAAAATTCATCATCAACTATGAATTGACAAATAACAAGATATTTAGGATATGACTTTCTCAATGTCATTTTCATAGAACCCCAGATTCTTTATAGCAATAACAAAAAGAAAAAAAGTAGAACCAATAGGTGCTCATTCTGATTTCATATGATCTCTTGGTTAATTGAGTTCTTCTTCTCTCTATTTTTTCTCCATAGCCCTTAGTGATTATGCAATAATATTTGGCTTCTTTTTTGCTTATCTCTACTCAACTTGAGAATAAAATATAAATTTCATGAGGACAGGGATTTTTTTTATTGCTATATCTCTCATGCCTGAAAAGTGTGCTTAATAAATATTGATAAGTGAAAGAGAACAATGATAGCAGTATATTAATAGATTTAAATATAAGTAGTCAAACAGAAATCCTATATAATAAAAGCCTAGGTGGTGTCACATGACATTGTCACAAGATGGCCACCTTAATGTCATCACAAGATGGTCACCACAAGATGGCCAGCAGGAAAATGCAGTTGTAGGCAATCTGGCTGGCAAGGGAGGGCAGTTGGGGGTGACCAGGCCAGCAGGGGAGGGAAGTCAGGGGGGACAGGCCTGTGGATGAGGGCAGTTGGGGGTGAGATTAGGCCAGCAGGAGAAGGAAGTTGGGGGCAACCAGGCCAGCAGGGGAGGGCAGTTGGGAGTGACTGGGCCTACAGTGGAGGGCAGTTGTGGGAGGGAACAGGCCTGTGGGGGAGGGCAATTAGGGGCTACCAGGATGGCAAGGGAGGGCAGTTGGGGGCCATCAGGCCAACAGGGGAGGGCAGTTGGGGGTGAGATCAGGCCAGCAGGGGAGGGAAGTTGGGGTGACCAGGCCAGTAGGGGAGGGCAGTTAGGACCAACTGGATCTGCAGGGGAGGACAGTTTGGGGGACCAGCTTGCAGGGGGGGGCAGATGGGGGCAATAAGGCCTACAGGGGAGAGAAGTTGGGGGTGATCAGGCTGGCAGGGGAGCAGTTAGGTGTCAATCAGACTGGCAAGGGAGCAGTTGGAGGAAATCAGGCAGCCAGGCAGGCTAGTGGTTTGGAGCCAGCAGTCCCTGATTGTGAGAGTGTTGTCTGACTGCGGATCAGGCCTAAACCAGCAGTCAGACATTCCCCAAAGGGTCCCAGATTGGAGAGGGTGCAGGCCATGAAGGACATCTCCTCCCCCCATGCACAAATTTTATGCATGGAGCCTCTAGTTTTAGTATAATGAAATGACATGAAAGGACATGAATGATAAATAGATATGACAGTATATTTTTGTATCTATATATATATATTTACTCTCTGTATGTATGTGTGTGTGTGTGTATGTGTGCGTATATATACACCTATATATCTGAAAAAGTAATATTAGTTAATTTGTTATGATATTTTGTCTCATTCTCAAGGCTCTTTTGGTTTATATTTCTATTTCAATATATGTCTTATCATGTCACTTTCAATCAGTGTGGAAGGGAATGGAACATGTATTTTACTAATGGTTTCATATTAATTAGAAAAATATTCATTAGACATAGTACTAGACACTCAAAAACAAATATATGCTGATGTATCCTTGTTTTAAGATTTCTGTTCTCTTAAAAATTGAAAGCATAGGAATATATTGTTAATATAGGTTCCTCCAAAAAAGAACTACTATGTTCTCTTTACTGATCATCAGAAACACAAGATTGTTGATAATAGAAATATAACAAGGCTCTTAATTAAACTAGTAAATTATTCTTAGTTAAAACTGAATATTAGATTTTCCATTAATCTATTTCCCATTGAGGTACTTGCTAATTTATCTTCTCTTATTATAGGCTATATGGAAAAGCCTTTTGATTTCCATAATTATAAAATTTACTGAAAGAAAATTAATTTTATTAGCAAATTGCTCCAGTTATTTAGTTGCTATTCTTTTATCTCATACCTCTCCAGCATTCTATTTCACTCCATTCGCTCCAAATTCCATCATCTGTGCAATAAACATTCATTTTGCTTCTCACTAAAAAGCATATTTCTTGGCTTTCATTTGATGTTCTTGTGACATACATTTCATTTTCAAATGTAGTAGCCTAAAAGCCAAGGAAAAAAATAAGATGGCATTATTTGATCTAAATGCAGCTAGACCAATCCCATTTATTTTGTCAATTTCAAAATGGGTTTTGTTACATAAGATATATGCATCAAATGATTACAAATGTATATACTAAAATCCTAGCAGTGATTATCTCTCTGTAAGGTGGTTACTTTTTTTCCTTCCCTTCCTTATCTATATTTTACATTTTTTTTCTATAGTAACTAGAGTCTTGGTGCATGAAATTCATGCACTCATGGGTGGGATCCCTCAGCCTGGCCTGTGCCCTCTCACAGTCCAAGAGTCCTCAGGGGTGTCCAAGTGATAGTGGGGAGCAGGCCTAACCCATCAGTCAGATACCCGTAGCATTGCCATGGAGGTGGGAGAGGCTCTCGCCACCACCACTATGCTTGCCAGCTGTGAGACCAGCTTCTGGCCAAGCAGTGCTTCCCTTGTGGAAGCGCACTGACTACCAGCGGGGCAGCTCCTGTGTTGAGCGTCTGCCCCTGGTGGTCAGTATGCATCATAATGACTGGTCATTCTGCAGTTGGGTTGATTTGTATATTATCTTTTTATTATATAGGATAATAGATCACATGCAGTAAAGGGCATGTGTGACAAGGCAAAATTGCTAGGTAGTTTTGGTGTTTATAACACCCAGTATTTGGATTGGTATGAAATTTCCCAGATTCCATGAACTGGAAAATGCTACATACATAGAATTAGAAAAAGACAGTCATTATGTGAATGTTGTTTCTATGAAAATTATAAAATTCATACACACGAAACTCACCCCCACACACTTTATTCTTATTTTAGTTAATTGTTATAAGACCTGTGTAGCAGTGCTCAGGAGTTGGCATGAAACTACCCTTGCAGATATGAGAACACAAAGTTGGATGATCTCAAAGGAAAAAAGAAATTACTGAAACAATTACTTTAATTTTACATTTCAAAGACCTGAAGAGTGTTTTTCATCGAAAATAACAGCTTTGCTTTTATTGTAACTTTTTCTCTGATTAAAGTGGACTGGGAATAAGATCTGGATTTTAGTTCTAGCTGTGTAATTTGACTGTAAATCAATTCACTTCCTTGGGATTTGTAAATCAATTCAACTCCATTTTTCTCATGTTTATTAGAACTAATGCCTCACCTAATCTCCACCATCCTCTAAATTGGAAACTACTGAATAAAATTAACATATAACAATGTGGGGCTAAAGGCATAAGTCTTGCAAACATGGCCTACTTCCCCAGTTAGCCTTTCTTCCTTGCTACAAGCAACTCTCAGGAAGCACAACCAAACTCTAATTTTGACCTGATGGCTATTCCTCAAGAAGAGGTTTTTATGTTTTCCTTCCTTCCTTCCTTCCTTCCTTCCTTCCTTCCTTCCTTCCTTCCTTCCTTTCTTCTTTCTTTTCTTCCTGAGATCGCTTCATAATCCATCTTTTTCTTGTACTTGGCAACTTTAATTTATTGACATATTATTGAAAATAAGTGACTGGATTATATCTAAGGTCCTATGTAAATTTGAAATTGGTATGATTGATTCTACTTTCAGACAGCAAAAGTCTTTCTTTTGTCCACTAGATGATTTGATGTTTTGGAAATTAAAATAACATAAACATCACATTCTATTCATCGTGTGGCTATCAATTGATTGGTTTTCATGTTTGTTATTTTATTAGATTTATGATTTTCCCAAATAAATATAATGTTCATACCACCCAAGTAGTATTATCTTCTGTGAACTTAATTTCATAAATGAAACAATTTGCTGGAATGGGTCCTTTAGGTATGTTCCATTCCAAGTTAATATCCTCGGAGTTCTTCACAATAATATTAAGATAGTCTGGTGGCAAAGGTTTAACTGAAAAGCAAAAGAAAAGCATTTCAATTTGAAGGTTGCTGAAGTTTAATAGTAGCACTTATTAAAGCAAAGGAAACCGGTTATTGAGGGGAGCTCTCCCTATCTCCACCTGTTGCCAGGAATATATGAGTTTTTTGCAATGTCACAAGAAAAAGAATTTCCTGAGACTCACATGGTAGAATAAGCGGAATTTATTTGTGTGGAGTTAAATCCCTGAGTTTCCAAAGTCCCATTTTCCTCTATCCTGCCAAGAAAAGGTCCAGCTGTACCTTTAGCAGGGCTAGATTTAAAACCATTGCTCAGAGTTTCCATTCCATATTTGCACAGTCTAACCCAATATCAGGCTGGGTTAGTTTGTGTTCTGAACTGCAGTCTATCAGTCCACTGCATATGGGGTCTGCAAGGCCACATGGCTATGGGGGGAACATGGGTAGGAGCAAAGCCAGAGGAGCAAGAGAGCCAAGGCTGCCAAGACCACCAAGAGCCAAGAGCATGCACTCCTTTGTCTTGGGATTATGTATCTTCAAATTTTTGTGGGCTTGCATTGGCTCCCCCTCTCTAGCCACTGATCTCTGTTCCCAGGTTTAACTGGCAGCAAGTACCTTATATTATCCCAACTCATTGAGCATATGCTCATTCCCCCTTTTTCTTCCCCCATACCCCAGTGATCTTTAGGGAATGGACCAGTGGTTCTTTGGCGAGTGTAAAGTTACAGCTTCCTGGTGAAGCTGCCCAGATGGCCATGCTTATAACATATGGCTTCCTTTTGTTTCTTCCTATTATTAATAACTAGCTAATTACAATGCTATCAAACCTAGTAACCTAAGCCTTCAGGATAAATCAGGTGGCTCAAGACCATTCTCAATGATGTAAATGAAAATCAAAGTTGCTTGGACTATTAATAAATCTTGGTTATTTTGGAAAGTAATTTTTGGTGAGTCACATATTGACAAATATTAAAGCCCAAGAGAAAAGTTAGATCCTAATCATTACAGCCATTTTTTTTTTCATTTTGTAGTGAAGGGACGTAGAACACATTGCTCCAAAATGTGCCACTTTAACACGTGGATTGTTCTGAGCTGAAGAAAATCAAGGTCTAAAAGACTTAGAAATAGTTCTATTTCTTTTACTTTTTTAACCTCCCCTTAACTGATTAAGAGAATTTAAATAGACAGCCTGGTCTAGGAAGAGAGCTATCACCAGAGATAGCCAGGTGTGGTAGGCTGGGGGAAGCTGGCAGGGATTATTTGTTCTAAATTCTTTCTTTGTCCCACTTTCTCTGTATGGCATTGCAAACATTTATTTAGCAACCTTTACTCTTCCCATCTTCCTGTGAATTGTTTTCCTTCCCTGTGAAGCCTCAGACCCTTACTTAGCCCCTTCTCCTTAGCTCAGAACAGCATATTAGCCTCAATTGCCTTACTGTCTTTGGGCCTCTCATATCTATGTGATGCTCTCATACATATGTAATAAAATTTGTTTTTTCCCTGTAAATATGTCTTATACCAATTTAATTATTATGCCAGTTAAAAAACCTAGAATGGTAGAGGAAAAATTTTTATCCCCTACAGTACCATTAGAAACAACTACTACAATCATAGGAACAACACAACCATAGCTAATTTATTTAGAGCTTATGATGTCTCAGGCACTAAACCAGGGATTTTATATCATAAATTCATTCATATTTCACAATAAATCTATGAGGTAGTCCTTTATTATCTTCATTTTACTGATAAGGAAATTAAACAGATGTTAAAAGTATCTTGCCCAAGGCCATATAGTTAAAAAGTGGTAAATACAAAATTCATACCACAGTGTGGCTGACTCTAGAACCTGTCATTGTTGTAACTATTCGAGATAAGAACCCAGCCTCAGAAAATATCCACATATATGCTCATTGAGACCTGGAACTGAGTAATTCCATATTTATTCCATCACTAACACTAGACAATAATACTGTATAGCAGACCAACCCTTTGAAGCTGGGTAGTATATTGTGAGTTCTAAATGAAAATGACACTTTCCCCATCATTCAATTACTTATCATCCATACTTATATATTTAATAAGAGTTTCCTTGATTGCTTTGTTGGCCCTCATCTTTCTGGCTTTTTTAGTAGGCATCTATCTTTATATCTTTATCTCTATCAACTCTATCTCTATCTCTCTATGTCTATCTCTTCTCTTCAAAGTGGTTGTAAATGGCTTAAACTAGAAATATTTTGAAGTTGTTTGTTTACATTACCTATATTTTGAAGCTGAAAAATGAAATAGCTGGGTCTGATAAGCTGGGATTTTGATGATCCATTAACACAGATGTAGAAATCTTTATAGTCTGGTTCCTCCAAATAGGGAAACCTGCATCCACTATTTTTTCCATTATCCTTAATGTAATCAGAACACTGTAATGCATGGTCCAAGCCCTCATACCTGTAAAGGGAAGTTTTGTAAGAATTGTTTTACTGATATCTTCTGATATTGTGGTGGCCAGTTTTCAATTATCTTGAGTTACTAAGTGTATTAAAAATCAATAACATGCAATGTTTATTGAGTACCAACTATGTACCAGATCCTATGGTAAATGCTAAGAATTCTACAGTAAGGAAAACAGACATAGCCTATGATTTCATGGAGTTTACAACCTGATAGGAACCTTCACCAAATGTCAAATATAACGCAAGTTTAGGTTGACTCACCAACAGGATTTATGAATCAAAGAGTAAGATTTCTACTAAAGAAACTAGAAATTTATATAATTCTGGATTATACTGCATTTTTATTATCATAGTTAGTTTATTATATTAGTTTCAGATATACAACATAGATTAAACATTTGTATACCTTACAAAATTATAATCACAATAAGTCTAGTAACCATCTGTGACCATGCAAAGTTATTACAATTATTGACTATATTCCCTGTACAGCACACTACATTTCTGTGGCTTATTTATTTTATAACTGGAAGTTTGTACCTCTTTTTCCCCTTCACTTTTTTCACCATTTTCCAAGCCTGTTCTCCTCTGGCAACCTTTATGCACTGTTGGTGAAATTGTAAATTGGTGCAGACAATATGGAAAATATTATGGAGGTTCCTCAAAAAAAATTAAAATTAGAACTACCACATGACCCACCAATTTGCACTTCTATATATTTATACAAAGAAAATAAAACACTAATTTAAAAAGATGTCTGTACCCTATGTTCACTGAAGCATTATTTACAATAGACAAGCTTTGGAAGCAACCTAGGTGTCTATCAATAGATGAATGGATAAAGATATGATATATATAAATATTACTCAGCAATAAAAAAGGATGAAATTTTGTGATTTGCAGCAAAACTTACGCTAAATGATACTTCCTTTTTTATATTGTACTGAAAAGCTTATATCTGAAGAAAGCAGATTTACAAAATATTGTTATCTATACTAATAAAAGGGTAATATGCTAATTAGACCAGACATCTTCCAGTCGACCTTCCAGATGTTCTTCCAGACAAAGCCATTGTGGCAGGGCTGAGGCAGAGGTAGTTAGGGGGATCAGGCTGGCAGGGCAGAGCAGTTAGGGGGATCAGGCCAGCAGGAAAGAGCAGTTAGGGCAATCAGGCAGGCAGGCAGAGGTGGTTAGGGGCAATCAGGCAGTCAGACTGAGGTAGTTAAGGGTGATCAGACTGGCAGGCTGGCAAGCAGTTGGGAGCTAGCAGTCCTGGATTGTAAGAGGCATGTCTGACTGCCAGTTTAGGGCCAATCCAGCACAGATCAGACCTAAACCAACAGTTGGATATCCCCCAAGGGGTCCTAGATTAAAGAGGGTTCAGGTTGGGCTGAGGGACACCCCCCACCCCTGGCACAAATTTTGTACACTGGGCTTCTACTTTTTAATAAAATAAATGAAAATTCTTTGATGATATAATACACACAAAGAGATAAAGCTCAGGCCCTAAACAGTTTGGTTTAATGGATAGAACATTGGTCTGCAGACTATAGGGTCCCAGGTTTATCTGATTGCCAAATTCCTGCCAAGGGCATGTACTTGGTTGTAGATTCCTCCTTGACCAGGGTCCTGGTCAGGGAGCATGCAGGAGACAACCAATTGATGTGTTTCTCTCTTTCCTTCTCTCTTCCATTCTCCATAAAAATCAATAGGAAAAATATCCTCAGGTAAGAATTAAAGAGATAGATAAATAAGAGAGAGAGATTAACATCAGAAAAGCCAAAGCCTGGTTGGTGTGGCTCAATGGTTGAGAGTCAACCTATGAACCAGGAGGTCACAGTTCAATTCCCAGCCAGGGTTCGATTCCCAGTCAGGGCATATGCCTGAGTTGTTGGGTTTAATCCCCAGTGAGGGGCATGCAGGAGGCAGGCAATCAGTGATTCTCTCTCATCATTGATGTTTCTATCTCTTCCTCACCCTTCCTCTCTGAAATCAATAAAAATAAATATATTAAAAATTCAACAATAAAGATTTTTTTTAAAGTTTGCAAAAGAGAGAGCCAGAGGTCATTCCAGATAGCAATGCACATAAGACATAAAAGGAGCATAACATCAGGGATGGTGGTTGGTTGGGAAGAGATCAACCAAAGATTTGTATGTAGATATACATAACCTGTGGCAGAGGCCTGGGGTGTGGGGGGAGATCGGGGGAGGTTTCTAAGGGGTCAATGGGAGATAAAAGGGGACATATGTAATACTTTCAACAATAAACTTTTTTTTTAAAGCATAACCATGTGTGAGGGAAAAAATGTAGAGATGGGTCTAAATGGAGAGGAACATTCACAATGGTGATAGTAGAAGGTAACGCTGGAAAGGCAGTGATATAGTGAGGCAGAGACTTGAATGGCAATTTAAATTTTATATTAGAGGCAAACAGTAGCCACTGGAGCAAAAGAGTAGCATATGCTTATTGCAGTATATGAAGATAAATTTGGCTACAATGTGCAGAATGAATGGGAAGGGAGAGATTGGCAGCAGATGGGTCATCATTTGGGATATTATGCCAATCATGCAGGTTTGGAATGAGGTGAGCCTAAAGTAGTATTCTTACAGAAGATACAGAAAGTAAAGGACAGATATATGACCTTACAAAGGAATTTCAGGACATGATCAGTGTTATCAAGAAACAACTAAGGAATGAAGGAGATAGAAGATTCAAGCTGGCTCTAAGTTTCAAAGACTCAGGGATGGTTACCAAAGATGAGAAAGTCAGAAAAAGAATTCAGTCTTAAAGGAAAAGATCACAAACAAAAGAAATGGAGGAAAACAAACAACTGGATATAGAGTTCAAAACCACGCTTATAAGGTTTTTCAAGAATCTCCTAGAAAAGATGGATAAATTTAGTGAGACCCAAGAGGAGATGAAAAAGGACCAACTAAAGATGAAAAGGACCAACTAGAAATGAAACATACAGTGACTGAAATAAAAAAAATATATTATACAAAGACCTAACAGCAGACTAGAGGAACACAAGAATCAAGTTAAAGATTTGAAATATAAAGAATCAGAAGCCCAGACTGGTTTGGCTCAGTGGATGGAGCGTCGGCCTGCGGACTGAAAGGTCCCTGGTTTGATTCCAGTCGGGGGCATGTGCCTTGCTTGCGGGCACATCTCCAGTGGGGGGCATGCAGGAGGCGGCTGATCAATGTCTCTCTCATCGATGTTTCTGACTTTCTGTCCCTCTCCCTTCCTTTCTGTGAAAAATCAATAAAATATATTTAAAAAACAAAGAATCAGAAAACACTCAACTGGAAAAGCAACAAGAAAAAAAGAATCCAAAAATGTGAAGATAATGTAAGGAGCCTCTGGGACAACTTCAAGCGTATCAATATCAAAATCGTGGAGGTGCCAGAAGAAGAGAGAGAGCAAGATAGTGAAAACTTCCCACATCTGGTAAAAGAAATAGACTTACAAGTCCAGGAAGCACACAGAACCCCAAATAAAAGGAATGGAAAGAGGACCACACCAAGACACATCATAATTAAAATACCAAGAGCAAAAGACAAAAAAGAATAATAAAAGCAGCAAGAGAAAAACAGTTTATTACCTACAAGGGAGAACCCATATGATTGTCAGCTGATTTCTCAACAGAAACGATGCAGGCCAGACAGGAGTGGCAAGAAATATTCAAAGTGATGAATAGCAAGAACCTACAACCAAGAATAATCTATCCAGCAAAGCTATCATTCAGAATTGAAGGTCAGATAAAGAGCTTCACAGATAAGAAAAAGCTAAAGGAGTTCATCAGCACCAATCCAGTATTATATGAAATGATGAAGAGTATTCTTTAAGAAGAGGAGGAAGAAGAAAAAGGTAAAGATAAAAATTATGAACAACAAATACATATCTATCAACAAGTGAATCTAGAAATTAAGTGAATTGAAAATTTGATGAACAAAATGGACTGGTGAATATAATAGAATCAGGAGCACAGAAAGGGAGTGGACTGATAATTCTCAGAGGGAAAGGGATGGGGGAGGGTTCAGGGAGAGACTGAACAAAAATCATACACCTATGGATGAGGTCAATGTGGGGGGAGGTAAGGGTAGAGGGAGGGGTAAGAGCCAGGTGGAGGGGAGCTATGGAGGGGAAAAAAAGAGAAACAAATGTAATAATCTGAACAATAAAGATTTAATTAAAAAATTAAATAAAAAAGAATCCAGTCTTAATAGGTACTTGCTTCTTCAAAAACATGTAAATTTGTTTAGGTTATAACTCCCATCTATCTCAAGAATATAAAATTTAATCTAGTATAGAAACAGTGATTACATTCTTTATATCACCCATAGAGTACCTTCCAGAAGCCACAGCCTAAACCTACTTGCTCCCATTAAAACTCCAAACAGCCCAGCTGGTGTGGCTCAGTGTTTGAATGTTGACCTATGACCAGGAGGTTAGGGATCGATTCCCAGTCTGGGCAGGGTGGGGAGGGCACATGCCCAGGTTGCATGCTTGATCTACAGTAGAGAGCATGAAGGAGGCAGCCGATTAATGATTAACTCTCATCATTGATGTTTCTATCTCTCTCTCTCTCTTCCCTCCTCTCTGAAATTAATGAAAATATATTTTTAAAAAATAAATAAAACCCAAATAATTGTAAAAAACTCTTCATAACACAGCACTGAAAAAATATAATGAATTTAATTAAGTGAAAATAGTTTCTTATACTATGGATTAACTTTAATAGATATTTTCCTAATATGGAATTCCTATTATAAAAATACTTACCAGTAAAATAAATAGTAATTGGTATCAAAGTTGGCATCCATACCAAATTTCCAAGAGCATAGTAAATATTGCCAGTTGTAATATATACAATCCATATCCTGAATTTTAGTTTCCGGATTTCCTAAGAAATAAATGAACTGTGAATGCTTGAAAGACATGATGATGAATCTTTTCAAAAATCACTGTATAATTTTTTTTTCATTTCCTTTTACCTCTACATTTCATTTAGTAATCAGCATAATCAAGAATTTTTCGAAGGGGCCTTTTGTGCCATCTTCGCTAACATCATGCTCCAGTTCCTGGTTGGATTTACTTTTGGCAACCTGGTTTTAATGTATCTGGCTCAAAATTATATCATGCCAAACCTGGCTAAAAAACTTGAAGAAATTAAAAAGGACATGGATGCCAAGAAGAAACCCCCTAGTTCATGAGGCCAACTCCAGCACTGGCTCCAGGAAATCCTGACTCTACTCTTCTCCAAGGCCTCCTTTATATCTGAATTGAAGCTTCTGTCTTCTGTCCAGTCTTAGCCTTTGCTTGGAGCACAATGGGGCCACAAGGTAAGAACTGTGCTTACTTTCCCAACATCCTCATCTCTTCCCTTCCTCCTTCTAGCACCTTGGGAGATCCTAAGACTGGAATTATGATGCTAGATTAGTAAATTATCCATTTATTTTATACTGTTCTCAGTTTAACTGACATATATAACTCCAAAGTTGCTAATTTAACCAGTAAATCAATTTGCTACTCATCAACTGAGAAACTATATTCTGAGAACTCCATCAGAAATTGGAGAATTAAAAAATAATGGCCTATGTCCTCAGTAGACTTTATAGTTTAGTATGCATATTTTTCCTTAATGATGCATTTGATCTGGCTCTTTTTTTCTCAAAAGAATCATACTTATTTTAAGGGATAATAGATGCATTTGACATTACATGATGGGTTTGTAACAAGTTGTCTATAAAGAAAATTTTATGCCTTTTCACATTAAGAGAAATTTTTCAACATTTTAACTATAGTGATTCTCACAATAAAACTTTTTTGTTGTAATCAGAAATTATCATTATAATTTGTCAAATGTACAATTAGTTCATTTGAAAAAATTAAACAAAAATATTTTAACACATCATTTTAGAAAACATAATATTTCAAAGGGAAGTTGTTGGAAGTCACTGTCAATGGAACTTGCAAAATCAAAAACCTTTGAGGGTTCATTTACTAGTGTAAGTACTATTATAAGCATATACACAAGAACTAAGCATATGCACATTTGGCAAATGCTCGCATGCATGTTTATTAATATGACCCCAAAACTGGGAATTATATTTGCCTGATAAGATGTAGGTTTTGCCAAATTTGTTTGTTAATATAAAGAATTCAAAAAGGCCAATCACACACTCCTAACAAGGATCCGATTTTGTGCCACACTCTAAACTGTACATGCAGTCTCATGTATAACAGTTAAAAGACTTTTTCCCTACATGGATTGTTCTGACAGTATTAAATATGAAAGTAGAGTTTTGTTTTAACCTTGAGGTGATGTCCAATAACTAGCTTCTGACCATGAACTCTGAACTTCAGATCCATTTGTGCATTGCCCTTGTAGAACTGTATGTATCTTTGCTTCAACGCCTTTGTTAAGATCAAACCCGTCTTTGTAAAGGAGATTCTTAGTGATGATGGTCTGAGTAAAAGATGAGACAAAGTCAAGCTTAGAAACAGTGATGGCATAATAAGCCACATTAATAAGGTTAATAGATCATTAATACCCTGAGGAGTTTCAATATCCATAAAATTTATTATGATTATGTGATATGTCTCTGTTATATTTCTGGCAGAACTCGCTTCAGTATATTATATTATTTAAAGAGATCATTTGAATCTTAATATCTCATTCAAAACACAAACAAAAAAATATGGAAGAGAAAAAAAGGTTCTATGGCAGGATTTGAACATTAAGCAACTTGAAATCAACAGATATTTTTCACATATTATATACATATTACATGGCAAATTATTTATATCTTTCAAATGTCATATGAATTCTTCAGAAATAATATAAAATAAAATATTGTGGCTAACTGGAGAAAGCAAGATAAATTATGAACTCTTAGGCTAAAATCTTATATCACTAATCCTTGTATTCCTGATATCTAGCAGAGTGCCTGGCACAAAAAGTTGCCCAGTAAATGATTTGAATTGCCCCTTGAAACTACCTAGCTGAATTAAGAAGGTAAAATAATTCCTTGTACAACAGAAATCTTTAAATGAACATGCTTGTTGACTATGTAAATAGTTAATATTTCAACTACTACAATATATGCAAAGAACCATGTTATGTTCTGTGAGGTAAGTACAGAGATAAATAAGGCTTGATTCCCACAGAATAAAATCTCACAGTTGAGTAGCATATATAAGACCCATATACAGGTATATAAGTAACTATGAAATATGGTAAAATATATAAGTACTCTTGAAGTTCATAATCCCTGGAACCAAGTATTTTTCTATATACTTCAAATGGTAGTCTTAATATTGCATGTGGTGAAAATAGATGTGGCAAGAAGCACAGTAGAGAGCAGCAGCCATGGTGGCTTGTTATCCTATAATAATAAAAGGCTAATATGCAAATCGACCCAACAGGGGAATGACTGGTTGATATGATGCACACTGACCAGCCGGGGGCAGACACTCAATGCAAGAGCTTCCTCTAGTGGTCAGTGCTCTTCCATAGGGGAGCGCTGCTCAGCCAGAAACTTGGCTCATGACTGGCAAGCACAGTGGTGGTGGTGGGAGCCTCTCCCACCTCCTTGGCAAAGCTACGGACCCCTTGGGAGATATCCGACCACCAGGCAGACATCCCCCGAGGGGTTCCAGACTGAGGGGTTCCAGACTGCCAGTGCAAAAATGCTGTGCACCAGGCCTCTAGTATTTTAAGAATAGCTATTGAGATACAGGAATTAGAATGGACACTGACATCAGGAATCATAAGAAAACTAATAATTGCTCTGATATCACAAATGCATGCTTTACTTACCCTCCAGTTTTCACTATCAATGCTTCGGTATTTTAATTCATATTCTACTGTGTGTTCCTCACAATTATCCAGAAACAGTGGAGGTTGCCATTGCAAATAGAGATAACCTAAATATCCAGGATCCACTATCTCAAAATCCTCAGGAGGATTAACTGAAATAAAATTAAAATATTTTTACATTTTCCTGTATTTAATGACAAAGATTGCTAAATCTAGATTACTTCCATATGTCCATTAACTGATGAATGGATAAATAAACTGTGGTTCATCTATAAAATGGATATATGCTACACTATGAAAAACTTGATAACATAAAGCTAAATGAAGTAAGCTACTACAAAAGATCACATATTACAGGATTCCCTTCATATAAAATATCCAGAATAGGGAAATCCACTGACACAGAAAACAGATTAGTGGTTTCCAGGGGCTGGAGGGGGAAAAAATGAGGCATGACTGCTGAATGAATATGAGGTTTCTTTTTGGGGTGATGTAAATATTCTAAAATTTGATATTAGTGGCTGTTACATAACTTTGTGAATTTACTTAAAACCACAGAACAATGCACTTTAAAGGTGAGAGTTTTATGCTATGTAAACTATATCTTACCTAGCCAATGTGACTCAGTGGTTGAGTGTCAATCCATGAACCAGGAAGTCACATTACCAGTCTGGGCATATGCCCAGGTTGTTGGCTCAATCCCCAGTGGGGAGCATGTAGGTAGCAGCTGATCAATGATTTTTCTCTCCCTCTCCCTTCCTCTCTGAAATCAATAAAAATATCTATAGTAATAAGAGCATAATATGCTTATTAGACTGGATGACCATCCAGAGGCAGCCAGGGCTGCAAGGGAAGCCCAGGTCCCAGGTGCCTGCCAGCTGCCAGAAGGAAGCACAAGACCCAGATGTCGGCGGGAATCCTGGGTCCTGGGTGCCAGAGAAAAGGCAGGCTGGCAGCCGAGGGAAGGAAGGCCTACTCTTGCACAATTTTCGTGCATCAAGCCTCTAGTCTTTTAGAAAATTATATCTCAATAGAGCAGTTTAAAAATCTGGATTACTGCTATATAATTATCCCCTCTTTCAGAAATTGCATATGCAAAATGAGATTTTGCCTAGCTAGGTAGTAAGTTTTCACAAAAACAAAAATTTCAACACAGAGTTATCTCTATGGTCATATAGATCATAAATTGGTCTAAAATTGGACCACTTTATTACATAAATCTCTCTAATAGCAAGAACCAAACAGTATTAATTCAGTGTATACTATATCCATATAACATCATGGCATAAACAAAAAAGGAATCCTATCTAATAAAAGAGTAATATGCAAATTGACAATCACTCCAAGACACAAGATGGCTGCCCCTATGTGGTCAAAGATGGCTGCCTCCATGTGGACACAAGATGGCTGCCACAAGATGGCCTGCAAGGGAGGGCATTTGTGGGCAGTTATGGGTGACTAGGCCGGCAGAGGAGGGCAGCTGGGGAGGACCAGGTCAGCAGGGTAGGGCAGTTGGGGGGGACCAGGACTGCATGGGAGGGCAGTTGGGTGGGCAGGCCTGCAGGGGAGAGCAGTCAGGGGAGACCAGACCTGTGGGGAAAGGCAGTTGTGGAGGGAGGGAGACCAGGCCTTCAGTGGATGATAGTTGGGGGAGACCCATACCTGTGGGGGAGGGCAGTTTGGGGCCAGGCCTGCAGGAGAAGGCAGTGGGGGGGGGGGAACAGGCCTACAGGAGAGGGTAGTTGTGGGTGATCAGGCCAGCAAGGAAGACAGTTAGGGGTGATTGGGCCAGCAGAGAAGGGCAGTTGGGGGAGACGAGGTCAACAGGGAAGGAAAGTTGGGGGGGGACCAGGACTGCAGAAGAGGGCATTGGGGGGACCAGGACAGAAGGGGAGAGCAGTTAGGGGAGACCAGGCTTTCAGGGGAGGGCAGTTGTTGGGGGGGGGGGGCCCACCCCCGCCGTGATGGGTAGTTGGGGGGGGAGGATGAAGCCTGCAGTGGAGGACAGTTGGGGGGACCCAGGTCTGCAGGGGAGGACAGTTAGGGTGCATACTGGCAGAGGAGGGCAGTTAGGGGCAACTAGGCTGGCAAGGGAGGGCAGTTAGAGCAATTGGGCCAGCAAGGGAGCAGTTAGGTATTGATCAGGCTGGCAGTGGAGTGGTTAGAGGGTGATCAGGCTGGCAGGCATAAGCAATTAGGGGCAATCAGGCAGAGGTAGGCAAGCCGTTGGGAGCCAGCAGTCCTCGATTATGAGAAGGATGTCCGACTGTTCATTTAGGCCCAATCCTGTTGGGATAGGGCCTAAACAGGCAGTCAGACATCCCTCAAGGGGTCCAAGATTGGAGAGGGTGCAGGCTGGGCTGAGGGACACCCCCCCATGCACAAATTTCATGCACTGGGCCTCTAGTAGAAAACATAAAAGACAACTACATGACTAAGGGCCTTAAGATTAGGCAGATCTTGTTGGTTTAGTCTTATTAATTAAATCCTTTAGTAAACTAAAGTTCAGAGTGATACCTAGAGTATGGCAAAGCAGGGCCACTCTTTGAGAGGATTCAAGAGTGGCAGGCAGACTGAATAGAGTGACACCTAGAAACAGTCCCTTTTATTTGGGGGGAAGAGGCAGGGGGAGTCAATGGCTTCCCCATCTGGTAACTTAAAAGCAACAAAAACAAACAAATCCTATATAAAGAAGGCTAATATGCAAATTGACCAAACGACCCCAAAACCGGTTGCTATGATATACACTAACTTCCAGGGGGAAGATGCTCAAGGCAGGAGCTGCCCCTGATGGTCAGTACACTCCCACAGGGGGAATGCCACTCAGCCAGAAGCCCTGAGCCATGCTCACAGCTGGTGAGCACAGCGGTGGTTGCAGGAGCCTCTCCTACCTCCACAGTAGCACTAAGGATGTCCAACTACAGGCCTAAGCCATCAGTTGGACATCCCCAAAGGACTCCCAGACTGCAAGATGATGCAGGCTGGGCTAAGGGACCCCCTGAGTGCACAAATTTCATGCACCAGGCCTCTAGTATTCTATAAACTTTTGTACTAGCAGAGCTAGCAGTACTATACTATGATCCTCATGCTGCCTTTCTGTTGCTAAATCCCTCTCACTTCCTTTTTAAATATATATATATATATAGCTTTCAGAGAGGAAGAAAGAGGGAGAGAGAAATATCCATGATGAGAGAGAATTATGGATCAGCTGCCTCCCAGAAGTCCCCCACTGGGGATTGAGCCCACAACCCAAGCATGTGCCCTTGACTGGAATCAAACCTGGGACCTTTCAGTTCGCAGACCAATGCTCTATTCACTGAGCCAAATCAGCTAGGGCTAACTCCCTCTCATTTCTACTCTGTTATCCATTTTAATAATTTATAACACTGAGGTGAGGTGGAGAAATCTACAGGAAAAATATGTGGCAGGATTTTAAACAAAAGTTAAGGATAGTAATTAAAGAAAGTTTCAGTTAGTTGGGTACCCGGCAGTGAGGTTTCAGATAATAAAACTATTCATTGGATAGGACTATGTAAAACATTTGGAAATGTTTTGGAATTAATTCAGGAAGCCCATGAACAAAAAGATATGTCCTTACTAGTTAGTCTCATGTATAAATAACTATTGAGTTTGGCTTGAGTTTGGCTTTTATCACACAAAATGTTTATCATAAGTTACCTTACACATAAGGCTGACTAGTAAGAACATATCTTTTGTGCATGGACTTCCTGAATTAATTCCCAGTAACAATCCACCTACTTGTCATGCATTTTCTTAGGGCAGGTTGAAAAGGCAGTTAATATCCTTAATTTTTAAAACTCCATTGTTGGTTTACCTTTTATCTCACTGTTTGAAGACATAGTAGAGCCAAACGCTGTGCAAATAAGAATGGCATATAGACATCTGACATCCAAATGAATGAAAGCCATTTCTCTAAAATTTAATACCTTGAAATTCCACTCTAAGAAAAAAAACACACAATATTTTAACTTTATCTTACTTAAAATAACCAAATGACTAAATGTGACTGAAAATACATTTGGAAACTTTCTGCATGCCTTCCTACCAAGATTTGGGAAAATTGTGCCTCTCTGAACCATGAACAAAAAAAAAAAATCAAGTTTGTAACCAACATATTTGGAAATTGAGGATTTTAGTTTCATATTTCTTATTGGGCTGAAAACAAAGCAAAATCTGTATCCCTTTACCCATCTCCAACTCCCACACCCACACCCACACTTTTCTATACATTACATCAGTGGCCAGGATGGGATGACTTAGCCTTTAGCCTAAAGACTGAGGCAGAACCACCAGAGTCCTCTAACTGGTTGACAGTGGGTAGGGGAGGATTATGACATCATTAGTCTCCATAGCAACCTTCTCTCCTAGCAACAAAGAAAACACTAATACAAACTTTTTTGAAATAAAAAGTATTACAAGTTATCTGACTAGTAAGAATGCTCAGAACCCACATCAAAAGCCTCAAATAACACAAAGCTTTGTTTCATTTCTTCATAAATATTAAATCATCATCATTTCTCATATCTGTTTCATTCTTCCCTGTGTTTTCTGTATCAGTAAATGGCATCATCATATTCCCAGTTGCCCAAACCAAAAACCTGGGTGTTTTCCTCAATTTCTCCCTCTCTCATCTAATATCTCAATTATTACTATCATTTTCTAAATTGAGGATCTTTTCATCAAGGATCTCCTTATCCAGTCTTTCCTGTCTCCAAACCATTCTCCCCTCATGTAGCAAAAATGACCTCTCTAAAAGGGAATTCTGAACTTAATAGCCTTTTCTTAAAGCAGAATTTCACTGCCACAGAATACAATTTAATAATCTTTTTGGAGATTCCAACATGGTGGCTAGCAGAGTATGGTAGTGAGAAGGGAGTGTGTGGATGTACACTGTGTGTGTGTGCGTGTGTGTATGTGTGTGTGTGTGTGTGTGTGTGTGTGTGTCAGTCAGATCTCATTGGAGTCTCTGGGGCAGGTGGTTCAGGCTTTCCTGGGCAAAGAGCCTCTGCTACCACCATAGGTACTCTTTGGGTGGGCATGGATATGGCTCAGAAACCACACCATCTTGAAGGGGGGAGTGGCAGCAGCTAGGAGCTCAGCCTTACCACCACCCAGACTAGCCTTGGACACTGACTCTGACCATGCAGTAAGTTGAAGGACAGCAAGACCTCACCTTCATCTACTGCTCAAGACAGGCAGCTAGTGGAACACCAGTGGGACCTCACAAGTGTCCCCTAACACAGGCACTGACTGAAAGAGCCAGCGAGTGGAATGCCAGCTAGACCTGATGCATGCCCCGTCCCCACCCCCGCCACAGGTAGTGCCTGGGACCACCAAGGAGTGGAACACTAGTGGTATCCCTAGCACCTGTAGCTGACACCTACAGGTCCAACTCCATGGGGAAAGGGAGTACAGCTCAGAACAAGAACAATCAAAGTGTAAGAATTAGGACAGATCCAGCCTCTGAGCCAGGGAATCCTGACCACTGGCCTACTAGGGGCTACAACCTATCAGACCTCAATTGGGATGCAAAAAGGGCAGTGATTCACTATAGACACACCAAGGGACCAGATTCAACATCAGAACAAAATCCAGCTAGCCCTACAAATCCAGCCAAAGCCAAAGGTCTTTGAAGGTGTAAGTGTGGTTTGGTTTTTTTGGTGTGTGTGTGTCTGAATGGGTTTTTATTTTTTGTTCTCCCCCTTTTTTTTCTTTCTTCTTTTTTCTTGTATATCTATAATTTCACTCTTTCCTTTGGTTCTATTCTACTTTAGCCTTTTATTATTGTTATTATTAATTTTTCTTATTTGTTTTGATTTTCTCTTTTTTCCCATATCTTTTCTGTTTTCATTTTTCCTATTTATGCCTTCATATACCCATTATATTATGCTTTAATTTCATTATTATTATTTCATTTATTTTTTGTTTCCTCTTATTTTTCCTTCTATATTAGTTCTTTTACCTTCTTCCTTGTGTCCATAGAGCCATTTTTTGTTTTTTTGGTCTTCTTCTTCCTTACTTTTTCTTTATATACCCTCTAAGTCTTTGTTCATGTGTATTTTAGTATTCTTTTTATTTCTTCTGTGCTTTGCTTTGCTTTTTCTTCTTTTTCCTTCTTAGTGTTTACAGTTGTTGATGCACTGAGTAGCTTGGTTTTGTGGTATTTTGGTTTGACCCTGTTGTATTGTATTCCATTCCATCAGCACTATATAACAGCTGGCACAAAAATGTTGGGATTGGATCTCACTGGCAGCAAGTCCAAGGGGGAGATCCTTCCCAGGAATGGGACATCAACAATCAAGTGCCAGTTACAACAGGAGAGACCAAATAATGCACACAAGGAGTATTCCTAGAGCATGTAGTTCAGGTGAACAAAGATACTGCACCACTGGACCCCTCAAGATACTTTCTACACCAGGCCATTCTACAAAGACTGGAAGACATAACAGTTCTAAGTAATACATAGAAGTAAATACAAAGAGACAGGAAAAATGGAGAGACTCAGAAGCAACCCCCAAATAAGAGAAAAGAAGGAATCTACAGAAAAAGAAATAAATGAGATGGAGGCAAGCAACCTATTAAACATAGAGTTCAAAGCAATGGTTATAAAGATGCTTAAGGAACTTAGTACTAATTACAATAGCATGAAAAAGAAACTAGAAGCCATGAACAAGAACCAGGCATAAATGAAGAATAATATATCTGACATCAGGGATACACTGGAAGATATTAAAAGTAGATTGAATGAAGCAGAGGATCAAATCAGCAATTTAGAAGATAATTTAGAAATAAATACCCAATTAAAACAGCAAATGGAAAAAAGAATTAAAAAGCAAGAAGATACTTAAAGGAGCTCTGGGATGACATAAAATGTAACAACATCCACATTATAGAAATGCCAGAAAGGTAAGAAGTTCAAGGAACAGAGAACCTGTTTAAATAAATAATGACAGAAAAGTTCCCCAATCTGGTGCATAAAAATGTCACACAAGTTCAGGAGGCACAGAAAGTCCCAATTAAGATGAACCCAAAGAGACCCACATCTAGACACATAATTAAAATGGCAAATGTTAAAGACAAAGAAAGAATCTTAAAAGCAGCAAGGGAGAGACAGAAAAGTACCTATAAAGGAGTTCCTATTAAAATGTTAGGTGACATTTCAATAGAAACATTTCAGGCCAAAAGGGAGTGGCATGAAGTACTCAAAGTAATGAAAAGCAAGGGCCTAAATCCAAGAATAATGTATCCAGCAAAGCTATCATTTAAAATTGAATGTGAAACAAAAAGCTTTCTAGACGTAAAAAGGTTAAGTAGTACATTACCACCAAAACAGAAACATGAGAAATGTTAAAGGGACTGCTCTGTGAAAAGGAAAAGGGGAGAGAGGATTATAGGCATAAAGAAAATAAAAATGGCAATAAATAAATACTTATCAATAATAACCTTAAATGTAAATGGTTTAAATGTTCTAGTCAAAAGACATAGGATGACTGAATAGATAAGAAAAGATGATCCATATATATGCTATCTACAAGCAACCCACCTCAGAACAAAAGATGCACAGACTGAGATTGAAAGGTTAGAAAAATATATTCCATGCATATGGAAATTAAAAGAAAGCTGGGATAGTAACACTCATATCAGATAGTAACACTCATATCAAAACAAAGGCCATAACAAGAGGTAAAGAAAGCCACTTCATAATACTAAAGGGAATGATTCAACAAGAAAATACAATCCTTATCAACATATATGTACCCAATACAAGAGCACCCAAGTACATATAACAAGTACTGATGGACTTTAAGGGAGAGGTTGACAGAAATACAATCATAGTAAGGGACTTTGACACCCCACTGACATCACTGGATAAGTCTTCTAGACAAAAATTGAATAAGGAAACAGAGGCCTTAAATGATATACTAGAGCAGATAAATATAACTGATATTTACAGAACACTTCTCCCCAAAGCTACAGAATATACATTCTTCTCAAGCACACATGAGCATTCTCAAAGATAGACCACATATTGGGCACAAGTCTATATCAATTCAATATTAATATAAAACCAAGCATCTCTGGTCACGACACGAAGTTAGAAATCAAGTACAATAAAAAATTTAAAAACACTCAAATACATGAGACTATATAGCATGTTATTAAATAATTAGAGGCCCAGTACACATATTGGTGTACCAGTGGGGTCCCTCGGCCTGACCTGTGCCCTCTTGCAATCCAGGGCCTCTTAGGGGATGTTGAAGAGTTGGTTTGGCCCAATCCCTACAGGCCAGGCCAAGGGACCCAACTGGTACACGAATCTGTGCACTGGGCCAGTTTCAACCTGATCCCTGTAGGCCAGGCCGAGGGACCCCACTGGTGCATGGGTCTCTAGTATGCATATAAGAACTTTTGTTAATCAATTCCCACCCTCCCCGTCCCCCTTTTCCTCTGAGATTCATCAGTCTGTTTCATGTTTCCTTGCCTGCGGTTTCCACTCCTGTCTCCTGGTGGTCAGTGCACATCAGAGCTACCAGACAGCCAGCTGGCCAGCTAGTTGGCCAGTTGGCCAGTCAGCCAGTCACTTAGGCTTTTATATATATAGATGAATGGGTTACCAATGAGATCAAACAAAAAATTAAAAACTTCCTGGAAACAAATGAAAATGAACACATAACCACCCAAAACCTATGGGAAAGCAGTCCTGAGAGAGAACTTCATAGCACTATAGGCCTACCTCAAGAAACAATAAAAACAACTAATGAGCCATCTAATCCTACAACTAAATGAATTAGAAAGAGAACAGCAAGGAATGTTCAGAGGGAGTAGAATGAAGGACATAATAAAGATCAGAGCAGAAATAAATGACATGGAGACTAAAAAAAAATAATAATAATACAATAAATCAGTGGGTGGCAAACTGCAGCTCATGAACCACATGTGGCTCACAAGCCATGGTTTGCCACTCTGTTGACTAATGAGTTTGCAGACCACTGCTGTAGGGAAAAACACTTAAAAAACATTTTAATAATGTACTAATGTCTTTAACCTGAAGTCAAAACTTCTGGGTAAGGGTAATGCCTTACGCAGTGGTCAGCACTCATTAGTCAACAGAGTGGCAAACAGCAGCTCCTGAGGCGCATGTGGCTCATGAGCTAAGTTTGCTGACCATTGCAATAGATCAATAAATCCAAGAGCTGATTCCTTGAAAATATAAATAAGATTGGTGAGCCCAGCTCTAACAGGTTTGGCTCAGTAGATAGAGCATTGGCCTGCGGATTGAAGGGAGTCCCAGGTTCAATTCCTGTCAACGGCATGTACATTTGTTGCAGTTACATCCACAGTAGGGGGTGTACAGGAGGCAGCTGATTAATGTTTCTCTCTCATCGATGTTTCTAACTCTCTATCCCTCTCCCTTCCTCTCTCTAAAAAATCAATAAAATATATTTTTTTAAAAAAAGATTGGTGAGCCCATATCCAGACTCATCGATAAAACAAAGAGGACCAAATAAACAAAATCAGAAGTGAGGAGGAGACAAAATGGTGGTGGAATAGACAGACGTGTTCTGAGCCTTGTGCTGGAGCAAATCGAGTGAGCTGCTGAAACAAGTAGTATTCAGCCCGAATTGGTGAAGGAGACACAGCTGGTTAGTTTGAAGCTGGAAAGGGCAGAAGTCCCCTGGATAAAGGTGAAATCAAGGATCTAGGCAAGAGTCTGCCGAACCTCTGTGCCCAGAGGGTCGGTGAGAAACTACATGGCCCCAAACCACGTCCCTGAGGACAGGCAAAGCATCTGACTGTGACAAAAGGGTCCACAGGACTGCGGGAGGTAGGGGATTTTGGACCTTGAAGTCTGGATTTTGGATCTGAGTTTAGAGGCAGTCCTGAAGGGCTGGCCGAACCACACAGTGCCATAAAGAGGGGAGCTTGCAGGGATACAGTCCCTCCTTGCTCTGGGGCCTGTGCCTTTCTCCACTGAACCTAGTTCATAGGACTTTTTAGATACAGACACTTACCATGGCTGAGGTGTGGGAGAAGGTGTGGACATGTGGAATCTGGGAAGAGTGGGATGCGTTCCAGGAGAGGTGGGAGAGAATCTGGTGCTGAGTCATACCTGAGCACCAATTGCCATTTTCTCCAGAGAGATAGCCTGTCCCTCCAGTCTCCAGGCAACCAATACAACCACACTCAGATCCCACCCTAAGTAATACAAAGGAATAGGAATACTCCCTGAGGTCATAGGAACTGGTCTAAAGAGAAATCTTTAGCCCTAGCAATGGAGAAACTGAGAAACAGTACAGTACAGAAGACTGGGATCATAAGCCAGCCAAAGAAATGACATTTCACTTTTTTCACTTTTATTTTTATTATCCCTCTTTTTCTTTATTTTTTTCTTTGTTTTTCTTTGTTTTTCTGTTTTTGTTTTTTGCTTTTTTATTTCTTTTTGCATTATTTTACATTACTATTTTTATTTGCTATTTTAATTTTTATACCATTTTTAAATCAATTTTTTGTAAGTTTATTATTATTTTCTTCTCATTCTCTTTTTTCTTATCCACTTATTCCCTTTCTACTTCCTCAATACTAAATTGAGGTCCTCCCCATATTTATCCAATTCTTAACCTTATTTTCAGTATATAAGCTCAGACTCTACAGATTCTGCCCCAACCCTCTTTGCTGGGTGTGTGGTCTTTGTATTTTTGTTTGTTTGTTTGTTTTATATATTGGTTTGATATATATTCTCCTTTTTCTTACTTTGTCTTTTATCTCTTATCTTTTTCTCTCTCTTCAACAGCATTTGTGCTCTCCTTTTTCTCCCCTAACTCTCTTTTCTCAGGTGGTCACTTATATTGGGGTTATTGGTGTCATGAGTACATTTGTGCTTAGTTCCCTGTGTGTTGTGTCTTGTTGAGGTGAATTTTATCCTGTCTGGCAAAGGAGCCTGAGAGCAAGCCACATAACCAGACACCTGAAGAGGAAACTCCATCCATGAATGGCTCAATAACACCCCAGATCCAACTATAGAGGCATGAAGAATATGGCAGTGAGGGAAAGAGCATGAGTGATTGAGGGAGTAAAAGAGGAATGTGTGGGCAGGGGTGTGTGTGTGAGTGAATGAGGCACAGTTAGATACCACAGGACCTTCAGGGGCAGACTAATCAGGCTCACCTAACTAGGCAGCTTCTGCTACCATTGCAAAGAGTACTAGGAGGCCACATTGTCCTCAGAGGCCTAGGCTTTTTGAAAAGAAAAGCTGATGTAACTGGGTTCCCAGCCTCAACTCTACCCAGAGTGCCCTCAGATAACACCTGGGACTCGACAGCCACCCCTGGCAGGGACCTGCTACCTAGACTGTGATCCCATGGTCAGTGAGGCTCCAGCCAACATGGGCGCAGGCTCCTATGAGTTCTGAAACACGCTCCCCTGTGACTGGCCCAACATTTTATCCCAGGGCACTTCAACCACGTGAACAGCAGACACATGAGCAGCCCACTCCTGTTCAAGGAGCAACAGCCCTGAAAACAACCCGCCCAGGCCTAAGAGCAGCAGCTTCACATGGCCTGCCCCTGCCCAAAGAGTAGCAGCTGTGTGAGTGGCCAGTTCCCCCATCTGAGGAGCAGCATTCACATGAGCAGCTCACCCTATCTGTCGAGGAGCAGCCGCTTGAGCAGCCCAACCACAACTGAGGAGCGGCAGCCCCATGTAACCAGCCCCCATCTGAGGAGGAGCGACTGCACGTAGCCCACACCCTGCACCTGTCCAAAGAGCAGCAGTTGTGCCACATGAGCATCCATCCCCCTTCCAAGGAGCAGCAGCTGTGTGAGCAGCACATCCCCATCCAAGGAGCAGCAGCTCTGTGAATAGACTGCCCCTTTCTGAGGATCAGCAGCTGCACAAACTGCCTGCCCCCATCTGAGGAGCAGCATCAGTGTGAGCAGCCCACCCACTTCCAAGGAGCAACAGACACACGAGCCACCTGCCCACATCTGAGAAGCAGCAGCTATGTGAGCATTCCACCCCCTTTTGAAGAGAAGCAGCCACATGAGCAGCTTCCTCCCATCTGAGGAGCAGCAGCCACATAAGCAGATGGCCCACGTCCAAGGAGCAGTAGTCCTGTGCAGTCCGCACTAGTCCAAGGAATAGTACCCACATGCAGCCTGCACCTGTCCAACAATAAGGATCTGGGTGAGTGGCCCATTCCTATCCAAGAAGCATCAACAGTACAAGCAGTTCACTCCCACATGAGGAGTAGCAGCTGCATGAGCAGACCGCCCCCCTCCAAGGAGGAGCAGTTGAACAAGCAACCTGCACCTGTACCCTGAGAAGCAGCCCTGCAAGCAATCTGCCCTTGTCTAAAGAGTGGCGGCATGATGAGCAGCCCATCCCATCTGAGGAACAGCAGCAGCACGCAGACAGCCCCCATCTAAAGAACAGCAGCCACATGAGTAGTCTGCCCTTGTCTGAGGAGCAGCCACATGAGCAGCTGGCCCCCATCCAAGGAGCATCAGACACAAGCAACCCGTCCCCATCTGAGGAGCAGCAATGACATAATCAGCCCAACCCAATCCAAAGAACAGCAGATATACTAGCAGCATCCCCCACCAGTCAGAGGAGACACCATTGCCTTGAACAGCATCCACCAGAGGAGCTGCTGACAACTGAGAAGCAGCTTATATCGTGACTGCCTCAGGAGCAATCACAGCCTGAGAAGCCACTGCCATGCAAGGAGCAGCCCCTGCATGGTTCGACATATAGATCAGTTGGTGAGACCAAAAATGGGTAGACAAAGATACCCTCAAAGGAAAGAAAAGGAGGAATCACCAGAAAAGCAGCTAAGTAAAACAGAGGCATGCAATATGTCAGAAAAAAAATCAGAATAAGGATAATAGAGTTCATATACTGGATGGAAGAAAAAAATCAACACCTTATGTAAGAATCAAGAAGCAATGGATGAAAAAAGCAACAACTTATGTAAGAATCAAGAAGAAATGAAGAGTGAATAGCTGCAATAAAAAACACCATGGAAAGATTCAACAATAGACTAGAAGAAGCTAAGAACTGAATCAGAAGTTAGGGAAGAAAAACACAGCCAAACTGAGTTGCAATTGGAAAAAAAATATTAAGATAGGAGGAGAGCCTAAGGGAGCTACAGGGCAACATGAAATGAAGCAACATATGAATAATAGGGGTGCCAGAACAGGAAGAGGAATAAAGGTTAGAAGACCTATTTGAAGAAATAATGTCAGAAAACTTTCCAGATGTGGCAAAGATAAAAGTCACACAAGCACAGAGAGTCCCAAACAGGATGAACCCAAAAAGACCCACACCACGACACATCATAATTATGATGGCAAATATTCAGGACAAAGAGAGGATCTTAAAGGCTGCAAAAGAGAGACAGAAAGTTACATAAAGGGAGCTCCCATTCAATTGTCAAATGATTTCTCAACAGAAACACATCAGGCAAGAAAAGAATGGGAGGGAATTTACAAAGTGGTGCAAAGCAAGGGACTGAATTCAAGAATACTCTGTCCAGTAAGGCTATCATTCAAAGCTGAAGGAGAAAAAAGCAGCTTCACAGACAAAGGAAAAAGGTTAAGGGAGTTTATTACCAATAAGCCAGCAATGCAAGACATGCTGAAGGGAATGCTGTAAAAAGAAGAAATAAAAATATAAGAAGGAACACAGACACACACACAAAAATGGTTACAAACAAGTACATTTGAACAATACATTTAAACATAAACAGAATAAATGCTCGAATAAAAAGACATCAAGTAGCTGAATGGATAAAAAAACACAACCCATATATATGCTGTCTACAAGAGACCCACCTCAGAAAGAGAGATTCAAACAGACTGAAAGTGAAGGATGGCAAACATCTTTCAGTCAAATGGAAATGAAAAAAAAAAAAGAGGCTGGGGTAGCAATATGTATATCTCACAAAAATAGACATCAAAATGAAGGCCTTAACAAGAGATAAGAAAGGCAACTTCATAATACTAAAGGGATTGATACAACAAGAGGATATAACCCTGAAAAATATATATGCACCCAATACAGGAGCACTCAAATACATAAAAAAAATCTTAAAAGATATCAGAGGATAGAATGACATTCATACATCAATGACATCACTGGATAAATCCACTAGACAAAAAAAAAAAAACACTCAAAAAAAAAAAAACAAAGAAAGAGCAATTCTACATGAATCACTAGATCAGATGGACCTAATTGACATCTTCAGAGCATTTCACCCCAAAACCATGGAATATGCATTATTCTCAAGTGCACCTGGGACATTTTCAAAAATAGACCACATATTACATCACAAGCAAAATCTCCCCTAATTCAAGAAGACTGAAATCATATAAAGCATTTTCGACGGCTACAATGGCATAATATGAGAAATAAACCATAATAAAAACTTTCCAAAAATTTCAAACACTTGGAAGTTGAATAACATGCCATTAAAAAATGATTGGGTTACCAATGAGATCAAAGAAGAAATTAAAAACATTCTGGAGACTAATGGTAATAAAAACACAACAATGCAAGTGCTATGGGACACAAAGAAAACAGTCCTGAGAGGCAAGTTTATAGCTTTACCTCAAAATAGAAAAAAAAAGAAAGAAAGAAAGAAAGAAAGAAAGAAAGGAAGGAAGGAAGGAAGGAAGGAAGGAAGGAAGGAAGGAAGGAAGGAAGAAAAACTGGTAGTAAATCATCTAATGCTACAACTCAAAGAATTAGAAAGAACCCAACAAGAAAAGCCTAGAGTGAGCAGAACAAAGGAAATAATAAAAATCAGAGCAGAAATGAATGACATAGAGACAAAAAAAAATACAAAAGATGAATGAAACCAAGAGCTGGTTCTTTGACAGGGTAAACAATATTTATGAACCTCTAGCCAGGCTCACCAAGAAGCAAAGAGAGAGGACACAAATAAGCAAAATCAGAAATGAAAGAGGCAAAATAACAACAGAACCCTCAGAAATACAAATGATTGTTAAAAAAATACTATGAACAACTCTATTCTAACAAACTAGACAACCTGAGGGAAATGGACACCTTCCTAGAAAAATACAACCTTCCAAAATTCACTCAGATTTAGATTTTAATTCTAAAAATTTCAATAGGCTGATGACTATGGAAGAAATTGAAGCAATCATCAAAAAGCTTTCAGCAAACAAAAGCCTGGGGCCAGATTGCTTCACAGAGGAGTTTTACCAAACATTCAAGGAAGAATTAAAACCTATCCTCTTCAGATTATCCCAGAAAATACAAGATAAAGGAACACTTCCAAGCTCCTCTATGAAGCAAGTATCAACCTAATACCAAAACCAGATAAAGATAACACAATGAAAGATAATTACAGGTCAATATACCTCATGAACATAGATGCCAAAATTCTTAACAAAATTCTAGCAAATGGGATGCAGCAGTACATCAGAAAGATCAAACACCATGACCAAGTAGAATTTATCCCGTAGATGCAAGAAGGGTACAATATTCACAAATCAATAAACATGATACATCACATAAATAAATTGAGAGATAAAAACCACATATTCATATCAATTGAAGCAGAAAAAGCATTTGACAAAATCCAACACTCTTTCTTGATAAACACTCTCAGCATGGTGGGAATAGAAGGATCATACCTCAACATAATAAAAGCCATATATGACAAACGCACAGCTAACATCATACTCAATGGGGAAAAAGTAAAACAATTTCCCCTATAAACAGGAACAAGACATGGATGCCCACTCTCACCACTCCTGTTTGACATAGTACTGTATTAGCCATTGCAATCAAACAAGAAGAAGAAATAAAAGGCATCCAAATTGGAAAAGAAGAAGTAAAACTGTCCTTATTTGCAGATGACATGATTCTGTACATAGAAAACCCTTAAGACTCCATCAAAAAATTATTAGACTTAATAAATGAATTTGGCAATGTAGCAGGATACAAAAGTAATGCCAAGAAATCTATGGCATTGATATACACCAATAGTGAACTTATAGAGAGAGATACTAAAAAAGCAATCTCAATTATCATCACACCCCAAAATTTAATATACGTAGGGAAAAAATTAGCAAAGGAGATAAAACACGTATATGCAGAAAACTACAGGACACTGAAAAAAGAGATAGAGGAAGACATAAACAGAGGAAAGAACATACTGTGTTCATGGATTGGTAGAATCAACATCATCAAAATGTTCATACTACCCAAAGCAATCAATAAATTCAATGCTCTTCCAATTAAAATATCAATGGCATATTTCACAGAATTAGAACAAACTTTCCAAAAATTCATCTGGAATAAAAATAGACCCTAATAGCTGCAGCAATCCTGAGAAAGAAGAACAAAGTAGGTGGGATCTCAATACAAAGTCACTGTTTTCAAAACTGCCTGGTACTGGCATAAGAATAGACATATAGGCCAATAGAATTGAATAGAATACCCAGAAATCGACCCAAATCACTATGCTCACTTAATATTTGACAAAGGAGGCAGGGACATATAATGGAGTCAAGACAGTCTCTTCAATAAATGGTGTTGGGAAAATTGGACAGATACATGCAAAAAAATGAAACTACAACACCAAATTACACCATACACAAAAATAAACTCAAAATGGATCAAGTACTTAAACGTATGACGGGAAACCATAAAAATACTAGAGAAATTCACAGGCCGAGAAATCTCAGACATATGCCAAAGCAATTTCTTCACTGGTACTGCTCCTAAGGCAATGGCAAGTAAGGAGAAAATAAACAAATGGTACTACATCAAAATAAAAAGCTTTTGCACAGAAAAAACCATCAACAAAACAACAAGAAAACCCACTGCATGGGAGAACATATTTGCCAATGATATCATTGAGGAAGGTTTAATCTCCAACATTTACAGGGAACTCATACAAATTAACAAAAAGAAGATAAACAACCCAATCAAAAAATGGCAAGGGACCCTAATAGATACTTTTCAAAAGAAGAAGGAAGGAAGGCCAAGAGACATATGAAAACATGCTCAAAGTCACTAATTATCTGAAAGATGCAAATTAAAACACCAATGCAGTACCATCTCACACTTGTTGAATGGCAATCATCAACAAATTAACAAATCACAAGTTCTGATGAGGATGCGGAGAAAAAGGAACCCATGTGCACTGGTGTTAGAAATGCAGACTGGTACAGCCACTATGAAGAACAGTATGGAGTTTCCTCAGAAAAATAAAAATGGAACTCCCATTTGACCCAGTGATCCCACTTCTAGGAATATACCCCAAGAAACTAGAAACACAATCAGAAAGGATATATGCACCCCTATGTTCATAGCAGCACAATTCACCATAGCTAAGATTTGGCAACAGCCTAAGTGTACATCTACACAATGGAATACTACACCGTGGTAAAAAAGAAGTTCTTACCATTTGCAACAACATAGATGGAGATGGAGAGCATTGTGTTATGTGAAATAAGCCAGGCAGAGGAAGATAAATATCACATGATCACACTCATTTGTGGAATATAAAGAACAACTTAAAGTGATGAACAAAAACAGATCCAGAGACAGAGAAACATCAATCAGAATATGAAACCTCAGGGAAAGCAGGGAACGGTGGGGGTAAGCGGGAGAGATCAACCAAAGGACTTATATCCATGCATATAAGCCTAATCAATGGACACAGAGAACAGGATGGTGGGGGTATTAATGGGGGTGGAAGTAATGGGGGAATAAGGACACATATGCAATACCTTAATTGATAAAGAAATTTAAAAAAGAAAAGAAAAAAAATAAAACATTCTTGCATTAAAAAAATAAGAATTGAAAGAAGCAATATAACAATGGGCACCACAGAAATACAAAGGATTGGAAGCAAATATTATCAACAACTATATGCCAACAAACTGTATAAGCTGGGTGAAATGAACAAATTTCTAAAAAAAAAATACAATCTTTCAAAACTAAATCAGGAAGAATCAGAAAACCTAGGTACGACAATAAACACTGATGAAATGGAAGCAGTGATTTAAGAACTTCCAGCAAACAAATTCCTGGACTGGATGTATTCATAGGAGAATTTTATTAAACATTTAAAGAACTAACACATATCCTTCTCAAACTATTCCAAAACATTCTGGTGAAGGGAATACTTATAAGCTCCCTTTACAACGCCAGCATGATTGTTATCCAAAACCAGATAAAGACACTACAAGAAAGAAAATCATAGGCCAATATCCCTAATGAACATAAATACTAAAATCCTCAACAAAATGTTAGCAAATAAGATCCAGCAATATATTCCAAAGATCATACACATGATCAAGTGGAATTTATTCCAAGGATGCAAGGATGGTATAATATTCACAAGTCAATAAATGTGATACATCACATTAAAAAAAAAAAGAAAGATAAAACCACAGCCCACTGGCATCTGGTTAGGTCAGTGATCAGCAAACTGCAGCTCACGAGCCACAAGCGGCTCCTGAGCCACAGTTTGCAGCTCTGTTGACTAATGAATTTGCTGACCACTGACCTAGACTCTTGATTCCAATAATTACAGGCTGTTGTTGCTTCTTGTGATTAAGCCCCTATCCCAGTGGTCGGCAAACTCATTTGTCAACAGAGCAGCAAACTGTGGCTCGTGAGCCACAATTAGCAGACTACTGGTGGTTAAGTGTTGATCTATGAACCAGATCACAGTTCGATTCTTGGTTAAGTCACATGCCTGGATTGTGGGCTCAATCCCCAGTGTGGAGCATGCCGGAGGTAGCCAATCAATGATTGTCTCTCACCATTGATGTTTCTGTCTCTCTCTGCCTCTCCCTTCCTCTCTGAAATTAAGAAAAATACATTTTAAAAAACGAAAAAGAAAAGCCACACAATCATATCAATAGATGCAGGAAAAGCATTTGATACAATTCAACACCCTTTTTAGATAAAAACTCTCAGTAAAGTGGGAATAGAAGGATCATAGCTCATCATAATAAAGGCCATACATGACAAACTACAGCCAACATAATTCTCAGTGGGCAAAAACTAAAAGAAATTTTCTTAAGAACAGAAAGAAGACAAAGATGTCCACTTTCACCACTCTTATTCAACATAGTATTGGAAGCCCTACCCACAGCAATCACATAAAAAGAGGAGATAAAGGGCATCCAAATTGGAAAGGAGGAAGTAAATCTCTCATTATTCAAAGATGACATGATATTGTACATAGAAAACCCTAAAGACTCCTTCAGGAAAATACTAGACTTAATAAAGGAATTCAGCAAGGTAACAGGATACAAAATTAACTTCCATAAATCAATGGCATTTTTATGCACCAATAATGAACTCTCAGAAAGAGAAACTAAAAAAACATTCCCATTTACAATTACAGCAAGAACAAAAAAATAAGATACCTAGAAATAAACTTAACCAAGGAGGTAAAAGACCTGTACTTGGGAAACTATAGGATATTGAAAAAAGAAATAGAGGAAGACTCAAACAAATAAAAACATATACTATGTTCATGAATTGGAGAAATTAACATAATTAAAATACCTATACTACTCAAAGCAATCTATATATTCAACACAATCCTTATTAAAATACCAATGGCATACTTCACAGATCTAGAAGAAATACTTCAAAAATTTATATGGAACCATAAAAGACTCAGAATAGCTACAGCAATCTTGAGAAAGAACAAAGTAGGAGAGAGCACAATGCCAGATATCAAATTATACTACTAAGCCATTATAACCAAAATAGCCTGGTAATGGCACAAGAAGAGGCATATAGACCAATAGATCAGATCAGAGAGCCCAGAAATTGATCCACACCATTAAATTCAATTAATGTTTGACAGAGGAGACAAGAAAATACAATGGAGTAAAGAGAGTCTCTTGAACAAATGGTGTTGGGAAAACTGGACAGACACATGCACCAACTTACACCATATACAATAATAAGCTCAAAATGGGTAAAAGACTTAAATGTAAGACATGAAACCATAAAAATCTTAGAGGAGAACATAGGCAGCAAAATCTCAGATATCTTGCATAGCAATTTGTTTACAGAAACACTCCCAGGGCAAAGGAAACTAAGGAGAAAATAAACAAATGGGACTATCCTAATATATAAAAACCCTAGGACTATCACATCCACAAAAACCAGGAAGCTTGACCAACTGGAGGTCAGTCCTGCAGTCAGGGCTGGGTTGCCGTGGTCACCAAGCACTGACTGTTATGGTTGCAGGCATGGTGACCCAGCACTTACTGTTGAGGGGGCTGCGAATCAGGCTCGGAGAGAGGCCTAAAGAGAGAAGCAGGGTATGATCCATAACCTCTGTGGCAGCTGTTGATCAGCACTCACGTCTCTCTTTAGCTCCAGGCCTCCATTTCTCTCCATGCCCTCACCAGGGCTACTGATCAGCCCTGCCTTACTGATCAGGCCCCATTAATAGGCCCAGAGATGCTGACTGGCATATAAACTGACCAATCAGGACCAAATTGGCTGGCAGAGGAGGGCAGTTGGGAGTGAGATCAGGCTGGAAGGAGAGGGCAGTGAAGGATGATTATGCAGGCAGAGGCAGTTAGGAGCAATCAGGCTGGCAGGGAAGAGCAATTGGGGGCAAGATCAGGCTGGCAGGGGAGGGCCATTGGGGGGACCATGCTTGCAGGGAAGGGCTGTTGGGGGTGAGATCAGGCTGGAAGGGAGGGTAGTTGGGGGCAACCAGGCCAGCAGGAAAGGGGAGTTGGGGGAGATTGGGCTGGCAGAGGAGCAGTTAGGTGTTAATCAGACCAGTAGGAAAGTGCTTAGAGGGTGATCAGGCTGGCAGGCAGAAGCAGTTAGGGGCAATTAGGCAGGCAGGCAGGCAGGCAGGTAAGTGGTTAGGAGGCAGCAGTCCCGGATAGTGAGAGGGATGTCCGACTGCTGGTTAAGGCCCGATCCGAGCCTATACTGGCAGTCAGACATCCCCCAATGAGTCCCAGATGGGAGAGGGTGCAGGCTGGCTGAGGGACACCCCCACCCCCTGTGTAAAAATTTCATGCATTGGGCCTCTAGTATCAAAATAAAAAACTTCTCGATGGCAAAAGAAACCACCACTACAATGAAAAGGGAACCCAGAACATATTTGCCAATGATACATCTGATAAAGGGTTCATGTCCAAAATATATTATGTACTCATTCATATCAACAAAAGTAAGACAAACAATTCAAATAAAAAGTGGGCAGAAGACCTGTATAGACATTTCTTAAAAGAGGACATACAAATGGCCAAAAGACATATAAAAACATGCTCAGGCACTAATCATCAGAGAAATGCAAATTAAAACTACAATTATATATTACCTCACACCTGTCAGAATGGCTACATCAATAAATCAACAAATGACAAGTGCTGGCAAGGATGTGGAGAACAGAGGACACTAGTTCATTGGTGATAATTCAGATTGGTGCAGCCACTATGGGAAACAGTATGGAGTTTTCTCAAAAATTTTAAAATGGAACTTCCATTTCAGCCAGAAATCCCACTTTTGGAAATATATGCTAATAACCCCAAAACACCAATCAGAAAGCATATGTGCACCCCTATGTTCATAGTAGCATTATTTATAATAGTTAATAATTTGAAACAGTCTGAGTGCCCATCTGTAGATGAATGCTTAAAAAAGCTATAAGACATTTACACAATGGAATATTATGCAGCTATCAAAATGAGGAATGTTTTACCCTTTGGGACAGCATGGATGGATCTGTAAAATATTATGCTAAATGAAATAAGCCAATCTGAGAAAGATGAATATCACATGATCTCACTTATTTGTGGAATCTAATGAACAAAATTAATTGACCAACAAAATAAGATCTTAAGGAAGGCATGGAACAGACTGACATACTTCAATGTGGGGGTGGAGAGACATGAAGAGATAAACCAATGAACTTATATACTTATATGTATAGCCCATGCACATGGGCAATAGGGTAGGGAAGACATGTGGAGGAGGGTAGGGGCTGGGAGGAGGCAGGTAAAGGGGTAAATGGGAGATATCTGTAATACTATCAACAATAAAAAAGTACATTTTAAAAAAATAAAATAAAAGTGAAAATTCTCCCCTCCAGAAAATAATCTTATTCTTGATGAATATTGGTTTTATGATCCAAACTTAAAAGATTCAAGCCCTAGCTGGTTATGCTCAGTGGATAGAGCATTAGCCTGCAGACTGATGAGTCTTGGGTTTGATTCCAGTCAATGCCACATGCCTTGGTTGCAGGTTTGATCCTTGGGTCCCAATTGGTATGTGTCTGGGAGGTAACCAGTCCATGTATCTCTCTCACCTTGATGTTTCTCTCTGTCTTCATGTTTCCATCTGTCTCTTCCCTTCTCGAAAGAAGGAAGGAAGGAAAGAAAGAAAGAAAGAAAGAAAGAAAGAAAGAAAGAAAGAAAGAAAGAAAGAA
>JAAGEH010000031.1:1942688-1954586 GCA_011751065.1 Lasiurus cinereus | reverse complement strand
ATTACCTACAAGGGAGCACCCATACGACTGTCAGCTGATTTCTCAACAGAAACGATGCAGGCCAGACGGGAGTGGCAAGAAATATTCCACGTGATGAACAACAAGAACCTACAACCAAGAATAATCTATCCAGCAAAGCTATCATTCAGAATTGAAGGGCAGATAAAGACCTTCACAGAGAAGAAAAAGCTAAAGGAGTTCATCAACTCCAAACCAGTATTATATGAAATGCTGAAAGGTACCCTTTTAGAAGAGGAAGAAGAAAAAGGTAAAAGACAAAAAATTATGAACAACAAATACATCTGTCAACAAGTGAATCTAAAAATTAAGTGAATTAAAAATCTGATCAACAGAATAAACTGGTGAATATAATAGAATCAGGAGCACAGAAAGGGAATAGACTGATAATTCTCAGGAGGACAAAAATCATAAAGCATCAAACAGACTGTGAAATTATAGCAGAAAGATTAAAGTTAGGTGAGGTAAATAAGTGATCAATCAAAGGACTTGTATGCATGCTTATAAACATAACCAATGATCACAGACACTGGGGGGTCGGGGTACGCCTGGGAGGGAAGGGGGGCAATGGGGAGATATGTATAAAAAATTAATAAAAATTAATTTAAAAAAAAAAGAAAATGTATGAGGCATCACAAAAAAAAATAATAAAAATAAAAATAAAAATAAAAAAATAAATCCCAGATACCTGCTTCCATCAGATCCTGGCCTCCACTTAAAGAGGTGCTGAAAAAAAAGAAAAAAGAAAAAAAGGAGAGGCTGGGACTTCGGTTGCCAGGGAGCATGACCAACCTGAAAACATCCATCAGCCCCTCATCCAGGCTGCCAGCCACCCCAGAGGGACTCCCCCACCCTGAAGTTGCTGTGGCCAGTCTGAAAACAGCCCTCAGCCTCTCAACCAGGCTGGCCACACCCCCATGGGGTGAAGATCCCTGCTGGGGGGCTTGGACAGCTGCAAACAGCCAGCAGCCCCTCACCCAGGCTGGCCAAGCATCCAGTGGGGACCCCCTATGCTGAAGGGGGTATGGTCAGCCTGAGAACAGCCCTCAGCCCTTCGCTCAGGCTGGCCACATCACCATGGGGTGAAGATCTCCACTGGGAGGCTTTACCAGCCTGCAAATAGCCACCAGCCCTTCACCCAGGCTGGCCAAGTACCCTAGCAGGATCCCTACCCTGATCCGGGACATCCTTCAGGGCAAACCAGCCAGCCCCCACCCATATACCAGGCCTCTATCTATACTAATAAAAGGATAATATGCTAATCAGATGGGGATACCTTCCAGGACACCTTCCAAACATTCTTTTGGACCAAGCCATGATGGCGGGGCTGAGGTAGAGGCAGTTAGAGGCCAAGAGGGAAGGGCAGTTGTGGATGATCAAGCCATGATGGGACAGCAGTTGTGTGTGATTAGGCTGGTGGGGAACAGGGTCATTGGGGTAAGCAGACCAGCAGGGGGGCCAGTTGGGGGCAAGCAGGCCATTAGTGGGGGTCAGTTGGAGGTGATCAGGACAGTAGGGGGGGGCAGTTTGGAGTAAGCAGGCCAGCAGGGAGGCAGTTGGGGGAGAGGAGGCCAGTGGGGGTCAGTTGGAGGTGATCAGGATAGTTGGGGGGGACAGTTTGGAGTAAGCAGGCCAGCAGGGGAGCATTTGGGGGTTAGTAGGCCAGCGGTGGAGGGCAGTTGGGGGCGAGCAGGCCGGCAGACATAGTGGTTAAGGACAATCAGGCAAGCAGACAGGTGAGCAGTTAGGAGCCAGCAGTCCCAAATTGCAAGAGGAATGTCTGACTGCTGGTTTAGGCCTGATCCCTGTAAACCGATAGTAGGACATCCTTCGAGGGGTCCCAGATTGTAGAAGTACAGGCCGGCCTGAAGGACACCTCCACGCCCATGCACTAATTTTGTGCACTGGGCCACAAGTTTTTCTATATGCTTGAAAGGGGCTTGCTTATGAGTATCTTGCCACTAAGCAAAAACTTGAAAATACCTTGCTCCAACCTACACATTTGCCTTTAGTAATTCAGCAAAATTGACCTGACAGTTGATAACTAGGCACTTATATTAAACTTCAACTTCTACCTGCCTTGTTGACCCATGATCTGCCTTTACTGGTCTTTGTCTTAATAACAGTAATTTCTTACATTTGTTTAGCTTTTTATGGTTTACAAAGAGTTTATTGAATTTATTGAAATCAATGACATTGGTGTTGCATATTTATAATCAGTAAAGCTGGGGTTTAGAGGAGTGATGCAACTTGTACAAGATCCCATAGCCGGTACAATCCATACCAAAAGGAAAGTTAAAAGAAGGGATAAAAAAAAATGTTGTAAGGCTAATAATCTAGTCACCCACATAATATGCTTTTGTAGAAAAATTCCTTCTCTACCTTGACAAAGAAAGAAAAGATTTATCCAAAGTCTCTGAAATAAGCACAGATTCTTGTTTTGTTTACAAAAGTAGTGACCAAGTTGCAGAGACAGAGAATTATGTGTTAGAAAATGATGAATGGACTTTTTCAATGTCATTAAAGTGCCTTCTAAAAAAACAACAAAAACACCCAAAAGAATTATAGCATGTTATTTATACTGCTTTTAGTGTGTGGAGGGAGGGGGGGAGAGGAAGGATGTTAAAAATCAGTGTTATAAAATTTGATACTTTCATATTATTTAAAATATAAAAAAATATCAGCCAAATCAATTAGAATAAAGTTTAGAAAAGAGAAAAATTAGAAAATTGAGAAGTAGAGCTTAAGAAAAAGAAAAAAAATGAAGTAGTGTGATTATAAAGGCTTAAATATCACCTATGGGAGAGATGATAAATTTATATGGCCTTACATGAGAAGGCATTGACCAGGAGATCTGGACTCTAGCACCAAATGTGCAGGAGATTTAGAAATTACTGATAATAGGGACCATAGTTTATTAAGCTCTTACCAAGTGTCAAGCTCTGTGCCAGATGCTTGATATGGATAGCTTATTTATATTTCACCAACATTGATAGTTACTATTATTATCCCAATATCACACAAGAGTCTGAGGCTCAAAAATGTTAAGTAAATTACTCAAGTTCATACAACTTAAGCAACAAAAGACATGTATATCTGATTCTAAAAACTGTGCTCATTTTAACATATAATATTGTCTTTCAACTTATTTCACTTTAGAGAAGCTCAATTTCCTCTCATATAATTATCCCTAGGATATCATTTTGTTTACTCAGTTAATCTGCTGTGTATCCATCCACAGTTCCAGGATGTGACTCAAAAGCACTGGCTTCCTGAATGACTAATCTTATTTCAAGGTCACCATTCAACATGTACAAATGTGTATGCAGAGTTTCTAGAGTATGACTATGACTCAGCATCAAAATCAGCACCTCTGAAACCTGCAAGATCGTAGGGCCTGACAACATGCTGAGATGAATGCATTGCTCAGTAATAGTATAATCAGCCTATGAACTGGTGGTGAGTCAAATCTAATTTAGATAATAACTAGCAAATGTTATATCCTGCAGTAGAGTCGTTTACAAAGAATGAAGATGACTTTGTGTACTCTCAAACACAAAAAGACTGAATCAAACAGATTCATCATGCTCACCACTAGTCAAGCAGTGAGTCATTTCCCACAAAAATACAAAGTTAAGGACATATTGAATGATGCAAATCATTGTAGACAAATGAAATACAGGTAGGATCTCTTTTTAAACAAATATCACTTTAACATCCAGTTATGTATAATAAGGTTATATTTCTCTCCCTGCCAATATTACATACTCATATTTTTATTGATATTTACAAAATACATGTAATACATCTTGTAAAGAATAGGTAGTGTTCTCATTCCCTAATTATTTTTTAATTTTTTTTATTAATTTGAGAGAAGAAGAGAGAGGGAGAGAGAGATAGAAACATCAATGATGAGAGAGAATCATCGATCAACTGCCTTCTGCAGGCCCCCTATTGGAGATTAAGTCCACAACCTGGGCATGTGCCATTGACAGGAAATCAAACCTGGGACCTTTCAGTCTGCAGGTCAATGCTCTATCAACTGAGCAAAGCTAGCTAGGGCCCTAATTATTCTTTAGATGTTTTTCTGTATGGCATCCTGAATTTATCCAGTTAACGAATTCCCAGAAACACTGTCAAAGCTAGATAATTTAGTTTTGAGCTACGATAGCAAGTGCCAGGTTAACAGTGTTAATTCACAAAGCAGTTTACAGAATCTGTTCCCAATCTGAGCAGACCAGAGCTTTATTAGTGTATCCAACATACCACCAACAGGATTTTACAACCCTTTAAACAATCCTCCAAGGCCATCAATTTCTTAACATAGGTTAAATTATTATTAAACATGCCTTACATTCTATTCAAATGCAGTCATGGCTGAACAACAACGCAGTATCTTGGAAGTCTCCACTGCTCTGGAACTAGCAAAACAAATTTTATGATTAACAACCTTCTCCCTCCTCCCAGATGCTCTCAAATACTTGCTAGCAAGTAAACACTGTATACCCAAAACATTCATTTTGTGGAATAAGTAATAAATAATAGAGTGTTCCCCACCCCCTCCATATTAAGTGAGAACAGAACACAAAATGTAAAATAGCAGGTTTAATATTATATTAAGGTTATTCTACCACTATGCTCTTTCATATCCATAAGATATAGATTATAAATACATGGAAATAGGGTATTACATTATATATAGTAGCATTCATTATGAAAAAAATATTAACAAAACATGTATATATTTCTATTATGTATTCATTACTCAACAATTATTTTTGGAAGCCTATTTATTACATGCCAGGCTCTGTTTCAGACACTGGAAATACAGCAGTGAACAAGACAAAGAACTTGCCCTCTTGGAATTAACTTTTTGGAGTGGGAATCAGACAATAAACATATCAGATAATTATAAGTTCTATAAAGTAAAATAAAGCAGGACAATATGAAAGAAAGTAACGGGGGTTTATTTTAGAGAGGTGTTCAGGGATTGCTTCTCTGAGAAAATGACATTAAGGACCTCAGCAAAGTGAGGAATGAGCCAGGTGAAAATATAGAGGAAAAATTTTCCAGATAGAAGGAATAGCACTTCACAAGCCCTGAGGTGGGAACCAGCACAGAAGCCCTAGAAATATCAAGGTCAGTACAATAGGAAACAGAAAAGGTTAGATGATCTCACAAACAAGCACAGAGTAGGTCATGTTCCTATCTATTTTACAATTTATTCTTAGTAAAATAATAAGCAATTGGACAGTTGTAAGTTGTGAGCTGAGTGACATGATGTAATTTATACATTATTTTAAATTGATTTTTAGAGAGAGAGGAGAGGAGAGAGAGAGAAACATCAGTGTGAGAACAAAACATAGTTTAGCTGCCTTCCTGCACACCCCCTACCAAAAATAGAACCAGAAACCCAGACATATGCCCTGACCAGGAAGGAATCTAACCAGCAATCTTTTGGTTCACCAGACAACACCCAACCAACTGAGCCACATCAGCCAGGTCCTAATTTATATAGAAGAAAAAAGTAGAAGCAATAATCCAGGCTAAAGATGATGATGACTTAGACCAAGTTGATAGCAGTGGAGATGCCGGTAGGATTTACTGATAGATTGAATGTGGCGTATCAGAGGATGTTGCCTCTCTTTTTGTCATGGGCAACTGGATAATTGTTTATATGGCCTGGAGATGATGCACAAGAGTTCAGTTTGGATGGTTCAGTTTGAGCTACCTGACTAAACATTCAAGGGGAAAAGATGAATAGGCAGTTAGCTATTTTACTATGGAGATTAGGGGAAAGACCAGAACTATAGATATATATTTGAGAGTCATCAGCATATAGATAGTATTTAAAACCATGGTATTAATTGAAGTTACCTAAAGTAAAGTGTAGATAAGATTTAAAAAGAAAAAAAGAAGAGAAAAAAAATCCCAGCCAGTGTGGCTCAGTGGTTGAGCATTGACCCATACACTAAGAGGTTCCTGGTCAGGGCACATGCCAGGATTCAGGCAAAATCCCCAGTAGGTGGCTTGCAGGAGACAGCCAATCAATGATTTTCTTTCATCATTGATGTTTCTATCTCTCCCTCTCCCAGTCCCTCTCTCTAAAATCAACAAAAACATATTTAAAAAAAGACCATGGACTGAGATGTGATACCCTCCAATATAGCGATGTCAAAGAGATGAGGTGGTACCAACAAAGGAGACTAAGGAGAAGCCAGGAAGGTAAGAGGAAAACCAAGAATTTGTGGTATCCCAGAAACCAAGTGGAGAAAATGTTTCAAGAACTGATAGACAATGTCAAAAATTATTGACAAACCCAGTAAGATGAAACCTGAAAATGGCTTAATATATTTAGCAAATGGATGATAATTGGTGAAGTTGATAAGGTAATAAGTGAAATTAGAGATAAGGAGTTTATGTAACTCTTTTGAGAAATTTGCTATGAAGGGATAAAAAGTATTCTAAAAAGGAATAAATCACTCATTTCTTCCCCCTTAAAAACATGAATGGAGAATATCTCACATAAAGTCTTGCTTCTGCCCTTTCTTAGATTTCTGCCAACCTGTCTACTAATGGTGGATGTTGTCTAAGGAACACAGGTCAGTGTACATTAGCATCATGTTTATTAAAGGGTAACATACCAAGACAGAACATTTTTCTAAGAGAATTAGACACTACTAAACTTTAGTTTCACCAGTGATAACTTTAACAAATACTTTCTGTCTGCTCAACTTCTTGCATTTCTAATTATCTCAACTTGTTGCATTTCTAATAAAATAATATTTTTAAAGCCTGCAAATTCTCCAGATTACTGCAGATCTTTACATTGCTGTTGTTGTTGTTGTTAATCCTTGTTTGAGGATATTTTTTCCATTGATTATGTTTTAGAGAGAGTAGAAGGGAGGGAGAAATATAGAGAGAAACATTTATGTGAGAAAGATACATTGATTGGTTGCCTCCCATGAGTGGGCTGGGGAGCCTGCAACCGAGGTTTTTGCCCTTCAATGGAATCTAACCCATGACCCTTCAATCTCTGGGCCAATGCTACAACCATTGAGAAAAACTGACTTGGGCAGCACATCTTCATTTTCTATGTGAAATCTGATTTGTTTTTCCCCCTTCTGAATTTGTTTTATACAGCAAATCTTCAGAAACAACTTTATATTTTTACTAGAGGCCTGATGCATGGATTCATGCACCAGTGGGGTCCTTCGGCCTGCAAGGACAGGGCCTGCAAGGACAGGGCCAAAACCAGCTCTCTGACATCCCCAAAGGGGTCACAGATTGCGAGAGGGAGGTTCTCAGGTAATGCACCCCAGAATCAGGCTCCCTCCTCTCTGGTTCCAGGTGTGTCACCCAAGAACTGCAGCTGCCAAGTCACTGCAACTCTGCAGCTCTTGTGCTGAGCATCTGACCCCTAGTGGTCATTGTGAACCACAGCTACAAGCAGGGTGGCTGGTCAGCTGGTCACCTGGTCACTTAGGCTTTTATATACATAGACTAAGTGGCCTGGTGCATGAAATTAGTGCACAGGGCGGGGGTGGGGGGCGGTGAGCAGTATTCCTCAGCCTGGCCTGTATCATCTCCAATCTGGGACCCCTCTAAGGATGTCTTCTGCTGGTTTACAGGGATAGGCCTAAACTGGCAGTTTGACATCCCTCTCACAATACAGGACTGCTGGCTCCATCCCCTTACCTGTCTGCCTATCTGCTGATTGGCCCTAATCACTTTGCCTGCTGGCCCCTCTGCCAGCCAGATCACCTCCAACTGTCCCCCATGCCAATCTTCTCACTTCTAACTGGTCCCCATGCTGGCCTGTTTGCCCACACCTTCCCTCCCCACTGTCCTGCTCACCCCCAACTAGACGCTTACTGGTCTGTTTACATGCAACGACCCCTGCTGTCCCATCCTGACCTGATCACCCCCTGGTGACCCAAGGTCCTAGGCCCTCCTTTTTTTCTTTCTCTTTCTCTTTTTTTTTATTAATATATTTTATTGATTGTTTTTACAGAGAGGAAGGGAGAGAAATAGAAAGTCAGAAACATCGGTGAGAGAGAGACATCGATCAGCCACCTCGTGCACGCTCCACAGTGGAGATGTGCCCTCAGCAAGGTACATGCCTCCAACCGGAATCAAACCTGGAACCCTTCAGTCCACAAGCTGATGCTCTATCCACTGAGCCCAACCAGTCTCGGCTCTCTTTTTTTTTTTTTCAGAGCCCCATTGAGCAGAGGCCAGGGCCAGCTGGAAGCAAGTATCTAGGGTTTATTTATCTTCTATAATTGAAACTTTGTAGCCTTGAGTGGAGGCCAGGGCTGGCCACGCTGAGTGGGAAGCTTGAATTTCTCCATTTCCAGGACAACCCAAGCCTCCTGCTTGCTCCAGCTGCGTGGCCAGCTGCCAGTTTGGTTGGGTTAATTTGCATACTCGCTCCTGATTGTCTGATGGGCATGGCTTGTGTGTGTAGCAGAATGATGGTTAATTTGCATGTTTCTCTTTTTGTTGTTTAAAGTATTACATATAGTAATACATATATTTCCTGTGTTTTCCCCATTGACCTTCCCCCAGCCTCCCCTACCCCCTATCACATGCCCTCATCCTCCTCCACCCAGTGTCTTGTGTCCATTGGTTGTGCTTATATGCATGCATAAAAGTCCTTTGGTTGATCTCTTCTCCCCCCTCCCCAACATTTCCCAGCCTTCCCACTGTAATTTGACAGTCTGTTTGGTGCTTTACTGCCTCTGTAACTATCTTTTGGTTCATCAGGTTATAATGTTATTGTCCATAAATGAATAAGATCATATGGTATTTTTCTTTCATTGCCTGGCTTATTTCACTTAACATAATGCTCTCCATCTCCACCCATGCTGCTGCAAATGGTAAGAATTCTTTCTTTTTTATAGCAGCATATTATTCCATTGTGCAGATGTACCATAATTTTCTAATCCACTCATATGCTAATGGACGTTTAGGTTGTTTCCAAATCTTAGTTATGGTGAATTGTGCTGCTATGAACATAGGGGTGCATGTATCCTTTCTGATTGGTGTCTCTAATTTCTTAAGATATATTCCTATAAGTGGGATTACTGGGTCAAATGGGAGTTCCATTTTTAGTTTTTTGAGGAAACTCCATACTTCTTTCCACTGTGTCTGTACAGTCTCCATTCCCAACAGCAGTGCAAGAGAGTTCCTTTTTCTCCGAATCCTTGCCAGCACTTGTCGTTTGTTGATTTGTTGATGATTGCCATTCTGACTGGTGTAAGATAGTATCGCATTGTCGTTTTGATTTGCATCTCTCGGATGATTAGTGACTTTGAACATGTTTTCATATGTCTCTTGGCCTTCCTTCTGTCTTCTTTCAAAAAGATTCTATTTAGGTCCATTGTCCATTTTTTTATTGAATCATTTATCCTCCTTTTATTAAGTTGTATAAGTTCCTTCTAGATGATGGAGATTAAACCTTTATCAGTGATAACATTTGCAAATATGTTCTCCTATACAGTGGGCTTTCTTGTTGTTTTATTGATAGTTTCTTTTGCTGTGCCAAAGCTTTTTATTTTGATGTAGTCCCATTTGTTTATTTTCTCTTTAGTTTCTATTGCCCTAGGAGCAGTATCAGTGAAGAAATTGCTTCACTATATGTCTCAGATTTCTCTTTTATTAATGTAATAAGGCAGTTTTAAAATGTGATTGTTAGTCTAGGAACATGATTAAATATTTTAAATTGAGAAACATCAGAAATTATGGTTCCAGTCTCAAAACATAGAGCCTTTACTGTATTTTAAAAACTTTGAAACTGAGAGTTCAAACAATACAACTGAAAATATTCCCAAAGGTAAGTGGATATCTCTAGACAAGAGGCTTTGTATTCTGACGTATATAAGCAGTCTGTTTGAAGCTAAGACCATGGCGGGTAGCAATTTTGTAAGTTCAGGCTATTACTGTTGGCATCGCCTTCATGCCCTTCTCTTTCTCTGGGTCCTTCCTATTCTTTTCTTCTCTCTATTTTTTTCCCTCCATTTTCTCCCTTTTTTCCCTCTCCCTTGCCTGATGTCCCTGATAAAGGTTATCACTGATAAAGGTTTAATCTCCATCTTTTTCATTAAGTGGAAATTAATATATTTTTGGATCACTGGCCTTATTTTTTAAATGCTGGGACATTCTCTCTTCTCAATACATTTTCGTCAGTTCTTTGCTTTCAGAATATTTTTCATACAGCACTTAAGGATTAAACCAATTTTGCAACTTCGTGAGCTTACTTTTTTTTTAAATTGACTTTAGAGACGGTTGAAAGGAGAGAGAGAAACATTGATTGGTTGCCTCCCATATGCACCCTGACTGGGCAACAAACCTGAAAACTAGGTATGTGCCCTGATAGGGAATCAAACCCATGACTTTCCAGTGTATGGAATGATGCTCCAGCCAACTGAAACACACTGGCTAGAGCTCATAAGCTTATTTTTAAAAAGTGCTTATGACCAAGTTATTTTTTACTTGTATGTGGCCAGAGCTTCATTGTTTTCCCTTCATAAAAGTGAATTTCCTGCTTTCTGAGGACTGGTTCTTTATAATCACCAGCTTAAAACCTCTAAATCCACTTCATTATCTTAAGTGGTAGGTCTGCTTACTCACTTATTTTCTCACTGTTTTGATAGCTGTTTGAAAGCCTGGGTTAGACAATGGTTTCCTAAGTGACTTTAGAGCCTTCTCATCAAAATAGAACCTTAGAGTGTCTATTTTTATAACCTGTGCCTTTGATTGCTTTATTGGTGCTGACATGGCCATAGGCATCCATCCTGATCTTCATTTCACAGACATTTCCTAAGCATCAATTTTGCACTAAAGGCTCAGATATGAAAACAATCAAGAAATATTGTTCCCTGCCTACTGAAATCTACTGAAGGAGAAGAAAAGACAAAACAAAACACTAGTTACTCACTGCATACCTATTAAAATGAACAAAATCCAGAACAAAATGCCAACAACAAATGATGGCAAGGATGTGTAACAACAGGAACTCCAATACTTTGCTGGTGGGAATACAAAATGGTACAATCTCTTTGGAAGACAATTTGGCAATTTCTCATAAAAGGATAGTCTCACCATACGATCCAGTATTTATGTTCCGTGATATTTACCTAATGAAGTTGAATAATTATGTCCACACACAAACATGCACATGGATGATTATGGAAGTTTTATTCATAATTGTATTCAAAACTTGGAGGCAATCAAGATGTCCTTCAATAGGTGAATGAATAAATAAACTGTGGTGCTTCTATACAATGGAATGTTATTCAGTGCTAAAAAGAAATGATGAGCTATCAAGCCAGGAAAAGACATAGAGAAACTTTATATGGAAATTACTAAGTGAAAGAAGCTAATCTGAAAAGGTTACATACTGTATGACTCCAACTATGTAACTTTCTGGAAAAGCAAAGCTATTGAGACAGTGAAAACAGAAAGGGTTTCCAGGGGTTGGAGTGAGCAGGAGAAATGAATTGGCAGAGCACAAAGCATTTTTAGGACAACAAAAATAATCTTCACAATCATGGATATGTGTCATTATACATGTGTCTAAACCCAAAGGATGTACAACATTAAGAGTGAAAGCCACCTTAGCTGGTTTGGCTCAGTGGACTGAGCATTGGCCCTCAGACTGAAAGGTTCTGGGTTCAATTCCAGTCAAGGGCATGCACTTTGGTTGCAGGCTCAATGCCCTGGTTGGGGCTACGTGCAGTAGTCTATCAATCAATGTGTCTCTCTCACAGCGATATTTCTCTCTGTGTGTCTCTCCCCCTCCTTTCCACTCTCTCTCTAAAAAAGAAGAAAGAAAGAAAGAAAGAAAGAAAGAAAGAAAGAAAGAAAGAAAGAAAG